>MU280782.1:0-352565 GCA_022385605.1 Xylariaceae sp. FL0594
ATGTCTTTACTGGGTTGCGGCCTGCCATCGGGTCGCATGAGTCCTTCTACCCCTCCGGGCTGATTTCGTTGGCTCTCGTTGTTGGGTTGTGACATTATTAATCACTTTAAAAGCTTTATAAATAAAAAAATGTTAGATATTTAATATAAAAGTATAAAAATATTGCTTTAGAATATAAAATAAAATAAAAATAAAATAAAAACATTTTACTTTTATTTAATTTTTAGTAAAAAAATAAAGTAATATTTTTATATTATATTTAAAAAAAGTTAAACTAATAAAAAATTTAAAAGCTAAAAGTATAAATAAATTAAAAGTAGTATAAATAAAAAAAGGTTTTAAACTAGATTTTAAATTTTTATTTAATAATATTAATAATAAATTTTTAAATAAGCTTATAAAATATAAATATATTGTACTGCTTATAAAGTATAGTATAATATAAATTATTTATTAAAAAAACTTGTATACAAAAGTTTAAAAGTAAAAATAGCTTTAAATTATACAATAATTTACTATAGCGTTGAAAGGTTTATAAAGTTATTCTAAACTAAATATAATTATATAAAATCCTCCGCTTTTATATAGACCTCTGTTTTTATAGCTATACATTTTAAAGTATGTCTTTATTTTCTGATTTATTTTTAGAGTCTTTAAAAGTCTGTGTCTTGTATTAGCGCGCGTGCATGCCTTCAAGGTTGCCGCAAGCCAATCCTTCGAAATGAGGTTATCACAACTGCAGTTGGCGGTGATGGTTGGCCACAGCGTGTGGTTAAGGGTCTTGGCAACCCACACCGTGTAACACCGCTAAAGATTAGACGCGGTGGATTGCGACGGTACTTGGTAGATAGATCATAGAAGAGGGCGCCAGCAAGGTACGCGACAGCTACTAACCTAACCCGGTTATGGAAAGCGATGGAGGCTACTTAATTGACAATTTGATAGGGTAATCCTTAGCTTTATGAGAGGTGTGGTGAGAATGATAACACTGGGTCACGGTGCATCTATAATACAGTGCATGGGCCCGCGAAACCATTTCTTATTCATTGATTATAAGCAGGGCTATCAACTGGTATTCCCCTTTTCCTCCCATCTCTTCTGCAGCAACTTAAAACTCTGGGCGAGTGAAGAGTAAAACCTCGTTCGCGGAGAAGGGGTTGCCTCGGGTCTTGCGGCGATGTAGACCGCCGAGGAGGTTCCAGAATCTTCCGCCCAGCTGCTCTCGGTAGATTGTATAGACCTCCTCGGGGCAGGTCTCGAGCACGAGGATGCCGAAGGCGTGCTCGCGGAAGGCATGAGGCACGAAGGCGCCGCGCTTCCGGTAGGCCTTGTAGGCCTTGTAGACGTCCAAGAGCATGTCGCGGTGGAACTCGGTCGTCATGGGGTTGAAGGGGATGGACTTCCAGTGCTTGTACAGGTGGAAGTGGCCGCGGGTGCAGTCGCAGAGCGACTGGTACACGAACTCGGCGCAGCGCAGGTCCCGAGCGAGACAGAGAGCGTGGATGTAGTCGACGCCTTTGAAGGTGTTGAAGCCCAGGATAGGGCAGTTGATGCCGTACATGGCGAGCATCACGAGTTTAAACTCCTGCACGCCCACGCCGGGGAGGGGGGCCTGGTCGCAGACGTCATCGATGGACCCGTTGTTGAAACTCTCGAACAGGAACTCCGAGTGGACGAGAACTCTGGCGTGGACCAGGACTTCTTTACTTCCAACCGCAAACTTGATGATCCGACTATACCAGCGTTAGCGCATTCATTACTGTGAGTCAGAGTAGTATCCTGACCTTCGATCCATTAATTGGTTGGTATGCGTAGCATAACCAAACAGAAGCGGATTGAGTCCTTTGAAGTCTTCTTCGGACAAGACCAGGGCCGTATGATTGTCGGTATTAGATGACATCTTCAGCTTCCCGCGTTTGCTGATGTGAGGACTTGCAGTGATGAACAACTTGTCAGCTTGGACTAATATTGCCATGGTATGAATGTGGACTGTCTTACAGAAGATGAAGTCCGAGGGTGGAATAACCTAGGCGTTTGTCTCCGTTGTGATGATCGTACTGGAGGCAACGTATCAGTATAAGGATAATTGGAAAGAAATGAACGAAAGAGACGCTTGGATAATAGCAGGCGGTCTTTCGATATGGACGGAGAGCAGATATTGAATGTGAAGTCAACAAGATATCAAGCGCCATGTGCCTCTTAGGGTCGGGTATCAGGCAGTGCGAAGGGTGTGATAGAGATGACAAGGCCACCAAAGGGATCTGAGTAGGGAAGCTTACCTTGATGAGAGGATACTGATCTGAAGTTTGTGTATGACTAAAGAACAGTTAGACCGAGGATGTTGGCCGCGAGCGAGAGGGAAAGCACGAGAATGATATTTCGTAGGAGAATGAAGAGGAACAAATACGCACCTTAAGAAGAGCGCCAAGCAGGCAGATCGATGACAGTCGTGATGGAAGAATGATAGTACCGTGGAACCCGGGGCGATATTCTTGTAGTTGAGTACGCGCGCAACCCTAGGCAGGTGGGAGAGACGGATGTTAGTTGGCACCTTGGGGTGTTGGGAACAGTAAATGGGGATTCCCAAGATCAAGTAAAGCGCAGAAATACAAAGCGTGGGCGCAAAATATAGCCACGGGAAGAGGAAGGATTAAGAGCTCCCAAAATTGTGGAAGGCCGAGGGTGTAGACCCGGAGAGAAGAAGACACAGCCCGGGAAGGTGGAGGTCCGAAGGAAGAGTGAAGACGGGGTAAGGAAGGACCCAGTGGGGAGCTGGGAGAACAACATACCAGGGCAGCTCTATACGATAGGTTGTGTGACCACAAGGGTACTTGGGAGAATAGGAAAGAGGTACAACCTTTGAGAGGTGAAGTACTTGGCAGGAGCTCGATTTATAGCACCATACAATTATATACGAGGACGTTGCTGTGTAAAGTATCCCCGTATAAGTACGTCTTACACTTAGTTGAGAATGTTGACTGCTACAGGGAAATACTTGGCAGATACTGCTCAAAGGTGCTTCTTCTGATATGGGCTTGGCTGAACTTTCAAGGATTCTTTTCTAGTGTTGCAATCTGAAGCTTCTTGCCTTGATTGCCCACCCATTCGTGCTAGGGGGAGGATTTTCTAGACATCTGAGTTGTACTCACAACCCTAGGGTTTGAGCACTTTGGGGATAAAGTGTAATGTCATACGTCTTTGAAGGCCTCCCACCGTTGATCAAAGTACATGCGGAGCAAATTGTTTATGTAGTTTGTACGCAGGGCCATACAGTACACAGGTCAAGCAAGTACTACCGGGGCAAAGGTATAAAGCGGACTTGTTATACAGGACGTGCACCTTCTATGTAAGTAGTTAGAAAGAATCAACATGCGTTCGTGAAGGTTGGGTGCAAGTGCTTAAGTGGCAGATTATTAACATCTGCATGTGTTATCCCAACAGACGCATGCTATGGACTGGACATTGTGTTCAAACCATGTGTTAGGGAATAAGGAATGCTGGGGGAGGCAAGAAAGGAGTGGCCATCTTATACTTTGGTTGAGAGGCTTGTAGAAAAGAACATAAGAAGCAGGCCTGCAGTCTTTGGTATAAGTGCGCCTATTTAAATCTACCAGGAGTTCTGCAATTGGAAGTAATAGTCTACAAGTCGGGGCTCAATAGTCTAAATAATAGGGCAACCTGTATTGAGATGTCAGCAAAAGTCTACGTTATGCCTTTGCATATGTATACTAGCAAGATAGGAGTTCATTCCCTGACGTTCCCTTAAAGGAAGTTATGTTAATCACGTGTTCTTCACATGGTGTGCAGCTTGACGTTTTCTTAAGGAAGTTATGTTAATCACGTGTTCCTTACATGGTGTACAGCTTGCTAGTTTCTTAGGAAACTGATTGTAAAGCAAAGCCAGCAATGTAGAAGGACTCGGGAGTGTAGGAAATGTATCAGACACAATGGATGATTGCCCTTTTGCCAATCAACACATGTTAACCTAACCTTAGGTTGAGATATAAGGCTCCAAGCCTGACGAAATTGCTGTCACCTTCACTCATATGTGATAGGCTACATAGTAGAAGACAAACTCTTCCTTTTAAGAGTACATGTAGCACTGGAATCCCGGACACTGCTGTGAAAATATATAGCAGACTGGGCAGTACAGTCATTTTGACAACAGGATAAGACTGGAAAAGGCAGTTTAATAGGTAATCATAGAACTATGCCATAGTGTGTAGTCAAGCCCCCTGGTGGCTACACCCACCCTGTACACAATATAAGACCAAGACAAACAAAAAGAGAGTTAGCACACACTGCAGTCTGCAGTCCATTAAAGAGAAGATGATGAGAAGACAGACTTTTGGATATCCTTAGCAAGCTAGGAATCTTGCTAACGGCTGCAATTACAAGAAAAAGGCCATGTTCTCCTATCTTTGTCCTGTCGGCATTAACCAAACGTGAAGAATTTCGCCTTGAAGGGCAGGTGGTAGGACTGCATGTCAGTTCAATACATGTACCTGCCATAACATGCTTGTATCCAAGTACATCGGGTACTTGTATACACAATCGGTTCCTGTATATAGTATTTACCAAACCGTAGGAAGGTACCAATCCGAATTTTTGAATTCGGAAGTTACATATTCATACTCCACATGATGTACTGTACAGCAGTACCTTGGTACCTCCAGCTTAAACAATGCAGGTGTTGACTGCAGCTCATTGCGTATTACCTAACCTGCCTACCTCTCTGTAAGGAAGTAAAGCTACCTGTATTCTCTCATTCTCTCCTTGATTGCTTCATCTTTCAACGCAGTGCTCCCTACAATTGACCAACTACGTGCAAGTGTGCCGCATCTACAACTGGCTTCCTGGCCTATTGTTATACCGGTCCAATGACGCATGACACAAGTTCGTGAAGGCTGCACCCTTGCAATTTAGCAGTCGAGATCATCCCCATCTGATTCCGATTCCACTCAACGTCTAACCTCCCTGTCGTCATGTCTAACACGCCAGCTCCGCCTGAGGACCAGGCCAGGCTGCTTGAGGATGCTCTACTCGCTGTGCGCCAGCAGACTGCCCTCATGCGCAAATGTCTCGAAACCCCTGGGAAGCTCATGGATGCTCTTAAATGCTGGTACGTAAGAGTTCTGCTGCTTTTGACGCACAGCATTGCATGCCACCGTGTCGTGCTCAGTCGTCTCTCCCCTCTCGATGATCAGATTGCAACTGCGCTGACACTCGTCTGTCTGGGCTCCAGCTCGACATTAGTTTCCGAGTTGCGAACAAGTAGCCTTGGCCCCAAGCAGTATTACGAGCTCTATATGGCTGTCTTCGACGCCTTGCGCTATCTCTCTGTCCACCTGAAAGAGAACCACCCGCACAACCACCTTGCCGACCTCTACGAGCTCGTTCAATACGCTGGCAATATCGTCCCACGCCTATACCTGATGATCACTGTTGGCACGGCGTATATGTCGGTTCCTGATGCGCCCGTCAAGGAGCTGATGAAAGACATGATGGATATGACCCGTGGCGTCCAGCATCCTATCCGGGGACTGTTTCTGCGATACTATCTGTCCGGACAGGCGAGAGATTACCTGCCCACCGGCGACGGCGATGGATTGGAGGGGAACCTGCAGGACTCGATCAGCTTCATCCTCACCAACTTTGTCGAAATGAATAAGCTCTGGGTCAGACTGCAGCACCAAGGCCACTCGAGGGAGCGTGAACAGCGTACGAGAGAACGCAAGGAATTGCAGCAGCTTGTTGGCAGCAACATTGTGCGGTTGAGCCAGCTGGTGGACCTCGAATCATACAAGAATGGCATATTGGGACCGCTTCTTGAACAGGTCGTTCAGTGCCGGGATATTCTAGCCCAAGAGTATCTCCTGGAGATAGTCACCCAGGTCTTTCCAGACGAGTTCCACCTGCACACACTTGATCAGTTTCTGGGTGCTGTTTCGCGTCTCAATCCCCATGTCAATGTGAAAGCAATTGTTATCGGGCTTATGGACAGGTTGTCGGCCTATGCCGAGCGGGAGTCACAGCAGAATACTATGGATGACAAGGCGAAGCTCGAGGAGGAGGCACTAGCCGAGCTGCTGGAGAAGCTGCGGGTTGGGAGGGAGCAGCAAGAATCGAGACCTGTAGTGTCCGATCCAGCCCCCGGCGCGAATGGCGAACAATTGAACGGAGAGTCCGCCTCCGATGCCCAGACTGGTTCCGCGGCAGAGAAAACGCCGCAGACGACCGAGGCCGAAACTACCACGGCCGATCACGTAGAGCCAACGTCAGCCTCGTCCGATAGCGAACGTGCGATTCCGCAAGACGTCAAGCTTTACGAGATCTTTTTTGAGCAAGTCAACAATCTCGTCAGCGTGCAGCACCTTCCTATACAAGACACCATTGCTCTACTGGTTTCGCTGACGAATCTTGCCCTCAACATCTACCCTACCCGGTTGGACTATGTCGACCAGATTCTGGAATACGCCAATCGCAAAGTCAAGGAGCATGCCAACAGCGCAGATCTACACTCCCCTCCAGCTCAGCAGAGCCTGCTTGCACTCCTCCAAGCCCCTCTGAAGAGATATGCTTCTCTCTTCACCGCTCTCTCTCTCCCCACTTATGTACCTCTATTTCAATCGCAGACGTATCCTACCAGGAGGGCTGTTGCTGGAGAAGTTTCTCGGAGTCTCTTACGAAACCAGACACCGATCACAACGACAAGCCAGCTAGAAAATGTTCTCGAGGTCCTGAAGGTATTGATCAAGGAGGGGACTCAACAACCGACAGGCTATCCAGGCGGTCCCCAACGCCGCGCTATGGAGACCGATGAGACCCTGGAAGAACAGGGCTGGCTGGCGCGGATCGTCCATTTGCTCCAGGGCGTAGACAACGACACGCAGTTCCGCCTTCTGCAGATGGTGCGGAAAGCCTACGCTGAAGGGAATGAGCGCATCCGCACAACCTCACCGCCCCTGATAACGGCCGGTATGAAGCTTGCGCGCCGCTACAAGGCACGTGAGCATTACGACGACAACTGGGAAACTCAGCTAAGCGCCTTGTTCAAATTCATGCATTCCACCATCTCATCGCTTTACGCCAGAGTCAACGGGTCTGGCGCAGCCGAGCTTGCGCTCCGTCTGTTCACCGCTTGTGGACAGACCGCGGACATGGTCGGGTTCGAGGAGGTCGCGTATGAATACTTTGCACAGGCTTTTACCGTGTACGAAGAGGCAATATCGGACTCGAAGGCTCAATTCCAAGCCGTCTGTGTTATCGCGAGCGCTCTGCACCAGACGAGGAACTTTGGTAAGGAGAATTACGATACTCTGATCACCAAATGTGCTTTACACGGAAGCAAGCTTCTCCGGAAGCCAGATCAATGCCGCGCCGTCTACCTAGCGAGCCATTTATGGTGGGCCACACCAATCCCAGGAACCGAGGAGTCGGACGAAGGTGTAAGTGTTGATCCATCATTCCCTGCCGTCCACGGCAGTAATCACGTAGCTAACTTGCGTTCTCAAAGCTCTACCGTGATGGAAAGAGAGTTCTCGAGTGTCTGCAGAGAGCTCTTAGAGTAGCTGATTCATGCATGGAACAAGCTACTTCGATAGAGTTGTTTGTCGAGATCCTTGACCGATACGTCTACTATTTTGACCAAGCCAACGAAGCGGTGAGATTGAAGCCCGTATGTGACGACAGGCGTTTCCCTGACTGACAACGCATGCGTAGGTTACTACCAAGTACATCAATGGCCTAATCGAGCTGATACATGCGAACCTTGGCACGAACCAGCAAGATTCAGCCAACATCGAAAGCAGTAAACGGCATTTCAAGCACACACTCGACAATATCGCCGGAAGACAATACGAAGGCATAATACTGCAGCCACAGAAGTGATGAACCAATTTAGCAGGCCATGTTTCTTGACGCAGGAGACTGCAGGGGAGTTTTGACAAGGGTTTGTAATTCAACAGCCTCGGAGTTTAGTTCAAGTATCAGTTAAGTAATATCCTGTATATGATGACCTATGGCATGATGTCTCCTTCCAGTCCAGCCCTTGTGCGTGCAGGGCAGATGTACGCTGGCGTTGTTGGAAGCGGGAGAGGAGAAGACAGCAATCGAGAGTCGGAGATAGAAGACGAAAAACGTCTGTTTCAAAGTGAATGCATGTATATAGGTGTCACCAGAGACTTCAAAGTGAGAAGCCAGTCTTTATCTCACCAATGAGGGATGCGAGGGTTAGCCATCAGGCTAGCGGCCTATATCAGAGATTCCAATACCCGGGAGGTTAAGCAAACTTAGGTAGACGGTGTATGCAGTACAGCCGTAGCCTCGTTGGTCGTAAGTTGTGAATTACCAACTGGTGACTTGATAGTTTGCCCCTCTAATAAGCAGTGAAACCCCTATTTTCTCTCATGTCGACGGTGGATCTTGGCTCCTGGGTTCTCCTGGATTCACGTGCTTGTGGCGCTGCCGTTAGATATACAGCTGTAGACAACCGTATGCAGCACATGTACCTCCCGTAGCCAGGGGTACACAGCTGCACCCATCCGGGTGTCTCGGCAAGCACTGTACTGAGTAAGATGTATCCTCTACTGCGGTAAATGGTTTCGCTTTAGCATACAGCAGCACCAGTAATAACCGGCCTAGGCGCCCCCTACAGGCTACAATACAGGACCCTCGAGGCCATGGTTGCGCGGTGTGGAAGTTGGGACATGATCTCCTGTTCGAAGTTCCAAAACCTCTTAATTCTGGACTTCATTTTGCTGGCTTGTTTCCGTCTACATTGATACCCCTAAAGTCCATCTCCTTTCTAAACACGTTCTCCGCCCCCAATACCCAATGCCGGAAACGTGGTCGCCTTGGGTTCGAACTATCTAGATAGAGATGTGCCTCTTTTGTAATTACTGTTCCCTCTTCTTCTCCTTATTGTTACTGTAAACCCAACCGACCAACCAAACCAACCAAACCACTCGTTCATTCCAAAGTGACTACCATTCAGAACTCTTTTGTATCGCATTTGATCAAAGCGTAGACCGACCACCCTTAAATCAGGACACGGAGCCGAACCTTTCCCTAGTAATTCTCATCTAGCGCACCACAACACAGTCCTTAACTCTACACCTTTTCGTTCTTTTCTCATTCCAATGTTCTCGGCCCGGACCCAACGTTAAACTCATCCTCTATACCCTTCCGCGATGCCGTCCGAAAAGTCCCGGTACGAGCCGGCGCCCCCCATACCATCCTACGACGAAGCCATCGCCAGTGGCGCGTCTTCTTCCAGATGGCCGCCGTCTCTCTCTCCGATAGATCGTACGCCCGACCACGAAACAGAAGCGCAGTCTCTTCTCCCTCATAGCATACAAACAAACCTGCCAAGAGGAGCGCCTGCGGGATACCGACCCCCGCACGCCGAGACCGACGATGAAGAGTCAGTATGGAGTCTCGATGGTGATGATAGTGAAGCCGAGGAAACCGCCGGGGTACGACGAGAGATGCAAGAACTGGAGGTGGAGGACCCACTCAGTGAGCACGGGAGGGGCGCCTCTTCGTCGTGGACAAAAAGAATAGGCTTTTCCCGCTTCTCGCTCCCCCAGTGGAAGTGGAAGTGGCGCTGGAGGTTACCAAGGCTCACAGTCCGACTTCCCCGCGCGAGCGATCACGACGATACCGATGACGGAAACACAGAATCGAGAGGCGCCAGGGCGCGTAGGTGGCTCGTCAGCATGGTTCCGACCGTCAACAGTCGTGACGTCTTACTATTCGTGGGCCGGCTATTTGCTCTCTTGGTCATACTAGGCTCTGTCTACCTCCTTTTCATCAGTGACCTGTTCGGCAACGTATCCAGGAGACTGAACGGCCGAATGTTTGACCCCGAGGACGTCCGACGTTTTGTGCAGCTCAATATCGATCGCGGGCATATCAAGGATACACTCCAGCACCTTACAAGCTTCGCGCACCTTGCTGGAACCGAAGGCGACTACGCTCTTGCTGTAGACGTTCACAATAGCTTCTCGAATATTGGCTTTGACCAAGTTGTGGTGGACGAGTACTATGTCTATCTGAATTATCCCAAGCAGGGCGGGCGCGCCGTTCAGATCATGTCACCGGATGGCAAGAAAGCAACCTGGACCGCAGCGGTTGAAGAGCTCGAAGTCGGCGGAGAGTCGGCGGGCCGCCAAACATACGCATTCCATGGTCATTCGAAATCCGGTGACGTCAAAGGCCCTCTGATCTACGCAAACTATGGCTCCAGAGACGACTTCAAGAGGCTCGCAGATAAGGGTATCGATACCAAAGGAGCCATAGCGCTCGTCCGGTATTATGGCAGTCAGCGCGACCAAGCCCTCAAAGTCAAAGCGGCGGAGATGGCGGGGTTTGCCGGTTGCATCATCTACAGCGACCCTGCCGAAATTGGCTTCGGCAAAGGAGAACCTGCGCCGAAAGGACGGTCATTGCCGTCTGACGGTGTTCAAAGGGCCTCGGTGAGCCTCAGCAACTGGGTCATTGGCGATGTGCTTACCCCAGGCTGGGAGAGCACGGAGGGTCAAGTGCGAGAGACGAGAGAGCAGACGAGAGGGCTAGTCCAGATCCCGAGCTTGCCCCTCGCCTGGCGAGATGCGCAGGTGTTGCTGCAACATATCCAGGGATTCGGTGAACCATGCCCAAAGGACTGGAAGGGCGGTGTTCCGAATATCGAATGGTGGACTGGCAATTCATCGTCGCCTATCATACGCCTCAAGAACGAACAAGACGAAGTTGACAAGCAGAAGGTTCGGAATGTCTATACCAAGCTCGAAGGTATAGAGCAGACCGAGAAATCCATTATAATTGGCAATCACCGTGACGCCTGGGCATTTGGTGCCACGCAGCCTAATTCAGGCACCGCCATCATGCTCGAGGTTGCACGTGTCTTCGGCGAGCTTGCTGCCCAAGGCTGGCGACCACTCCGCACGATTGAGTTCATGAGTTGGGACGCAGGCGAGTATAATATGATCGGGAGCACGGAATATGTCGAAAAGAACCTCGAGATACTTCGACAGCAAGCGTATGCCTACATAAACCTGGACGCTGCCGTTTCTGGACGAGAATTTCACGCTGCCGGGTCGCCAATGTTTCGAAAACTCATTACCAAGGTCTTGGATCGAGTCCTGGATCCCGTTGCGAACAGCACCCTGCTCTCGCTGTGGAACAAGAGGAAAGCTGACGTCGAGGCTTTCGAGTCCACAGGCGATTATGTCGCCTTCCAGGACATAGCAGGAACCAGCTCGCTGGACATCCGCTTTGAAGGAGAGACCTACCCGTCCCACTCATCATACGACAATTTCGACCTGATGCAGTCCGTTGGCGATCCCGACTTCATATACCACGGATTACTCGGGCAGGTTCTGGCCCTCATTGTCCTCGATCTCGCCGACAGGCCGATCCTGCCCTTTGATCTGGCCAACTATGCGTCCAGCTTGGGTCGCTACGTAGGTGATTTGTCACATTGGGCTGACGTGAAAGGCGTCAACAAAGGCGAGGACAAACATGTAGATCTGGACCCTCTCAGGGATGCAGCAAATCACGTCTCCAAGGCCGTTTCCATATTCGAGCAATGGGAGCCTTATTGGGAAAGGAACATCATCTCATCGAATGGATGGGAACCGGCAGGGCTGGGGGTTCGAAGACTAGACTATAACAACCGTCTTGCTGGTTTCGAGTCGGATCTACTGGACCTTGAGCTCGGGGGTGGTGTAAGTCATGAGTCCGGTCAACCTGTCTTATTTATGTGACACCTTGCTAAGAAGCTTCCTCTCGCAGATCCCGAACCGAACACAATTCAAGCACGTCATATTTGGTCCCCAGCTCTGGTCCGAAAGCAAAGAGGCCCACTTCCCGGCCATTCGAGATGTGGTCGAGATAGAAGATTGGCAGCTTGCCCAGCAGTATATCAACAAGACGGCCAAGATCATCGTCGACGCGGCCAGGAGACTCATCTCCACGTAATGCTCACGACCGTTTCACGTCAAACACTCCTTCTTTCCTTTTTGTCTATAAACTTCAGAATTGCTCACTCGAGACAGCCCCCACTGTTTTTCTTTTGGTACTGCATGGTATGGCGTTCTTGGTGGTTTATTCGGTCTCCATATCTGACCGGAGGGTGTGGCAGATGTGGAATCAAGAGCGTATAGGTCTAGCCCAATCCTCGGTCCAGGTGATGCATGTATGTCAGGTCATATACTTACCTATGTTGTATACTCCTTCTCAGGGCCTGTGGCAGTGTAGGGTTGGGCACCCAGGCTTGAGATACGTGCTGTTGTTTGTATACATGGGATACCAGTGCACGTTCAAGTCACAGGCACAAGCGATGAACTGTATGGCAATTTTTGCCTTGCGTGGATTAACTGCATCCAAATTCCGTTGACTTGTACTCTCTGCCTGTCTGTGATTCCAACGCTATTTTTTCACACTAGATCTAAGAGGCTGCGTTATATGAACGCCAGGTGTATATCTCTGGCGTATGCATTGCTCTACTGGTAACCTTAAACAGTTACATTACTGACTAGGAAGTATATACTTGGTGGTAGCAAGGCTGCATGTATCAGGTTTTTGTTCATTTTCAATGTTTTTTCAGTTAAGGTGAGGTGCATGTTTCTATCACGCAATGACGGATTACTAAAAAAATGGTTCAACCAAGCATGGGGGAAACTATGACTTATCTCCATATAAATAGGGGTTTGGCTCTGCTTTCATTTTTCTGGCTTTACTATCCTTTCGTAACGTATCCTATCGTACCGCGTTCTTCCTCCTCCTCTTCCGGTCTTGCGGTCGCGTCTCCTCTCGGGCTGGTTCTGGAGGAGGAGAACCCACTGCTGCACGACGGGGCGCAGCCACTGGGGCACCTGCAGCCCCCACCGGTCTATCAGGCGACAGGCGACGGCGGTGGCGGCCATCCTGTCGATCTGCAGGCGCTCGCTGATGGAGGACTGCCACAGGACCATGTAAGAGGCTATGATCTCGGACTGCTGGCTGTGGCAGTGGCAGTGCTCGCAGGAACCGAAGATGCTGGCGTGGCGGATTCTCGCGGCGATGGGCAGGCGCAGCTCGTCGAGCTCGAGGACGCAACCGCTCGGAAGAGCGAATACCTCACCGGGAGGGAACTTGGATGCGGGGATGGTGGGATGGGGGGTCTGCATGATTTTTGTTTTTTTGTTGGGACGCTCTGCAGGTTTACTTACTTCAAGTTACTGTACACTACTCGGTAGTTATCACGTTGTAGGTAGGTGGTAGTCTAGTCGTGAGTGTTACTTATATTTGCATTTGTAGTACAAACGTATGGTCAAGGTTTCCATCTTAAAGAAGAGTCCTTTGATGTTGTGGGATAAAGGCTATTGTTCCATGTGTGTTTCTTCGTATTGTAGCAAAGAACACCTAAGTACTATGAAAGAAGCATTCGAACAAAGGACAATTTTCCAGCAGTTAACATACATTTGATAATCCCAATCCAATTGATGGTCACTATCAGAAAGGAGAGTGGAGGTAGGTACAGGCTATCACAGTACTCGCATGGCCTTCAAAGGTAGGTGACAGGTCATAACACCATAAACATGTACAGCAGTCTCAGACGTACACATCGAGGACAATATTTTCATGGCATGTGCACATTCAACCCATATGGTCACAATCCTATGTTACTGTGATATGTCATGCATGACCATCACATGCATATCTTCGAATGTTGCAGCCAACATCTTAATGCTATGCAACATACAAATGTCGCCACCACTTATCTACTTACCCAGAACCAATATGATAGGCCACCAACTTGGAGATAGGGATAGGAGGCAGTGCAGGGCACTGCAGCGGCAGCCTACAGCGGTACCAATTTGATTCTTGTCTGTTGGTTCGTACAAGGTTGAATATGTCGTGGCCTCTTTCCAGACCTATCCTTCTCCAGAAGTGGCATATTCAGCATGAAACCCTGTAGCCAAGCTGGTGTGTCCCCTTTAACATGTCATGTCTCCTTCGCAATGCTTTGCTCACACCTTTCACCCACCGTCCGTCTTTCTTAGGGAAGTCTTATTTGCAGCATCTGCCATAGCGTACCTCGTACAAACACCATGGAACTCGCTGGGTTGGGTATAGGAGTAGCAGGATTGGTCGGTCTGTTCAGTACTTGCCGGGACATAGTCGAGAAATGGGACTCTTACAAAGAATACGGAGTCGAGTCTGCATCTCTTGTCGCGCGCTTGGCTGCCGACCGCGCTTGGTTCCATCAATGGGGCCAGAGCGTTGGCATCAGCGAGCCAGAAGGAAAGGGTTCCAACCGCCATGAAGCTCTAAGCGAGCCTTCTACTCGGGAGGCCGTCGATGTTGTCTTGCAGAGCATCCAGAAGCTTGATCAAGCACATTTCCGACGTGACCTTCGGTCCCAGGCACCGTCGCGAGCTAGCAAGCTCATGTGGGCCCTGAGAGGGAAGGAACGCCTGGCACTTCTCGTTGCGTCATTCGAGTCTCTTGTGCAGCGGCTGTACAATCTGGTACCCCCGGCTTCAACCACCAATATAGACCCAAGGGTACTCGGAGACAGGCATATAGCATCAAATGGTAAATGCATATGAACCTCTCATCTTCCCGCACGCTAAACTCCACGCAGGAAACCCAACGACTGAAGACATTGATATACATAAGATATTGAATGACATTCAGAACCAGCTGAACTGTAGGTATTTGGTCCTTTCAATTTTCAAATTTTTACAGGGAAAGAGCGCTAATACTTCTGATGTAGACGAAACGCGGAAGGCGTTACGCGACTGGCTTGATGCGGCAGATACAAGGCAGGCGTTTGATGACTTTGCACATAGACGGCTCGATGGCACCTGCGACTGGATCCTCAACAGACCAGAGTCTATGCAGTGGAAGTCGTCACCAAACCACCCCTCGAGTACCTTGTGGGTTAACGGACCTGCTGGATACGAAAAAACGATTCTCAGTGCTCGGCTCGTTGAGGTCCTCTCAGCTGAGCCTGATGTCACCCTGACATATTGCTTCTTCTCGTCCGAAGGAGGCAGCCGTATGAATCCTTTCAGTGTCATCAGGTCCTGGATTTCTCATCTCATAGCCCAGAGCCAACCTGTGTTCGAGGTAGTGAAAAGTCAATGAGAAGCAGTGGCCGGACGGATGTCATCTCAACATGACATCAAGAAGCTGTTCAGCGCCATTGTGCGACAGATTCCAGGTTGTATCTTTCTAGTGGATGGACTCGATGAGTGCGCCACCTCGGACGGAAGCACAGCCCACGGGAGCGGATCGTTACGGGATTTCGTCGAATATATCACGAATACCGTCTCACAATCAAAATGCCGCCTTTTGATCGTAAGTCGGAATGACGGCAGGATTCGGGAAGGGCTACGAATGGACGATACCAAGACAGCGGGCCACTTGCTTGAACTGAAGATATCGCCCGCAGATGTAAAAGCAGATGCTGGCCTTCTCTCCCGGAACATAGTCGATCGAAAGCTTGCAAACAAGAGCGATGCTCAGCGCGAGGAGCTGGCCGCCAGTCTGGTCAGCCGATGCGACTCGATGCTATTAGGGATCAAGCTGGTCGAAGACGACCTCAGAGGCGGAAAGAACATGAAACAGCTCAGACGCACCATAGACGAGTTCTCGAACAAGTTGGATCGCATCTACGAGCGGAACTGGGAAAGAATCCTGTGTCGTGACGATAGTAGCAAGCGCCGAGCATTTGCTATTCTGAGGTGGACAGCGTTGTCCCTACGCCCACTCACAGTATGCGAACTCACCGGATGCCTCCTTTACGAAGTTGACGAGAGCGATGAGGTCGATCATGAAGAATTACCGGATGCCATCGATGAGGTCTATATAAGAACAGAGCTTCTCGAGCTGTGTGAATCATTGGTCGAGATCAGGTCGGGCTCAGCTCGTGACACAGGGGATTTCACGCTAGATCTCATCCATTTTTCAGCAAGAGAGTACGTTCTCTGCCATTTACCCCTTCCACCAGGGGCATTGGCTGCAAACAGCCGACTGGTAGCTTCCACTGAGTCCATACAAAACAACCTTCTCGCAATAACATGCTTGAAATATTTCAACTGGGGTCAGCCACGACCGGGAGAGGGCAACAGAATCATCGCCAGTTTCCTTGCTTATGCAAAGCGATACTGGTACCAGCACATCAAGCGTGGCGTCGAAAACTCACAGGACGTTATTTGTCTGGTCAACAGACTTTTCCTCCCCTCCAACACAGCGTGGAAGTGGTGGGTGAGATACTGTAGCGAAAGCTTGATGAAAGCCGGATATGAATTGCGCCATTCCGAAACTGACGACGACGACGACGACGAGGAAAAAGACGAAGAAGACGAAGAAGAAGTTGACGGCGGCGCCCATGAACTCATAAACCCGCTCGCTTGCGCGTCGCTAATTGGCCTCTCCGAGACTGTGGACTATCTGGTTGGTGAGACTGGTCTTGGCGTAGATCTCACCGATTCCACAATAGGGTCAGCTTTGTTTGCGGCATCTGCCGGGGGAGACACATCTTGTTGCGAAGTTTATCAATAAGGGTGCTGACGTAAATATGAGCGTTCGAGACTGCTACGACGTAACCCCTTTACACGTGGCAGCGCTTCTTGGGCACGCTGACGTGGTGGCCCTGCTTCTTGAAAAAGGCGCAGGTACTGAAGCAATGGATCGAAGAGGATTTACACCCTTACACACTGCTGCAAAGAACGGTGACACCACGGTCGCCATGCTGTTGCTCAAAAAGAGTTCTGATGTGTTGATGGAATCCCACGAAGGATTCACACCTTTGCATCTTGCTTCAACACCCGGGATGGTGGCTTTTCTGATTGAAAGAGGCTCTGATATATCAGCCGTAGACAGATACAGAAGAAGCGCTCTGCATTATGCCATCTGCAAGGGAAACGTCGAAATGGCGACCTTGCTTGTCGAAAAGGGCACCGATCTATTAGCAACAGACAAATACGGTGATACCGCTCTGCATGTTGCCGCCGACTTAGGACACGTCGAAATGGCAACCTTGCTTGTTAAAAAGGGCACCGACCTATCAGCAACAGACAAAGACGGTAATACCGCTCTGCATGTTGCTGCCAACTCAGGACACGTCGAAATGGCGACCTTGCTTGTTGAAATGGGCTCCGACCTATCAGCAGCAAACAGATACGGATCAACCGCTCTACATCGTGCTGCCAAATTAGGACATACTGAAATGGCAGCTATGCTTATTAAAAAAGGCTCCGATCTCTCACTTGTTAATGAGTATGGAGAAACTCCGTTGTACTCTAGTGTAAGGAAAGAAGACGTTGAAATGGCAACCTTGCTTATCGAAATGGGCTCCGATCTATTACTTGCTGATAACTGGGGACAAACTCCGTTGCACTTGGGTATAAGGAAAGGATACGTTAAAATGACGACCTTGCTTGTTGAAGTAGGGTCCGATTTATTAGCAGCAGACAAAAACGGTAGCACTGCTCTGCATTATGCCGCCGCCTTTGGAGACGTCGAAATAGCAATCTTGCTAGTCAAAAAGGGCTCCGATCTATCGGCTGTTGACCGATATGGAGACACGCCACTGTATCGAGCAGTAGTGCAGAGGGGAGAGCCTGGAAGGCGTAGGGTTCCGAAGCTACAGGAACCAGCGCGTCTCACTGGATATACAGCAACAATCAGACTCTTTCTCGAGAACGGTGCCAATCCCTCATGCCGTGGCAACCGACCTGGCTCACCATTGCACTGGGCAACCGACCATAGAGACACAGAATTAGCCGCGCTTCTTCTAGAGAAGGGTGCTAATCCTTCATCTCTGGATGATAAGAGCGCGACACCATTACATTATGCCGCCATGCGTGGATACACCGAATTAGCCGAGCTTCTTCTAAAGAAAGGTGCTAATCCTTCATCCCTGGATGATAGGAGCGCGACACCATTACATATTGCCGCCGGGCTTGGATACACAGAGGTAGTTAAGGTCCTGCTTGACAACGGTGGCATTCCTTCACGTCCAAATAGCCAGGTGGGGGGAGTCACACCGCTGCACAACGCGGTCCGGACATCTAGACTCTGCCAGACTTCTTCTTGACCATAAGGCTGACCCAGGTGCAAGAGATAGCTGGGGCGCGATGCCACTGCTGTATGCTGCAATAAGTGGGCGGTGTCTGGCTCTCTTTGATCTCATCCTCTCAAGGAGCCCCGATTCGATCCACTCTGTTGACTACTATGGCTCTACGCCCCTTATGGTAGCATCTCGTAACGGCCATACTGAGTTGATCGAGCGTATTCTCTCACACTCGGACGTCGACATGGACGCAAAGGATAGCTTTGGCCAAACAACTTTCTTCTTGGCTTCCACGGCAGCTTGTCGCCAAATACTTTCAGATATTGCAGCTATCCGCAAGATCACACTAGACGAAGTGGGTAATATGAAGCCTCTGGCGCTTCGGGCGTATCTGCTAAATTGTGGAAAGCTATGTGTTGTGTGTAAAGTTTTCATACACGGGAGTGAACCGTATTACAAACGTCTCTGTCCATGTGGGTATTCTTTTAATGTCTGCGAAGATTGTCACGCGCTTGACGCTTCATGCCCATACAATTCTCACTTACCTGCTCGTCAAGAGGCAGAACCACACTAAAAATGACGAGACGTGGCTAACACCAAATTCGGCAAGTTGGCTCTGGTAACTCGGCTGTTTGCTGCCTTCACATCGCGGTGTAGGACTCGGAAGAGGGTTTTCGCATAATCAAGAGTTTGAACTTCCCAAATTGAAATGCACTATTGCCTTCACAGTGGACATGGAGTATTTATACGAAAGGGTCATGGTCATTTGCATATACAGTCAAAGTCCCATCTCACAAAATAACCGGTGTGCCTTTCCGCTGTTGAAGTAGAATCAGAACGAATACATTACCTTGTCTTCCAAACAGACATGTCGCCAGTACTCTCAACTGCCACATAAAGACGACAGCTGTGTCTATTATGTAGGGCAAAGGATAATTTACTCGCAACGCACCTGACAAAGTCGTCAGAGGAAGAAAGAAACTGTCGTCCCGCAACAGACTACCTGGCTAGCACATTCTGTGAATGGTGATAAACATTGCTTGCGTTCATGCAGTCGGGCATTATACTCCTCCAAATAACAACAACCCCTAGACGCGGGAGACTTTATGTCAGTCCTGCGCTGCAGAGGGGAACTTATCAGGCAAGAGACTTCTTGACAACATGGTGACATTCTCACTAACCCAGCCCAATCTAACAAATATTACCCACCGGCAATGCTAGGTTAGCATATAGTCCGCGATAAACTAACCGGATGGGAACTATGTTTTGTTTTAATAGGGGGATGGGCATGAGGGATAACTCATGCCCGATTCTGATTCTACATTGGCATTCCTGCTGTAGTTCCAATACCTGGAGGGCAGAATTTGCTACAGGAATGAGATTTTAGCGATCAATAATGAAAGAGGTCTGAAACAGCCAAGATCGGCCGGCGTCGGTCCCGGCGCCGTCAGTCAGGAATGGTGCCAGAGGGAAATGATGTCGGGAACCCGGTGTCGTGGGGTTGGGTTTTAGTGTGATAAGGTTAGTGGGCTGCCTAACGCATCAAACTATCTATTCTCTGACTTAGGTTAACCTAGGTTAGTCTGGGATTCTGCTTCGGTGCTTGTACAGCTTTGATACTTCTTGGTAGCGGTGAACATCTCATGATATGTATTTACTTTCTCTATCACACCATGTACAGCGTAGCCACCATAGAATAGATATAACAGAGAGATTATGCACGGGGCCTGCCATTTAGGCCAAAATGCCTAAGCGAAGCGGCATGCTTCCTAATACCAAGTATAATATGTTACATATAGGTGACTGGATGGAATGGAGGCCCGCGCAGGTTGTACTTGTATGAAATGTCATGGAGAATACAACAGTACTGCTGTACATGCAATGCAAACTGACACAGTACGCGTTGGTAGGCAAAGTTGTCTCAGGATTCAAGTCCACTGCCCGACATTGTATGTCATATCATTTGGTTGGTACTTCTGTCATACGGTGTAGATACTGTAGGACCAAGAAGGCTAGTCGGGCGTGCATACTGATACGCTGACCAGAGTAGGAATAAATAGTTCTATATTTAGGTGCATACGCACACCAAGTACTTTCATTAGGATGTACTAGTATTCTTCATGGAAAGTCCAACCTCTGTCAAGTTCAAGAGTTATATTATGACTGAAAGCCAAGCAAGCCTGGAGATGCAATAGAGACATGATCTAGCATACGAGATATTGCAGGAAAGTCGACCGGTTTTACTCCTAGAGTTCTCCCGGCGATATAGAGAGTCAGACATGCTAGGACTTTTCGGTACTGTGAGATCAGGGACTCTGGTTGTTGTCGCTGACCTCATAGGTTGGATCTGTTTGACCTGGCGTCAACGCAAACAGAATCACATATTTGATAGGTAAGCGGATGGGACAGTCGAGTTGGCTGTGGGGGGGGGGGGGGGGGGAGAAAGCCATCGTCCAGTCACATCGGTAGGTAGATAAGCCATCTTCCTCCTTGTTCCCTTGTTCCCTTGCCCCCTGTGCCTACAACGCATGCGTTTTCCGACCCCAGTATACAGGATTGGTATGTAGCACCAGGACATGCCCATGACCAGAAATGCAAGGTGGTAACTGGCTCTCTGACCTTGATTGCGGTTGGTAGTTGCGGTTGGTTGGTTGGTAGGTATGTAGGTAAGCCGCCTTGCCTTACTTACCGCGCTAAAGTGAGAGGCGTGGCACAAGTTACAACGCACCTTCCAGGTCTTTGTTGTCCGGCCCTGGTCGCTCTTGCCGTCTTATTTCTTAGAAACTGTTTCTGCCCAGAGGATGATAGAAAAGCAAGACTTTGCGCCTTTCCACCACGCATCTCGCTTAACGAAGTAAACTTGCTGCCAAGTATACCGAGTGTGCTCTCAACCATGTCGCAACTGTTCCGAACAGTCGAGACGTACACGATTGTGACGCCGTTCCCCAGCTACATATCCCGCCAGCTCGCGCTCGAGATCCTCCACCGGCACGGCGAGGTCATTCGGCTCAACCCGCTCGTGCTCGACTACAAGCAGGTCGAGGCGCCCCGCGACGCGCCCGCAGACGAGTACTTCTCGACCTGGTACGAGATCACCGAGCGCGTCCAGTTCGTCCCGGGCATGGGCAGGCTCGGGTCCGGCAAGATCTCCTTCAAGGCCTGCTTCCACGACCTGCCATGGGGCCTGCAGACGCACGTCTACGCGCCCCTGAACATCGACATGCTTACCAAGTTCTCCGTCGGCGGGAGCCAGCTCGGCGAAGAGAAGAACCCTGCGCTGTCGCCGCCGAACGTCAACGAGATAATAGACCGCGCCGCCCTCGGCATCCCCAAGCAGGGCCTGTACCTGAGGGAGGACATCGAGATACGCTGCAACATTGCCATGGTCAGCACGGTGAAGAAGCAGATGAAGAAGGCGAGCGAGATGATGGTCGCGCGCATCATCACCTTGGCCGGGCTACCGCCGTCAGTGCACTCACCGACGTCACCATTACAGTCGCCACGGTCGATGTCCCTGCGGTATCAGGAGATGGGTGACAACCAAATTCACCCAGATTTGTCAGGGATTTTGAGGTATCCATCTCAGTGGCAAGCGCATCACCATCCGCAACAGCAGCAGCAGCAGCAGTCACAGCAACAAATACAAGCAACAACTGGTGACATGACCAAGGTCAACTATATACATGCAGAGCTACCCAGCAACCAGCCTGTTGTCGCTGACCCAGTCGCCATCGGCTCACATCCAGGAAGCCCGGGTTTTCCGATGGAGCTTCCAGGGGACTTCTACCATCCAGCACAGCAATCACAACCGCAGACACTGGCAACCCAGCCTTCGCGATCAACAAGCTCGTCGCCCACAATCAGCGTTGAGAGCAATAACAATAACAACAACACCCTCATACGTCATTCCCTCACACCTGGCCTTTGTGGTGGTGGTGGTGGTGGTGGTGGTGGTGGCGGTGACGGACGATCCCAACAACTGAGTCCGCCGCTTATGAAGAGCATAAGGCCAAGCTCTTACTCGGGCTTTTCCCATTCTCATTCCTCCTCCTGCTCATCTTCTCCACAAGTACCAGGAGAGACACAGCCGCAGCCGCAAGTACAAAGACAAGAAATGCAGATGCCAAGAGGGCGCGGCCACGCTACATCATCACCGCCTCCACCAGATTACTACTGCAACAACAGCAAAGCTTTCACCGCCGAGTTACCAGCTGAACAGAAAATTAGCACGAGTGTGATGAATAATTCGAGACCGAGATATCATCCACTCTCACACCCGCATGCGCAGGGTATCAGAAACGACAACAAAAGTGGCTATGCAGCTTACAACCCCGCCGATTACGCTGCCAAAACCTGTCCTGGTTCTGGTGGTGGGGTGTACTGGCCGTCGCCTGGGGCTAATATCAATATAAGCGGTAATGTGAGATGAGAATCATTCGTTCGCAGAAAAAGTCAAAAGGAGAATGGGCATATTTTTAGTAAAAAGAAAAAAAGGGACAAATTGATTGGTGTGAGGTACCTTTCTTATTTACTAGGTCTGCTTTTCCCTCCTGTTGTTGGACCACGGTTAAGTAAGGGATACCTTGTGACGGGATGTTGCCGGGTCGATTCTTTTCCCGATCCCTTGCGCGGTACCGACAGTCGGTGTGGTTTTTTGTTTCTCGGGATTTCCAAATACCTACCCGGTTTGCTGAGGAATGCAAACTTTGTTAACGGTTCAGCCGGCGTTCTTGTGGGTTTCTTTGGCTGTCAACCCAGAGCGGACTATGGAATATGTATGTTCATAATTACCTATGTACAGTAAAGGGTTCAGAGTGTGGTGGAATCGCATAACTCAATGACTTGATGTTCTCCCAACGTCACTTTTCTTTCATCTGAAGAGACGAGAAACTTCGAGTAGTTGAGCCACGTCGTCGAAATGTATGGATACGTCGGACCCGAGGGAATGGGTGCGCTTTTCCAGAAAGGACACGTATGTACGCCGTGTAAGGGGGGAGCAAGGCTAGCTCCATCTGCTGCTCATTTCTGCCAATGATAAAATGTGTAAATTTTCAGGGAGGAAAAATAATTTACGACGATGCACACCGAGTCACCGACACGACTTTTCCCATTATCCCTTGTTCCTGAAAGGGAAAAAAAAAGGTACAGACTTAACACCAAATATAGAAATAAACACCACCTAGTTCCCACAAAAATATATAATCCAGTGACACTTATAGGGAAAGTGAGTCCCAGCCCTGCCACATTACGATACGAAAGGAGGAGTGATGAAAACGACCAGCCAACCGACAGGACTCAATCCGCGCGCTTGACACAGAACGGGTTCGGCGTAAAGACACCGTGCGGATCCGCCGCCTTCCGAGCCCGCCGCAGCCTGTCGTACGTGGCGCGGTCGTCGTAGTAGAGGGCCCAGGCCTTGTCCAGGTCCCAGTCGCCGTAGGAGCCCCAGAGCAGCCGGCGGTCCTGCTTGGAGAACTTGCCGTTGGGGCCGACGCCCTCCTCGTCGTTCACCTTTTGCCAGTCCTGGGCGCGGACCTTGGTCTCCGGGTCACTGTTTGGTGGAAGGGCGAGTTAGCAGGGCGGAAGGCAGAGTAGGTATATATAGTAAGTATGCCGTTGAAATGGGTGGAACGAAGGGAGAATGGAGGTTTAAAAAAGGGAGAGAGAAGGCGCTTGCAGATTACGTACTGGAAGCAGTCCATGGTGACGCAGAGGGTGCTGTCGCGCCAGCTGTAGGCCGTGCCGTTGCCGGCGTTGCGCCGGAACATGGAGTTCCTGCCGCCGACGCACTGGAGCTGGGCCGAGAGCCAGCAGCGGTTGTGCTCGGGCCTGACGATGGCGTCGATGCGGCCGGTGACCCAGTCGGCCCAGCCGTCGGCGGAGAGCGTGGTCGAGCTCGTGGCGTACGTGCGCTTGACGTACGGCTTCTCGAACTCGCGCACGTTGCGGAAGATCCAGTCGCCCGTCAGCTCCGACATGGGCTTCTCTTGCACGGCGCTGTCGCCCAGCAGGATGTCACACCCTTGCCTGATCCGGTCGAACCAGGCGAGGTCGCACCGGTCGTCCCGCGAAAAGGGCACCCACTGCGCGTACACGATGATGGTCCGCGGCCAGCCGACCAGCCCGTTCCTGCCATACAGCTCCGGGTGGTGCCGCGCCATCTGCTCGTCCAGCCCGGGCCAGAGGTCGAGCAGGGGGAAGGACGAGCTGAGGCAGCTGACGGTGAGGTCGTAGTTGCGCGGGAAGTCGTCGTCCTCGGCCATCTCGACCATGATGTCCAGCAGCCGCCTCAGCTTCTCGGGCGTGTACAGGAACAGGGCCTTCATGCCCCGCGACCCGGCGTAGTCCTCGTCGCGGTGCACCCGGATCGTGAAGTGCGTGATCACCCCCAGGTTGCCCGGGCTGCCGCCCAGCAGGGCGAAAAATAGCTCCGGGTCGCTGGCCTGGGTCACCTCCTCGGAGTTCCCGTCGCTGTCGATCAGCTCGAATGACAGCACGTGGTCGCCCAGGAGACCGAAGCTGCGACAGAGTTGTCCGTAGCCTGCGTGTGATGATTAGCTCATGAGAAGAGGTGACAAGGCCAAGCCATAATTGGTTTTGTGATGCCTTCTTCACGATATATAAGAGTCTCTCACCTCCAGTCTGTATATGTCCACCGAGACTTCAGGTTGAAAGGTTAGGTTAGCAAACTTGATAGTTTGATCGAAAGAGGGAGAGAAGAATATTCGCGTTTGACTCACTGGACCTCGGTACACTGGCCGTGGGGGACGAAGACCTTATTCTCGGTCAGCCAGGCGTTGAACTCGCCCAGGCTCCAGCTGACACTCGACCGAGCCTTTCCCTCGGCCCGGAACAGGGCACGGTCTTCAGGGGCACGGAAGGTGTGCTCGAGGTCCAGCTGGATGTTGGGCGCGCTTGTAGAGGACGCTCCGCTGTACTGGTGGCCGCCCGTCTTGATGGCGACGGCGACGCCCTTCTCCCTGGCATATCTCAACGTCTTGACGATGTCTTCTTTGTTCTTCGGGCGGACGAGGAGGGCGGGGTTCAGGTCGCGCTCGACGCCGTACGTCGACGTCGCGTACTGGTACTTGTTGTCTTCATAGCTCTGGGTCCCAGGGAGGTCCTGGGCACCGACGACGCCGGAGATGGTGACTATGGGCGTGGCGGCGGCTTTGATGTGCTCGCCGTGGTGGATGACGCTTTCGACGGCTTCGTCGACCTTGTTGACGGCCTCGACGATGAGATGCTTTAGGGCAGACATTTTGTTCTCTTGTTTGCTGAGGTTCTTAGTCGTAATAGGAGTATCATAGACGTTTGTCCCGTCCTCTCATAGGAGTCTCGGCCGTAATATATAACCTAGCTCTTGAGCCCCGCCACGTACTTAGTAAGGTGCACGCGTCTTATACGAGCTTTGAACGTCATCACGACGGGGGGCTTGAGACGGTAAGTCAACATAAGCCCATGATGCTGCAAGTCCTACGGCAATCCCGTAACGAGATTGGCTGTCCAAGCATCTACTATGAAGCAAGTGACCATTGTACTCTTATTCAGCTGACCTCGGCCAACGCCTTACTTACGCTGAGCTGGGCTGAGTAGCGCAAGAAGAGTCTAGATATATTAGCTACTTAGGTAGGCGGCGGGCGGAAACCCCGAGTGTCTATAACATTGTCCGGCGGCTGCGTGTCAACGCCAGTTGCCGTTCGGGTGAGTAAGTACTTCATGCTGTGTTGGAAGCAGCAATTCAGCGGTGTTACAGCCTGCAAGTGCAGGCAGAGGTGCTCCAGACAAAAAACAAGAAGGCTTGCACCAGCTGAAGACTATCTTCATTGATCTCACCGTCTCACCTGACCCTAGCTCAGGCTTATGTCATTCAGGTTAGTCCAGTCCAGCATTCTACATTCGCATGATTCTAGACTGGATTTTCTTTTCTTGGCAAGCTGCTGGTCGCAGGTCTCATTCGCGTTTCGATGCACAGCATACAGCAATAGTACCAGTTCTTCCGATGTCAGACATGTTTCTGTTTCACAGGACCCCCATAAATGGGTCTTTGATCTGGCTATATTGCGAAGCCTGTAGGTTAGGCTGCAGGTGTAGGCCCGTATCTCGTCAGCGCTGTTGTGCAGCATACCACGTTGCTAGAGCGAGGCTTGGGCTACCTGACAACCTACAGGTTACTACAGGTTCCCGATCCTGCAATTCTCTCTCTTATAGACTCACTCACCGCCATAACCAAGGAGAGAAGTCTCGCCATGTTCCAGCCGGGTCTCTTGTTGGCGGGGACTTTGCGGTAAATCTCTACTGCAGGTCTGTGTGCAAATTTGACCCTGATCGGTGACACAACAAGGCACCAACTTACCTAAGCCGCAGCAATTGCACATGTACAGCCATAGTGAATATGGAAATGCATTATAGATTCGAGCAGACCTTTGATTTTGTCCTTGCTTCTAAGCAATCATATTGTCTTTAGACCTATAAACATTATACTGATTGCTCTATTAATATTGAAGACAAAACCGTGTAAACAGATGAAATAAAACTGTGTGTTAGCACTAGTAGGTTACAGTAGCAAAAGGCATTTACAGCGCTTTAGAGTAATTTAATACAGTACTTGCTTTATAGGGTCTTACTGTGCTATTATAAGCCTCCGACTTTATTTACTGATTCTACCCTGGCCTCTTTCTCTTGATATCATCACTACACTATGTATTGAAGACTTGTCATAATTCCATTGTATCCTCTAAGATGATTACTTGGTTAAAAGCACAAGTTTTCTTATAGACACGACACCGATCTGTCTTTATAGAACCAAGAGTTCAGGTTATGTCTGTTAACACCATTCTCCTGTTAACTCATTTCAGTCTATAACAACAGGACATACCATTCTCTTTCTCTGCATATATCTCTAGATCTATAACTGGGTTAGCAGACTTTGCTAGAGTTAGCTAGACAATGTATCCTTATAATTAGTGCTTTACAGTTGTGTTATTAGACAATCTTTATAAACATATAGTAAAATATTTTTGTTATTTTTTTGCTAATCAGCTCATGCTATGGTATGTAAAGTTTGGTGATGTGACGCAGCTGCCCTTGTAGAGCTGTCTATGAGCCCTGTCAGCCATCTGGGTTGGGAAATCTGCAGCCCGGGACACTTTTTAAGAGCACTTGTTCATACAGTGCCTGCACATTCCGGACTTGACCTCGGCCCCATTACCGCATATTACTCCATTCTTGGTGCACTTGGTGCATGGGCAGGCCTTAGGGTAGCCCTCTCCACCCATTGTCGGTTGTGGGTTGTTGCTAGGTTAGTGTTGTGGCTGGCCGTAGGTGTGTTGATGGAGGTTGTTGTGTTGTTGACCTGGCTTTTGGGTGCAGTCGGATGTGGTAGGTAAGAGGTAGGTTCTGTGAGTTCCTTAGTGAAGCTCTTGAGCCATTTGTTTACTCTGGCTGGCCATGAAGCGGACTTATATACTTGTGATTTTTCTAAAACATGATGCTTGTGCTGTAACTTCATGCATGACGCTCAACTCAAATGTGGTTTTCTAAGTTCTAGATAAAAGTGTATGTAAACATAACATCTTTCTCCTGCAGCTATCCGCTGTATGCCCCAGGAGTATCAAGTGCCAACAAAGAAAGGGAAATAACATAGCCATTGTGTGGAGTTCACTCCGAGTTCAAACTCTATGGCCAGCTCACATCTACCACAAAGACGACCTCATAAATGAATAGTGAAACCATAAAGCATTATGCTGCTAAGCTCGATAATTCACATCTTGTAAGCCTAGTTGGTAACAAACGCCTCACAATAGAGGTAAAGAAAGCAAGTAATGGTCTGCCAACAAGAGGAAATAAGGAACAGAATATCAGGGAAAGGATAAAGTCATGAGACAAAGTGTATTGTGTCACATTCGCTGTGATCTGGGCAAACGGTCACCTTGATGCAGTAAACAGAGCTGCTCATAAGAGGGGCCCTAGCCCCTTGTCTTTGTATAATAATCCAACTTAGAATGAACAAGTAGCGCTGAGAGAACACAATAACACCTACGCATTACCAGATTGGAGCGAAAGGAAAGAAATAACCAGACAATGTTACTCTTAGCAAAGGCAGTCCTCAACTCCGTGCAACAATCATACCTATAAGAATCTAGACGCCAAGGGCATCCTTGGAAAGCAAATAAAGACACCTGGGTATTGGTACCTTTACAGAATGGTACAAGTAAAGGTAGATAGTGGACCCCTGACACGCCCGGACGTCTGGTCTCTCATTACTTGGAGTCCCTGTTCTGGACAGTGGAATTTTCCTTCGTCATGTACAATTCCTGTATATGTGCCCTGCAGCCAACATCTAACCTAGGGAGGGGAAAGCGCTATGTAAGCCCGATTTCGGAAGCACCCTATCCTACGGCCTTTGCGCTTTTTACTGTGTTATTAAACGCCATCATGTGCACCAAGTCTGGACAATTCTTCGTGTGGTCGAGCAGTTAGTTATGCAGTGTATTTTCCCCAAGTTCTGGACATCTGCAAAGTTACCTTAAAAGTAAGCACTAGCTAAAAGGTTAAGCCTAAGATGGGAGTTCAGCTGGACAGGGCAGAACCACTGCATGTTCGGCATCTTCATTGTTAGCTTTGCCGTGCTGTAGGCACTGATAAGTAATAAAGCTTAATGGCAAGGATTTCGGGATATAGGAACTGTGATAAATCTATATTCTATCCCTCGGTTCTTGCTTCAAACACCCCGAACTTCACGTTTAACCAAACACTAGATCGACAGCATTATTGCATAGAAGTCGGTTAAGGTCGGGAGTCATGGCGATATTTGTTGCAGACACGGTTTCAATGGGCACTTTCATCTGGTTATGTGCAGGCATACCCGTGGCGGTTTGTTCAGACTCTCATTAACGGTTTCGCAGCTACTATCTAGAGAGAGCAGCTGGAAAAAAAGAACGAGCTAATCAACGTGACAAAAAACAACGCCAGATACTCGCCAGCATATTCTACAATGTGTTTCTGCACCCGCTGCGGCACGTGCCGGGGCCGTTCTGGGCCCGGGCGAGCGGCATACCGTCGTGGTACCACACGGCCACGGGCAAGCGCCACATCTGGCTGTGGCAGCTGTTCCAGGTCTACGGCAAGCGGGTGCGCGTGGCGCCGAACGTGGTGCTCTTCTGCGACCCGCGGGCCCACGCCGACGTCTACGGCATGCGGGCCAACGTGCGCCGGAGCCCCTTCTACGTCGGCCTGACGAAGAACATCCGGGAGCGGACGACGATCAACACCATCGACCCGGCCGAGCACGCCAAGAGGCGCCGGATGCTCAACACCTGCTTCACCGACAGCTCCGTCGCCGCCGTGTCGGCCTTCATGGTCCAGCACATCGACCGCTGGCATCAAATCATGCTGGACGAGCATGACAGCGCGACCGAGTGGTCCGCTACCGTGGACCTTGGCACGAAGTTCGATTATCTCGTGTTTGACATCATGGGTGATCTCAGCTTTGGGAGATCGTTCAATATCAAGGAGCCCGGGGAGAACCCTCTGAGGCGGGTGCCGCATGATGCTCTCCAATACATCAAATTCTATTATACCGTAAGCAAAACATCCTTATCCGCTTCTCCAGTCAAGAATGCATCTGGATACACAATGAAATCTGATTTACTGAATAATTGCATGATGTTAGATGTGCCGCTCTCCCTTGCTCGGCCTCATCATTTGGCTCAAGCCCCGGGGCTTAGATCGCTTGATTGAACTCGTCACGCCGAAACCGGTGCAGCAGTTCGAGAAATTCGTCTACGACAGCGTGACGGGGCGGCTCGCTCTGTACAAGAAGGAGGAGAGCATCCCCGAGCACGAGCGCCGCCGCGACATGTTCTACTTCCTGTGCAAGGCGCAAGACCCCAGCACGGGCCTCCCGGCCTACAGCGAGGACGAGCTCCGGGCAGAGGCCAAGCTGCTCATCATCGCCGGGTCCGACACCACGGTGGCGACGCTGTCGAGCATCTTCTGGTACCTCGTCCGCGCGCCGCGGTGCTACCAGAAGCTCGTCGACGAGCTGCAGCGGACGTTCGAGAGCGCCGAAGACGCCGTCCACGGCCCCGCTCTTCTCGGCTGCGCGTACCTCCGCGCCTGCGTGGACGAGGGCATGAGGCTCGTGCCCCCGGGGCCGTGCGAGCCGCCCCGGGAGGTGCTCGCCGGCGGCCTCAACGTCTTGGACGACCATTACCCGCGGGGCACAATCGTAGGCACGTCGCCCTGGTGCGACGGGCGCAACGAGGAGGTGTACGGGGACCCGGGTGTTTTCCGCCCGGAGCGCTGGATCGTGGACGAGGCCGCTGGCACGACGGCGGACATGGTGGCCGAGCTGCGTGCCGCCTTCCACCCCTTCCTCACCGGCCCGGGCAGCTGCGCGGGGAAGACTATTGCCATGGCGGAGATCCTGCTGGTCGTTGCCAGGACCCTGCTGCGCTTCGAACTGAGGAAGGCGCCTGGGTCAACCGTGGGGGAAGGCCGCCCCGAGCTTGGCTGGGGTGCGAGAGATAGGAAGCAGTTTCAGGTGGTAGATGCTTATATCTCAGCTAAGGAGGGGCCAGAGATACAGTTCAGGAGAAGGGTCACACTGGCGGCGACGGCTAGTTGAGAATAGTATGAGCGATAGACTCATATCTACTTATTTAGGTTAACTACATGCAGATGAGGTGGGCATTTCTTGGAAAAGACGAAGAGTGTAAAAGGGGGAGATGTAGAAGTTCAGGCTATTATATAAGTCCCAGAATTGCAGTCATAATTTCCATTAGAAACCCTTCTGGCATTGCGATTCACGCAGCCATCTCGTCAGCCTTCCACGATCCGCCTAACAATAGCCCAGTACCGACTCTCATCCTTGCGCACATGCGCCACATGCGCCGACCCCTCGAACCTCTCCATCGAGACCTTGAACCCTCTCCTCTTGGCCTCGGCCGCGTGCGCCTCGACGGCTTTATAATCGATCAACTTGTCGCTAGCGCTGTAGATATACACACGCCGCACCTCGGCCCCGTTGCCTGCCTCGTTATGCGTCCTTCCCCAGTCGGCCAAGCGGTCGGGCAGGAGACCTAGGGCGATCAGGCCAGCCCACGCAATCGACCAGGCGTAGATGACGGGCGCTGCGATGATCCGCTGCAGCGACGAGAGACCGACGTTGAAAAAGGCCGCGGAGCGGGCGATGCTGTAGACGCCCGGGCACGAGTCGTAGATGGTCACGTGGGCCGGGAGACGCTTGTCGTCACCGCCTGCTAGCGCAGCGTATTGCTCGTACAGGCTCGCGATGCTGGAGGAGCCGCCGTTGGAGAAGATGTGGACGAGGATATCTGCCGGAGAATCCGGTGTATCTTCTGTTGATGTCCGAGACGACGCGACGGCACGAATGATGGCAGCCGCGTGCCTCATGGAGGGCCCGATCCGCGACGGGCGGAGAAGATGGCTCGTGGTGCTCTTGAGCAGCAGGATCTGAGCGGCAGGGTACATGGCGCGATACTTGGCGACGTACTTGGCGATGTGCAGATCCTTGGCGTCGGTCCAGCTGGCGATGATGACGAGTCTCGGTTGAGACACCGCGCCAGTGCTCGGAATGGAGTTTGTGATCTCAGACGGTCTGTAGACTGAGACCAAGGGATCAAGCCTTTCCATGAAGGAGAGGGGCCGAGTCTCGGCTGCAGACGCTGTGGCAGCGGACGACATGGTGTTGTCAGTTGAGAACTTGAGACAGAGGATACTAGGTTAACCTTGGGTATAATGCAAGTTCACAAACCGAGGGGAGGAAGTTAGAAACGACCTGCTAAAACCAACAATCAGGCTACAGGCATATATATATTTGACGGCGATACCTAAAGGCTGGGTGGTCTGTCTCCCTTGCGATTGGGGGCTTCTTGACCAGCCAATAGAAACTCCGCACACAACAAAGCCACATGTGGTAACACAAAGTACCCCTGCGTTTGTTTTGTCACATGCCGGGTATATGGAAGGTTGCCCTTTACACTCAGTTGCGGCTGGGCTCTTGCTGGCTTTGGCATATTATATGGTTTATTATACTTTACATATCACAACTAAATCTATCTTATTTTACAGAAGAAATGAACATTAGTAACCACGGCCTGTGTGTGTATGTGTCTTCCAAGTTCCCATATCCACCAACCTCTCATCTCCTGCTCACGACCACGACAACATTACTCTCCCTCGTCTCGTCGGCATAATTTCTCTTCGAGCCCGTGACAAGCAGCTTCAGCTTGAAACTCCTCTTCTTTCCGGTTGTATATCCGTCACCCTCACCCGACGGCACGTATTTCACCATCTGCCCCTGCGTGACGGGGAATGCTGGTCCGCTGAGTCGTCCGTCGACGACCCACTGCGCCATGAGCTTGACGCCGGGATCCCACCTTCCGGGCGTCGCCGTGACCTTGGTCCCCGTCTTGACCTTCTCCTCGAGGGATAGGCTAGGACGCGCCTGGCGTTTCAGCGCCGCGACGTGGCCGCCGAGCCGCAGCACGTCCTCGAACCTGTTGCCGCGGATCTCCGGCCTCGTCGCCTCTTTCGATAGCGGGCTCTTGCCGGAGGGGGCGTGGTCACGGACCCACTGGTCCACGAGCTGCAGGTAGTCCCACGTGGCCCGGCGCTGGTAGTTGCCCCCGTGGTTCTGACCCGGCAGGATCGTCACGTTGGCCCATCCCGGTCCGCCGAGCTGGCGGCCGTTTACGCGCTTCTCGAACTCGGTCACTCCGCCGTTGAGGTAGTAGTTGTCGTGCGTGCCGACGTAGATGAATATCCTCCCGCGCAGGGCCTTGCCCAGATTCTTCCCCGTCCCTTTGCCTTTGTTCTTGCCGCTGCTGCTTCCCCAGTTGCTGGCGATGTAGTCGGATAGGTCCATGCCGAGCTCCTTCCAGTACGCCACGGATTCCGGGTATATCTCGCCCGTCACCTTGTCCCACGGCTCGAGCGGGTACCCGTTGAGGCCCTGGACGCCGAAGACGGCGTTCCACACGTCCCACTGCAGGGACGAGCGCGAGGCCGTACCAAACACGAGCTCCCAGTGGTTCTCCTGCTCCACGGTCGCCAGGACGATCGGGGTATCGTTGGTGGGGCTGGCGAAGGTGCGGATCGAACCGATGGCGGCGCCGCTCGGCTTCTTATACGCGCTCTTGTAGCTGTACAGGTCGATGTCCTGGTGGCGGTGGAAGTCGAGCGAGTCCGGGTAGGACGAGAAGCAGGCGCCGAAGAGGTCCGGTCGGAAGATGACGCTGGCCGCCGAGATCCAACCGCCTGTAGATCCGCCGTCCTGGATCCGCGCGTAGGGCTGCGCGATGGTGTTGAACTTCTTGTCGATGTACGGGATCAGCTCGTCGTTGATTGCGTCGCCGTAGGGGCCCATGTTGGCCGTGTTCACGCCGTACGAGTCGTCGTAGTACGGCGCCTCGTGTCGGAAGGCGACGATGATCATCTTGGGCGCAGGCTTATCTGCCGTGCCGTTGGCACCGGGGATGATCCCTTGATCCCAAGCCTGGGTGAAGGCAGCGTCTGAAGAGTAGCGGTACGGGCCCCGGCCGCCGGTCCAATGGTTCTGGTTGTAGAGGACTGGATACCGGGTCTTCTTGTCGGCGGCGTTGTATCCCGCGGGCAGCAGGACATTCGCGCCGACGTACATGTCGCGGCCCCAGAAGCGGCTCAGCGCAGTACTTCGGATCTTCACGTATTTCAAGAGCGGCGTGTCTGCATAGTTGCCCTGCGAGCAGCCTCCGATCTCCTTTCCTGCGAAGGCCTCAACGGACACCACGCTGTCGAAGGCTAAGTTGATGGTCTGTGGCTTCCCGCTTATCTTGACGCTCACCGCTGGCGTAGTAAGACTCTCGACACCGTCGACATTGGGGGCGCCATCGCCGCAGGGGAACTTTAGATGCACCACGGACCCATCACTCCGTTTAGCTCTGTCGTACGGGTTCAAGAAAGCTTGAACAGTATACACACCCTCTGGAACGTCATCTGGTGGGTCGATGTCAGCATATTTTTAGTAAACAAGTACCTTGACCTTGGAACTCTTCGGATCAAAGACACGAAATATTAGACAGGGCAAAGAACGTGAACAAAACAATACAATCAACGCTTATAGACTGATAGCCAACTTGGTTCCGAGGACAACAAACTCACCCATGCTAACAAGCGGGAAGCCAGAGACACCAGTAGCTGTATTATCGGGGCTTCCACCTGACAAGACCACCTTGTCCCTCGCACCGAAGCCGAAAACATTCTTGCCGAACATCTTGTTCGGCGTCGACGTGACGTCCGTGTCCTCGAGCGGATCGGTGCCATTGGGGGCGAACATGAGGACCACCCGGCCGTCAACGGCACCCTTCAGCAGCTTCTTGTCCCCGACCGATATCTGCACGCGCAGCCTGTCCGATGCTGTGACTGACAAGGCGAGGTAGGCGAGGGCCAGCGTCGCCCACCGCACCCCTCTGAAATAAGCCATCCTGTGACTCCTGGTCTCGTCTCGCCCTCTAAGAAGGAAAAAGAGTTGGCTAGATTGGTGGAGATCATAGAGGACGGGGTCGAGGTGGCTCACTGTACCTATATATCTATATCATCGAGAAATTGCATACCCGAGCCTCCTAAGGTTAGATCAGTCTCAACACATGGGCCCCTGTTGGCGCGGACATCCCACGTGTGGGGGGCAGGTCCCGACCAAACACGAAGGTAAGCCCGATGTTGTGCTGCTGTACTGTAGATTTCTGTCTGGATACCAGGGGGGTCTCCCCATATCGTGCATGCTCCCCAGGATTCCTACTGCAGGGCAGCAGGGGCCAGGTCGCATGGCCTGGGACACTATGAGGAAATAGGATCGCCCTATCATCTTGGCCCCTACTTATAACCACACTTAAGTCTCCCTGGGTAAAACCTAGGCCGCATGGAGGAAAACTCATTAGTACAGCAGTTATTTATTTCACTTTGCCCCTTTAAAGTTTCAAAGATAGCGGAAATTAACTGGCGAATATCCCACCCTCGTCCGCCAAGAGTGGACTAAGGTTAGTTGACGCGATGCGTCGTCGAACCTGCCTTTTTGGGTAAACACCTCCTACGATACCAAGCCGAACCCTGCTTCTAGAATCTGGAGCCTCGTTGATAGTTGATACCAAAGGCCCAAGAGAAAGATTTGGATTTATTAGCAATGGATAAATGTCAACACTCACTCAAGCTGCGCGTTTTAGCTTCGAGTGGAAGAGAAAACCATTGAAGTGTAAGACGAGGACTGAGCCTTTAAAGATGATGGGCATAGTTGTAGAGAATACGGCGTACAATACACGATAGAACCACTCACTCAGGTAGGGGCATCTGTAATATTCCTTAGGTTACAAGGTTTGTTATCAGGGGCCGTTAGTTCCTAATGAGATTAAAAACACGAGATGCCTCCTGGACTAAAATTCCTTTGAAATATCGAGGACCTGGCACTCCTGGACGTGTGGTACTGGCATGATAAATTCAATGCTCTATCGTCCAATGATACCAGTGTGTAACCTAGCGTTAGTCCGAAGAGTAAGTATCAATATGCGGGATAACGAAGAACAAGAAGCTGTGTCAAGTTCTACGAAATCCTAATACAATTCATCCAGAAAGTAAATAATCAACCAAGTAGTTAGTCAAGTCCTTGAATGACTGCCTATTATTATGGCACCGATAGGGTCAAACAACACAGCAAAACATGCCACTGCTTTTACCCTTGAGTACTAAGTATGGTTCAACACGACTTAACCTACTCCTCTACCTATCTCTCTAACAGAGCTCTCTAGGTTAAGCCCCTTGAAGGCTTTTCGCCGCCTCGGCGCCAGCGATCCTGCCGAATATAGCACACTCGAGCAACGACGAGCCTCCGAGGCGATTATCACCATGTATACCACCCGTGATCTCGCCCGCGGCCCAGATCCCCTCGATCGGCACCAACCCATCTCCTCCTCCTCCCTTCTTCTTGCCCAGGACCTGAGCCTTCTCGTTGAAAGCGACGCCGCCCATCGTGAAGTGCGACACAGGCGTCACCGCGCCGACGCAGACCTCCTCCTCCCTGTTCGCCTCGCCGGCCGGTAGCCGCCAGTGCCCGAAGGACTTCCTCCCGAACTCGTCGTCCCTGCCCGCCGCGACGGCCTCGGCGTACCTGTCCACGGCCTCGATGACCGCGGGCGGGAGGTCCTTGACCTTCTTCTTCTGCATGAGGCCCTTCGAGACGTAGAAGCCGAGATGCGAGGCCGCCGCCTGGCTGGCGCCCGGGTCCAGCAGGAGCGTGACGTCCCACTGCCTCACCCCCGCTTCGTCCGCATCCGCGTACGCCTTCGAGCGAGGGAGCGCCATGATGGCCCCGCTGACGACGTCCCTCCTCTCCATCTCGTTGACGAACCGCCTGCCCTCGCTCGAGAGCAGGATCCCGCCCTCGCCCCGCAGCGCCTCCGCCGCGAGGAACTTGTACGTGGCCGTCGGGTCCTTGGGGTCCACGAACCCCGTCGGGTGGATCTGCACGCTGTCCATGTCCACGAACTCGGCGCCCACGTCGGCCAGCAGGCTGTGCGACGCCGGACGCGCGTCGTTGGTCGACGGCATCCCCGCCAGGTCGGGCCTGTGCTTCGCGAGCAGACCATGCGCGTCGCCCCCGAACCCGCCCACAGCGAAGACCACGGGCCCCTTCAGCTCGTGCGTCTGGCCGTCCGACGTGCTGTACCGCACGCCCGTCACCTTGCCCTCCTCCGACGTCGTGAGCGCCTGCACCTCGGCCGACGAGGTGAGCGTGAACCCGGGGTCCGCGCCCAGCTTCTTGAGCAGGGCGCTCACGATCGCGAAGCCGGGCGGTGGGCCGTTCGCCCCGCGGTGCGTGCGGGGTGCCGAGTGTCCGCCGAGCTGCGCGACCAGGCTCAGGTCGACGCCGACATCGTCTGCGAGCCAGGCGATGGCCTCGGCCGACTGCGAGGTCAGGATCTCGATGAGCGCCTTCCGCTCCGCCTCGCCGAGCGCGCCCGTGTTCGTCTTCAACCTCGAGCCGGCGGACCGGATCGAGTCCTCGTAGAAGGAGGCCACGTCGTCATTCGAGCCCAGCCCTGCTTTCTGAAACTTGGTGCCGGCGGCGCTGATGCCAGACGACGCCTTGATGCTGTTTCCGCCCGGCTTCGGGGCGCGGTCCAGCATGTGGACCTTCGCCCCGGCCTTCAGCGCCTCGTACGCTGCCGAAAGTCCGGCAAGACCGGAGCCCACCGCGATGACAGGCTTTGCCATGTTATTCGCCACGTCCGACTTTGACCAAGAGTCAGTAGAGGGTGCACGATAATAAGTCAAATACAAGATAGCCGTTGTCGCCCCAAGTGCGAAGAAAGTGATTGCAAATCGACCATAAGACTTCATAGAGATGTTTTCTTGTGTGTGACTTATGCAAATCGGTTGGCATCCCCCAATACTTGTAGGTTAATTGGAAGTTGAGACTTACACAGTGTAAATCCCAGTGTGGCCAGTCGTATGATGAGATATGATCGTACGATTTCACCTTCCAGCCCAGAAACCTCAGAACTCTAGACTGGAGATACCAGGAATGGAGTGTTGCTTTGACAAGACGAATGGGGTGACATCATGTCCCATGTTGGTCAATCTAACTTTCTAGAACCTTGTACTAAGGTTAACCTAGTACTAACCTGTCCGGCAGGGTTGTGGTAAACTAGAGTTCTTCCCCTCAAGCTGACTTGCTGATAGATCATGGAGGCAACTATACCTAAAGAATCATTTATCGACCCTTGGCACTTGTCAAAGCTGCAAATTCAGACTGATATCAGAAACTCCATGGAGTCAGGAGTACCAAGAAAAAGAATGGATTTGACTTCGATTTCAGCTTCCCTTACACGTAGCAAAACGCTCATCATTAATTTGTGTATCATTAAGTGTACACCAACCAGAAGATTACCACTCTCACCATTCTCCACCAAATTTATGTCTTGACATCCGGTTCGTCACGGCCAGCGTACTCCTTGAACTTTAGCAAGTCGGTCGCGAACTTGATCTCGTCTTTCAGGAAGTCTTGCGCATCTTGGCCATAGGTTGCGGGATCTTTGCTGTACTTCTCGATGTACAGTCGAATAGTGGCTCCGGAAGAACCGGTGCCGGATAGTCGAACGACGATCCGGCTGCCGCTGTCAAACCGAGCATAAAGACCTTGGTTTGAGGATACTGACCCGTCAAGGTCAGTGTATGAGAAGTTGCCGGCCTCCGTGACGGTCCGCTCTCCAATCTTGCTACCAACGAAATCTGGCTTGGCAACGAGGTCGCTCAGTGTGCGGACCACCTTGCTCGCTCCTTCAGAGTCAACATTCTCGTAGTCATAGCGAGTGAAGAACACCCGTCCATAGGTTTGCCAGAATTCCTTCTGGATCTCCTTGATGCTGGGAGTGACACCAGGGTTGGCCTCGCCAAGGCCGGCGATGATGTTGAGCCATGCAACAACGGCCCAGAGACCATCCTTCTCGCGTACATGGTTGCTGCCTGTACCGAAGCTCTCCTCTCCACAGATGCTCAGCTTGTCGGCATCGAACAGGGCGCAGAAAAACTTCCACCCTGTAGGCACTTCGTAGCAATTCAGGCCCTGGGCTTTCGCAACCAAGTCGACGGCGCCAGACGTGGGCATGCTGCGGGCTAGGCCATACACACCCTGCTTCTTGAAGTAGGGGATGAGGTTGGCATGGTGGGCAATGATGGCCAGACTGTCTCCTGGCGACACGAAGGCACCAGCTCCGTAAATCATGTTTCGATCTCCGTCACCGTCGGAAGCGGCGCCAAAGGGAATCGAGTTCTTGTCAACGACAGAGACGAGGGAGTGGGCATAGGTGAGATTAGGGTCCGGGTGTCCACCGTTGAAATCGGGCGAAGGCTCACAGTTCTGAGTCGAACCCTTGAGTCCAAGCTCTTCCTCGAAGATGGCCTTTCCGTAAGGACCGGTGACGCCGTGAAGCCCATCGAATAGGACCTTGAAGTCAGGATTGTTGCTGAAGAACTTCTTGATCAAGTCGAAATCAAAAATGTCCTTGAGCATCTGCATATAGTCGGCTGTGCTGTCGACGATTTCCACCTCGAGGTTGCCATACGTCTTGGTACCGAGGGTAGATATGTCCACATCAGGAATGTCGGCGATCTTATAGGAGGTTAGGTTCTTCGAGGCCTCATAGATCTTGTTGGTGACGCTTTCGGGGGCAGGTCCACCGTTGGACAGGTTGTACTTGATGCCGAAATCTTCGTTCGGTCCTGTCGTGTCGTTAGTTTGGTTTCCTGCTTTGCTTCCCTTCCCCCTTCGACTTACCACCGGGGTTGTGACTCGCCGTCAGGAGGATTCCTCCTGTTGCCTTTCGCTTTCGAATGACGTGGCTAGCAGCGGGGGTGGAGAGAATGCCATTCTGCCCGATCAGAAGCTTCTTGACTCCGTAGGCAGCGCCGATCTTGGCGATCAGCTGGATGACCTCGGGATTCCAGAAACGGCCGTCACCTCCGATTACGAGAAATGCCCCTGTTTTACCAAGACGCGGTAAGTATCATAGGATGCAGTAGTAGTTGTGCGGTATATTACAAACCTTCAGCACCTTCAGGGATGGACAGCAGGATGCTAGTGACGAAGGATTCACTGTAATGGGGCTGCTGGAAGACCTTGACCTTCTTACGAAGACCTGAGCTGTAATATAGTCAGCATCATAGCCCTTGATCATCCCGTAACGTTGGTGAATGGGGCATAAATGGGGTGCACATCACGGCTTTGCAGGTTGGCGGGGTAAGTTGAAAGTAAACAAATTAACGTACGTTCCAGGCTTCTGGTCTGTAAAGGGCTTGAACTCGACTGTCTTGACACTCATGGTGGCAATCCCTCGGAAGAATCAATTCAGATATACGATATAGAGCTATGGCTGTGCTGGGAGAGGATGGTTTAGGAAAGAATCGAGAGGGGGTGGGAAGTTGTTTGTCTGTACAACAGACGACAAGGTGAGGGTGACGAGAGCTTGCAAATTATATGAGCTACGTAAGGGGGACTGGACTGGCAACCCCATGGAAGCTGATGGCGGGGTTAGTGACCTCATCTCCCAAGAGACTGTATGTGGGGCGGAAGAATTGGTGAAAGAAATCGACATCTACTGTACACTGTACTTGATTTCAAGCCATCGTGGTATGCAAAAACTCTCACATGAAAGACGTCTTTGATGTCTACTGTGCGCATTCTAAAGCATCCAGTCACTGTACCAAACAGTTTTCGTGAGCTGATAGAAAATCAAGCCATGCTGGCCATATATTGCTCAGGTTCTACTGATACTGATAGGCATCTATATAGACCATATCTATCGATGTTCCCAAGCATTTGGCCACCAATCGAATTGGCACGGGTTCTTGTTGCCCGCTCGCGTTTATGTTGCAGGACATGTGGAACCGCAGAGGCCGGGCCTAGATGGGCATTATGAAGCGTGGCGGCGATACTAATCGATTGTCATAGAAGCTATATTGGCATATTGCAGAGCTATTGATTTTTGTGCTTATACCGAGATTGCGAACTTCTGTAACCCTCTCAGCCTCAGCTCTTATTGACCTGCAGAGTCCCTCTGTTCTCGAAGATGGCCTCCTTGTAATACCGCGCTTCCGCGATGCTCTCCAGAATATCTTCCTTCGCTTGATGAAGGCCCTGTTTCATGGGCGCGTTCTGGCGTACCTCCTTGGGACACCAGCGCCGGGCCGCCTCCTTGATGGTGCTCACATCCAAGATGCGATGGTGTAGATGCTCTACCACCTTCCTGTACGGCTCTTTCCGTAGAAAGGCCCTGTCGGCATGCACGCTGTTCCCGGCCAACAGAGCCGTCTTCCGCTCTGGTATGAACCTCTTGATATAGGCTAGCAGTTCATCGGCGGCTTGCTCAGGCGTCACGGTCGAGGCGATAACGCGCTCGGTCAGCCCCGACCCTGCATGTGTCGTCGTGCACCATTCGTCCATCATGTCCATCCTCTCCTTGGACTGGTGAACCACTGTGCCCCATCCCTGCTCGTCGACTACCTCTAGCGCGCCTGTGGTGATGATGCAGAATATTTCGATGATCTCTTCGGTGTCAGGGTTGAGCCCCGTCATCTAACGCCCACTTGTCAATACTCGTTACTCCGTCCTACAGAGAGGGAACGTATAGAATCTCACCTCACAGTCAATCCATACCAAAGCGTTGTTGCCGGCCATGATGTTCGGGTCACTTCTGAACAGGTAGGGGGACAGGGCAAGGAAACTGGACTGAGTTGTCACCAATTGCTTGAGAATAGATGGAGACTTGCTGTTTTGGCGCTGAGCTAGGTCGGGTCGGCAGGTTTTAACTTTATGCGGTTCGAGCTTTTCGTGATCCCGTGCAACCACGCCCCGGAGCGATTTTCTATATGAATTAAGTAGCACTCTGATGGATCTATCTATTCCCTTCCAAAGTTTCATTCTTTCGCCTGCTGTTTATGGTATCGATGCCGACTGTCATACAGGTAACCTAGGCTCTATGTAACTCTTCAGCACCACGGCTCCAAGAGAAACTTTTTTATTGCCTGCCTGTGGGTCCCTACCCTAGAGTTATAAGAGCAGTATCTCTCATCAACCCGGTTTCTCTCGAAATGAGGCCAGACATTCAAGCTGACATGAGTCTTGCAATATGCATCGAATATGCAGTCGCTGGTAGGTCTCCAGTGGCCAACTAGTCTGGCCAGCTCACCGCGTGACTCATTCGCCATGGCGCATAGCGAGCAGTGGGTGCAGGTATTGCTATTAGTCGGGCAACGTATAAAGGCTGTTCCTGTTCTCCAGTTCATTATGCCATCTATTTCATACCGGCCAGTTTCATGACTCTCCAGAGACTAGCCGCCATCCTATCAAGAATATATTGTTCACCCAGTCAGCCGTCCACAGCGTATCATCTCTTCCAGCTCCTGTACAATCAGAGATGGCGGAATCAACACCAGCCGATCCACTGTTCAGCTCGATCCGCTACCTACCTACAAATGAGGCCTACGACAAATGGGCCGAGGTCTATGACAGCGACGGAAACTTCCTGCAAGCACTGGATGACCTAGAGCTCAAGAGGCTGTTCCCTCGATTTCTGGGGTCGATCAGATCTCCCAATCCCTGGCGTGTTGTGGATCTGGGGTGTGGCACTGGACGCAACACAGCGCTTCTCACCAACGGCGTCCCGGACGGAGCCGAGATCTTCGCGCTGGACTCAAGCAAGGGCATGTTGGAGGTAGCGAAGAGTCGACTCGCGGGTTCTAACCGGGGCCTGCGCTTCGGGATCTTCGACATGTTAGTTTCTCCCCACGGGCCAGCTGACGTGGCCCTGGGAACCGTCGACGGTATAATCAGCACACTAGTCGCCGAGCACGTCCCGCTCCCCATTTTCTTCGCGCATGTGGCGCAGCTCCTACGCCCGGGCGGCGTGCTCTTGCTCACCAACATGCACTCGGACATGGGCGCCATCTCGCAGGCAGGGTTCGTGGACAAGGTGACAGGCGAGAAGATCAGGCCGACCAGCTACCGTCACACCGTCGAAGACGTGAGGATCGAGGCACAGAACGCGGGGCTCGTGGTCGAGGACGACGAGAACGGAGATGGAATTATTGAGAGAGCTGTCGACGAGGCTATGGTCGAAATGCTTGGGTTTAGGAGTAGGAAGTGGGTTGGTGTCACATGTTGGTTTGGAGGTCTATTCCGCAAGTTAGATGTATGAGCAGCGAAATTGGGAAAGAGGAATTGAATGATCGATAATCTCTTAAAACGACCCTCTAAGATTAGATGACGAGCCTAACCTAGATACTTAGATCTGAGGTTAGATGTCGGGCATAAGGTCAACATGGACTTGCAACAAGTTCAATAAATCGTGTTGCACAGTGTACGGCAGTTGTACACAGTACTCTTATTGATTATATCAACGGCCTGAGTTAAACCCCGATTGCCGCAATATATGTGGATCTTTTATGTGTCTGATGACTTGATTGGCTTGTATGAGCCTCCAATAAGCCTTAAGGGGAGGGAGGAAGGGAGAAGGGAGGAGATGTTTGCTCTGTTGGTGTTGTCTACACAAGTACCCTTGTTGGTCAGTTGGCTGTAGGTTGTATCCCTTACAAGTTACAAACATTTCCTGTCAAGAGTCGACTGCTCACCCAGCCTGGCAGTGTCTTTTGTGCTCTGGTCCTCTAATATGTCCCAGGCTCCAGCCGGGACCAGGTCCCTCATGATGCTCCATCTCCGCATCTTATTCTTGGGCTGTGAGCCTCCTTGTTGGCCACGAAAAGTGACGCACTTCCAATCTTCCATCACCATTCGGTGGCTGAATTGTCAAACGTGAAAAGGTGCGACTGTCAAACAACTCACCTCCTTTCTCTTTCTGGACACAGTGACAAAACATGTCGGCAGCAGACTACATACAGCTTTCCAAGTTGGCCTATACGCTTGTCTTGGGGCTCATCGTGGTACCTATGCGCCCTATCTTGAATGTTGACACTGTTGACTGGAACCGGAACTCATGAATATCGCTAGTACTCGGTCCTCCGCGCGGTCTATAACGTGTACTTCCATCCTCTGTCTAGGGTACCTGGTCCAGTTGCCTGGTCCGCCTCGAGGCTGCCCTTTATATATTCGCTCCTCAGGGGAACCATCGTGCATGATTTCCAGCAGCTCCATCGCTTGTACGGGCCCATCTTGCGTATCGCTCCAGATGAAGTCACCTTTGCTCACCCGGATGCCTGGGTTGACATCTTCCAACCGCGTCCCCATCAGTTCTTGAAAGACCCTGTGTGGTGGAAGTCGCAATCAGGCCAGGCATTGTGTCTTATCAGCGCCATTGACCCGGCCGCCCACGCGCGCATACGGAAAGCCCTCGCGCCCGGCTTCAGTACCCATGCATTGAGGGCCCAGGAGCCGGTCCTGCAGCAATACGTCAACCTCTTCATTGACAAGTTGGCAGACCGTATTACTGCTGAGGACGGGAATGCGGCACTTGGTATTGCGCCATGGTTCAACTTCGTTACCTTCGATATATTCGGCGATCTCGGGTTCGGCGAGAGCTTTGGTTGTTTGCAGAACTCACGCTATCACCCATGGATCGCGCTCCTGTTCAACAGCGTCAAGGCCGCGTCTTTTGTCGCGGCCGCTAGATTCTACCCGCTCGTAGAGTTCCTCCTCATGAAGTCCATTCCACCGTCGCTGAAGAAGATGCAAAGGGATCACTTCCAACAGATAGTTCAGAAAGTGCAGCGGAGGCTAAACTTTGAGCTGGAGCGGCCCGATATCATGGCCCACGTTATTAATCGACTGGGCGATGACAAAGGCAGATCCATGACTATAGATGAAATCAATACGACTTTCATGGTGCTCACAACGGCAGGGAGCGAGACGACTGCGACAGTCTTGGGCGGGACGCTGAACTACCTCGCTCGCAACCCCGATAAGATGGCCATCTTGGTAGGCGAGGTCCGTGGAAAATTCCACTCGTTCGAAGAGATAATGCTTGATGCGCTGCACAAGCTCCCATATCTTAATGCCGTGATAAGCGAAGGCTTACGTCTATGTCCGCCGATACCCTGGATACTCCCACGACAGGTGCCGTCGCCAGGAGATACTGTTTGCGGCGTCTGGCTACCGGCTGGGGTAAGTTCCTAGCCTTAGGCTACGGAGACACGCCCTTTCTCTTGTAACATGTCTATTCTGACTTTGCTACCTGCCAGACTTCGGTGTCTATCCAGGCTTACACCATGTACCGAGACCCGGCCCTGTTCCACTCCGCCACGTCGTTCATCCCCGAGCGGTGGTTACCCGAGGCGGCGACGGATCCCGACTCTCCTTTTTACCGTGACGAACGCCGCGCGTTTCAACCTTTCAGCCTCGGCCCTCGGTCATGTATGGGACAGCACCTCGCCTGGGCGGAGATGCGCCTGGTCCTCGCAAAGCTGCTCTGGAGGTTCGATGTCAAAGCAGCACCAGGCGAGGCGCTCGAGTGGGAAACGCTGAGGACGTTCCTACTGGTCGAGAAGAAGCCGATCATGGTGCACATGGGAATTCGTCAAAATGTCTGAACCGGGCTTTGCTTACATTCTGCTTTGTCTATTCTGAACCGTGTCTCAGTGATATGAACTACGAGGTCTTGCGATTTCGGACAAATCTAGGGACCCACAGACTGCTCGGAAGCTATAGGCACGTCATTTGCAGTACACCTCGAAGATCGGGTTATGTTACTTTCATATCATGAGCCCGCGAGGTAAACTTCGCCTAGGCTGGCAATCCCGTAGAGTAATCTACAACCATGTATAAACCATCTAGAGCAAAAGAGGAGCTTTCTGTACAAGAACATCCTACAATTGGGACACATTTCCGCTTAAGAAGTGATGTGTGATGTGGCGTAACGAACAACGAGTGACTAGACTACGGAATGGGCATCCACGGGTAGATTGAGTAGGTACTTACTTAGGCAGAATTCTGGAGACACACTCGATATGAGACGGAGAAAGGGACATAATACGAACGGGACACGGCAACTTGGGTACTTACACATACACATGTGTGTGCTTCTCAAGCTTTGCAATAATATCCAAACATGGACCAAGAAGAAAGGATCGGAACAGACTCTAGAAAAATCGATCGCTTCACATAGAAGAAAATTGGAATACATATTTCATTACCAGGAATGCTATGAGCGACAATACTACACCGTGTTTGCCAAGCTTCTGAATCACAGGGCACCCCGGATATCGGATGATGAGATTGTAAACGTGCTCCTGCTCCTACTGGAAAAAGTATTGCTGTGAAAGGGGATTTAAATATCACATAACCCGAAATCTCGTCATCCTCACAGCAGAGCGTACATCGTCACAAATAAAGCAGTCCGTACAGGACTCAGGAGCAACTTCTGCTCAAGCTAATCATGGATGCCTATATTAGCCATTTCTGTTCTTTTGCTCGACTTGTTATCGGGTTAAGCGATGGGTGGACAGTTGCAGTTGAACTTCTCCCTAAACTCCTCGATTTCCATATCATTCATCTTCCGCAAGAGATTCTTGGCCGCCTTCATCTTGGCGTACCGTCCGCTATCGGCGTAGGCACTCTCCCATACTTGCCCGTGGATGACGACACCGGCCGCCACCTTGGTCTGCGAATACGCGAGGTCCTCGTGGTCCGTCTCGGAGCACATGATCCTCCATTGCCTGCAGTGGAGCTTGGTTGCCAGCGTGTTTGATAGCAGAGTCACCGGGTGGTTGTTCGCATAGGTGTCGTAGAGATGTATGTCCTGGAAGAAGGGCATGACGTGCGTGTGGAAGAACCGCAGGACCTCGTCGTAACTGTACTCGCTGTCGACGAATACAGCACCGACGTACGCCTCCACGATGTCCGGGAGACACTTCGGCGGTTTCTTCTCCTCCACCCAGTAGTTCCGCGAGTAGGCATCGCGCCCGAGGCCGGCCGCCTCGGCTTTCTCTTCGGCCAGGAGCCGTGCATTCATGATATCCGTGGCATATTCATCCACTTCCTTGCCTACTGCGGGGCTCAGGGCCACCAAGTGCTTGTGTAGTCCCAGAGTCACGCAGAGACAGCCGAGAAACTGGTTCGAGACCATGGCCATCTTGTGCTCGGTCAACCACTGAGGATCGGCCCCTGGAAATGCGTGGTATAGATGGTCGACAATGGCCATGTCCAGAAGCGCGTCGCCGAGGAACTCGAGCCGCTGGTAGTTTGGGATCCCTTCGTAGAGCACGCTGTAGGAGGGATGAGTGAATGCGCTACGCAGAAGTCGAGGATATTTAAACTTATAGCCCATCTTTTCCTCGATCCTGAGTGCCAAGTCGTGCTGCACCGCTCGGCTCTCGGCACTCTGCCACGACGGTATTTTGTACGCAGCGTAGTAATCGCTGTACCTCGTCATCCGGTGGTTGTCGTGGTTGACAAACTTGGTGACTGCTTGGATTGCCATGTCGAAGTTCTTCTCTTCGAGCGTGGTCAGATAAGCAGCGCCTATCAGCGCTTCACAGACATCGGCGATCGACTTGTCACCCAACACATGCATTCCGATGTCGGCGTCATTTCGCTTGCCTTTCAACAAGGTGAGTCCCAGGGGATACCAAATTCGTCTGCTGAAGCCTTGCGTCCGGATGGATTCCTCCAGCTTCAGCTCCAGCGCATTGTTGAACAGGTTCTTGTTGCAGATCAGTACCATGCGATCAACGTGGTATTGAAACTCGTCGCTTTCCGGAATCCTCGTGAAAAGGGCTATCGTCGTGCTCATCTTCAAGAACGAGTCGCCCAGGAACTCCAAGCGTTCGTAGTTGTTACCCATTCCTAATTGTTGGTTAAGCTGTTCTACCGAATGCTCCTCGGTGTTTGCGCTATCTTTAGTCATGGCCTCGAGGGCCAGGTCCGGACGTATTTCAAACCCCATTGCCTTGCAAGCCTCGAGCGTGATGAGACTGGACTCGAGTCGGTAGATGATGGCAGGGAGATTATAAGCCATAGCGACCACTTCCACCGGCAGCTATTAATATCAGTCAGCAGTGAGCTCTACGTGCCGTCTCTCTCGTGCGAGCAAAACAAGCCCGTGAACTTACCGGCGAGATTTTGAGGGTTTGGAAAACCAGGAAGCATTTCTGGGTCGCTTCACCCTGAATCTCAAACTTATCGAAGAGATTCTGACGATGGGGCAAGAACTCAGCTTCCACGACAGTCAGGTCCTCCCTTCTGACGAGGGCACGCCTCGACTTGCCCCAGATACTGACACAAGAGTTCCATATGTCCGGAGACGATCCTTTGATATCCCTCCTCTGGCGCGTACTAATTGGCATACCTGGCAGTTGAGGGTCCGTCGACTTGAGGTCGGGGCGCCTGCGGCCGGTATAAAATTTTCGCGAGCCATCATAAGGATCCGTCACGAATCTGTCATCAAATACTTGCTCAGGCTGGCCTTCCCATTCAATGCAGTTACCGTGGCTTTGAACGGTCTTGAGGCAACTCCAGTCAATAACTGCACGAGGATCCGCGCAGGTAGAAATCTGTTCTGAGTTATGCGCGCAGACCAAGGGCGCAATGAAGTATGGCATCTTCTCTGCCTCTGGCACGTACTCTTTGCTGAATATGTCCTTGAAGATCTTGAGAGTAAAATGCGTCAAGGCTTCAGTCTCCCATGGGACGCATTCAATCCGTCCAGGCAAGGGATAGCAGTCAACTTCCGACATTTGATCATAGCAGAAGTAGATGGGACACTTGGCCACTGGCGGCAAAACTTGTCTGGTCAGGAGGGCCAAAGGCCTCGAGGGCCGGCCGAGCGCCTCGGGAACGGAAAGTCTAATCACCGTCACGAAGAGCGTTTGGGGGACCCCCAGAGTCGCCCATAAACTCGGTTTGAGCTTCATGGGATATGCAGTCTGCTTCTTGGAGCTGATCGCCAGGCGAGCGTTGCGCATCTTTGGCAGCCGCTCGGAGAAGGTCGACCGCAGGTGATCATCCAGATGTCCCTGTACCCTCAGCTTCTTGCACATCTCGAAGGCGGCTGAGCATTTGGCAATCTGTTTTGATGTGGCACGTCGCCCGATAGCGCTTCTGATGGGAGAGCTGTCAGGAAGCAGAACCTCGCTCTCAAACTCAGCGCCAACACTGTGGATGATGTAGTCCGCAGTCAGGCAGACGTCTGGGGGGTGTGGTAGAGTCGACACAAAATTTGCAAGAACAGCAATACTGCTCTTGTACGTCAATAATGCGCCGGTCGAAGGGACCTTGTAGACCTGGAGCCCACGCTCGCGGGATAGGTGATAGTCGATGTCGTAGTCACACCCAGTGATGAGCCGGTCTTCGGGCAATGAGCTGTAGTACTCGCGCAGCCTCGTTTCGTGTTCTTGGACTTCTTCCGTCATGCGGCGATGGGCATGGTTTCCTGACTCAATCATCTGGTAGAACTTGGAGTCGGCACGGCGCGCACGACCTCTCGATTGGATGTATTGGATCACAGTTTTGTAAAGGTCGAATCGAATGACCAGGTTGCAGTCGGGGATGTCTATCCCTTCTTCTCCCGCGCTTGTAGCGAAGAGGCAGTTCAGGTGGCCTTTCCTGAACTTACGTATGGTCTTATACTGTTCAGCCAGAGTCATACCCAAGTCACCGGAAGTACCACTACTCGAACCCATCTAACAGATAGGTTAGATACTTGTCAGATATCAAATCCGAACGCGGGCAAAGAGCTTTCCCCCGGACTTACCAACTTTCCTGCCCTATAGCCCCGAAGGCTCAGGATAGGCTGACTGAAGATGTCAGCGAGAAGGGCCACCGTCAGACGTTGCTCCGCGAATATGACACATTTGTCCCTTTCAGGGTCGAAATGGTCCCTCAGATGCTCAACCAGTTTCAGAACTTTATCCGACAGACCGGACCAATCGACTTCGAGCTTCGGGAAAGGATGGTTGAGAATCATCTCGCGGGCCTGGCGGACTGCCTTTCGTCTGGCATCGAGTACGGAGATGGGCTCGGACGACCGCGCCACATTGAAATCACGCTCCGTTCTGGCCTCGATCCACACTGCCTTGTCTTTTGTCAACCAAAGCTGCCAGACTCTGTCGGCCGCCCAGCGTCCCAGCTCGCTGGTGCATTCTTTCGAGTATGTAAACAGCCTGCTGAACCCTTGGTTGTCGCCTACCAGGCGGTGCATGTGCCGCCACAGTTCCGTCTCTAAAGGGCCATTCCTGTTCCAGTACTCAATGAAGCCCTCCGTTGGTTTACTGATTGCCGCTTTCGCAAAGGCTGCGGCGTCATCTATCGTCGTTATTTCGCAGTGCAGGAGGCCTTCGAGTTGAGCGGCGGCGATGTACATGTTCGTTTTGGCGTCGACGGGCGAAGCTGTCATTCCGAGGATGCGCGGCCTCTCTTGTCTGTTCTCTTCGAGCGGGGCGAAGAAATCTTTGATAATCCTAGCGTAGGGATGATTCTTCTTCGCGTGGTGAGCTTCGTCGAATATGAGGAGGTTGATCTGGTCCATTCGTACAAAGGAGTGGCGTAGACACTGGTGGAGGATCTCTGCGGTGCACACTATAATCGTCTTCTCTGCCAACGTCTTCTCCCAAAATTCGTGAACCAGAATACCTCCGCTGCTATCGCCAGAGAAAGAATCCATGGAGAAGTCCAGGTTGGCTTGGAGGACCCTGTACTGTTGATGGACAAGGGCGACCTTGTCGACCTGATAATAACAAGGTCAATAATAACCCCAAATACGACGGAGAGAGAGGTGTTCCTAACCAGAAAGAAGGCCAGTCTGTGCGGTTTCCCATCCCTTCTGTCATCCAGCTCTTTCTCGACGGTGTAACGCAGCAAGAGGGCAGCTATGAGGGTTTTGCCAGTTCCTGCACACAACTGGTCAGCCATCCTGCACGCGCCCCAGGAGAAGTAGACAAGCAACAACCTGTGTCTAGCACGGCGATAATGTTCTTCTTCTTCGCCCTCTCGAAGAGTTCTGTCTGGTACTCTCTAGGGCTGCTAATGATAGGCGCATCTTCATCGTCTACCCAGTCACTTGTGGGTGGCGCTTTCTTGGTGCTGTCCATGGCCTTCTTATACGACAGCTTGTATCGTTCTTCTCTATTATCTCGGAGCCAGCTATCAAAGCCATCCTTTTCTTGTGCGACACGAGCATCAGCGACTTTCTGGGGCAGGGTGCCGTCAGGAGTAGGCGGCGATGTCGCATCAGAATCGTCAGAATCAAAGTCCGGCGACGACGCCGTATCATTTTCGAACTCCATTTTCCGTCGTTGCGTCGGTTGTGGAGAGGTGCTTTCAGTAGGGGAAAGAAAGCAGTCGAGAGGATAAGGGAAGAAGTGGTAACCTGTGGTATTCATTCACTGCCATTCCATTCCAAGCGGACCCTGAGCCGGACGGGGGTTAAGAAGACTTGAGGGATAAAGGACCACAAACCGCTTACACAGAGACCCGGTAGTAGGTATGTTAGTAGGTTGAGCAGGAAACCTCTTACGGTTGCTTCAGGAATGTGAAGGCATTCCCTGCCATTTTTTTATGCGCATTCAATAATGTTTGCAACCAGATGGAAGGTACCCAAACAACACTTGGGTTTGCCACGGAAGGACCGCAATGACCTCTGTACGACCAACATGCCCACTGCACCAACCTACCTACCTAGTATTTAGCTACCAAGGGGCTTTAAAGGGGTCAATGTGTCACCTTGGAAAGGTATTCCGCTCACACCAGGATGATGAAGGGATTCCTAGCCTCCCTTGTGCAAGCTGACAAGACCGAAAATAGCCCCCAAACTCGAACTTCGGACCCTGCATAACACTGAAAAGATCCCACGTACATGCATTAGGCTGTGGTATCTCTATTTTCCAGTTGTTCCCTAGGTTGTCTCGTGACTCCGTCACATCGAGTGACCAAGGTCTGGAGGTTCGATTGCCCATACATGAAATAAACTCCATTGAGTGAGTGGTTTCCTCAATTGACTTGTACAGAATCAATGGTATTGAGGCATCTCAGTGTCTTATAGACTTAACTCTTGCCGTATGATTGTCATATCACATCAATGTTTGGACTGTCATATAAAATCTTGTTACGATGCTGGCTTGGTCTGTTTTCCTCCAGGCTCCAGGAATTGTTTCGAGTTTGTTTGAGCCAACAACTTTATGCACTTCGCGGGGCACATACAAGAATACTACAATTTTGCTATTTCCTGGTTCCACTATGGAGTTGAAAGCCCCACCATGATACCATCTTGCAGCTTTAATAAGTACATAATATCACCAATGCATATGTAATCTTGGATGGAGACTGGAGTCAACAAACATCCCCGTGAAGTGAACTTGACGCCATAGTCTGGCCATATACATAACTTTCCAGGTCCTTGAAGGTGTTGCCATAATAGCACTCTCACAATCCCCAGCAAATTACCTGTCGCGACCATCCCCCCTTTCCAACTGCCAAAATGGAAGAACCTATGACCCTGAAGTCCATATTTCGATCTGCTGAGGAGAAACGCTTGGCAGTCGAGGGGTCTTACGAAATGACCTCACCTACGTACCAAGAAGATGTCGCAGCCGCGCTGAAGTCTTACGAGGAATGCATACAGATCATGGACAAGATTTCTTTGTTCAGCAGAAATGAATCTCTCGAGGACATCGCGACTTCGGATTTGTCTTACCTTTTGATTCTCTACCATGTGGCCGAGTTGCTCCAGAAAGTCTCGACCAGCTCACCCCTAGAGCGAAAGCGGGTGCTGAACTCAACCCGTGAGGCATACGAGAGGTTCTTGCATCTGCTTGACAACTACTCAATTCTCACACCGCAAGACGTCAAACTCTTTGCCGATTACAATGAAGATCCCACCAGATTCTCCACCATCTCGACCAAAGACCCTAACGCCCGGCGCAATGCTAAGATTGCCAACTTCAAGGCTGAGAAGCAGTTGAAGCAGAAGCTTGATTATATGCGCAGCTCGCCTCGCTACCTTGAGGATGGCGGCGACGAAGAAGCCGTGCGGGAGCTGTACCTGGCCAACATTGCCTTATGCGTGCATAAGACATTTCAAAGCCTGGAAGGCATCAATCGAGAAATGGAGGTCATAGCGCAGGCCCCTATCCCTCTGATGACGCCCAGTACGACCGTGGAAGAGGACGAGCGGAGACGTAGGGAGTCAATAGCACAAGACGGTTACTCGGACAGATTAGATGCACCGCTGCGGTTACAGTCGACCTTCGGAGGTCCTCTCCTCAGCAAAGACGGAAAGCCCTTGCGTCCTTTCACTTTGGTCGGCAATCGACAAGAATTGCAACGCGGTGTATTCCGGCCAGGACATAACCTCCCAACCATGTCGATCGATGAATATCTGGAGGAAGAAAAGAGGCGAGGGGGCATCATAGAGGGAGGCGGCGAGGCGAGCGGAAGGCAACCTGAACCGGACGAGGATGATATGGACAAGGCTGATCAGGAGACTATGAAAGCTCGTGAATGGGATGAATTCAAGGAAGCCAATCCACGTGGAAGTGGAAATACGCTGAATAGAGGTTAGGCGGTGGCAATGATTTTCATGCATGATGAATCCAATCACTGTGGCAGGTCATGCCATGCACTTTAGCAATACCTGTTTGTTCTTCAGCCTCAACGATCCCACGAACACACGCGCGCGTGCAAACGCGATTCCTGACACAGCCTTTATTAGGTACCTTCTTCCCAGTAAGAATGCTTGCTTAAATTGATATTCAGCTGGACCAGATAACCTCTGTGATGCATGTGTGGATACAACTTTTAGCGGTCAACATCAAAGCACTGTACAAAGTGGAGGCTGGGTGCACTGGGTACTGCTGCACCTTTAGAACAATCACTTGTACATAAGGTACATTACCTTCTTGATACTCACCAATCAGGTGTTAACTTCCCATGAGAGGTCCCAGCCTACATGTACATATCATGCAGCCTTGCTTCTGAGTGTCATGGTAACCTTCAACTACATAGATACAATTGACCATATCCAACACCCGAAGTTGCCTTCCGGTCAAACACCTTGTGGATTTTTGTTACTCTTCCTTCTGTTCCCCTTTACCCATATTCCAGCACGAGTTTTCGGGCTGGTCCTGCGTCTTTTTTGCGTACTCGGCCTTGCATCTTTCGGTTCGCAGAAAGCCCAATTTGTCACTGTTGCCCGCTGGAGCGAGCTATAGCCATGGCAGCGACGGATCAAGACCCCCTTCTCCTGCTCCGGCAGTCAATCGCGTCTGGCAGCACCATCATGCCGACCACGTCCGCCGATGCATCCGCGCCCGAAGTCAGCTTGTCGCAAGCCACACATCTCACATTCACATCGCCGAGCCGCATATCCCTCCCTATCGACATACCGACGCGTTTCGTGTCCGGCGACACGCCTGTCGACTTGCGCAGCATATACTTTGCTTGGCTCAACCGCGAAGTAGCCATTCCAGAGTACAATTCTTTCGCTTCCCAGCTGAATCAGGATCTGGGCGGGAAAGGCCAGGTCCACAAGTTTGCCTACATTGAGAAACTAGATCTCATTACATGGTTGGAGGGAGCCAGCGAGGAGAGCGAGTGTATCAAGCCTCTCGCCGGTGACAAAGATGGCTCCGCATCTACTGCCGCAGCAGTCCTCGCTTCCAAAGGGGCTGCGGCTCCCGCGATCGGGTCGACCTTGGGGAGGTCGGGCAAGGGGACGTTGGATCCTAGGCTGGCAAGCATTTACAGTAGTGAGCGGAAGATGGGGGACCGTAACAGCGCTCTTCGTGGCATCAAGCCAACAGTAAGGACAATGTTTTGTCTTTTGCTCACGCACACGCATGTCGGTGGGCGCGTTCCAGCTACGCCAGGCTAACCAAACTCCCAGGACTTCTCACATGTGCGCAAGTTTGCAGTCGCTTTTATGACCAAAAAGCCTCCGAATCCTTCATCCTCGACAGTGCCAGGCAGCTCTGCAATACCGTCTCATCAGAAGCAGAAACGGCCCGATCCCATAATTCTCCTTTCACCATCTGCCTCGTCGCTTCTCCGCATGAACAACATCAAGTCCTTCCTGGAGGGCGGCCAATACGTGCCGACTGATTCCTTGTCCGCTAGTTCCAGCGCAACAGCGAACATGTTACATATCAACCGCCTCGTAAAGGACATTGATCCGAACCGGCCGATGCGATTCATTATCGTGGAGGGAACAGAGCAGTTCAAGCCTGAGTACTGGAACCGCGTTGTGGCCGTCTTCACAACAGGACAGTCTTGGCAATTCAAAAACTACAAATGGAGTAATCCTAACGAGCTTTTCCGCCATGTCCCCGGTATCTTCTTGGGTTGGCGTGGCGAGCAACCCCCCGAGAGTATCCGCTCATGGGGTCACAGAGTACTCAACGTCACTGTTGACAGGTGGAAGAACCCGGGCATATCTGCAGTGGACAACAGCCGGTGGCGAGACCGCGAGGCTGTTGACAGCATCTGGAAGACGATTGAGAACAACATGCGTTCAAAGGGGTGGAGACGTGACCAAGCACCTTCGTCGATATAGCGCACGGGGGCAGAACATATCACTGGGGTGTGTAAGATAGGATATCGCCTGCCCAAGCTCACCCCGGGGAATAAGGCCTGAGCTTGATGATCTGGCGAGGATTCGCCCCCTTGGGAGTATTGGGGTGTGACCAGGGCATTTCAGATCGGAATCTGCATTGCGGGTGGCAGGCAGAGCTGCGAAACCAGAAAAGAAGCCTTGCATTATATTTCTACGTCTTGACAGTATAGTATCAAGGGATAGCGGAGTTAAAGGAGGCCAGGGCGCGGCGTCATGGGTTTGGTTCATACCACTTCTGTAGTACTACTAGTTCGGAGTTAGTCCCCAAAAGGGGCATCTTGAAGCGCATTTGAGGGTATCACTAGGCCCTCGAAGATAAAGGTCGAGAAAAAGGATTACATGATGAGTTTATTGCCAAGTAACTCCCACAACGGAGAGAAAGCAACGCTTGAGACCCTGCCATATTTCCAGTCTTTGTGTGACCAGCCATGACATGTGCACGTCTTGCCACGCTCCTCGGTCGAGCCGATGTCGGTCTTACCATACCACACACATCATATCAACTCATCCATCTGTCTATCCTTTTATCCATCCATCCATCCATCCATTATCTTACGTACCACATCTCCATACCTAGCTACCTAGGTACACTGCGAAAAGCACCTGGGATGTCCGCAGCGACCGATTGGATCTTGGCTTTCCTTTGAAAATAAGCATTTGATATAGAGTGCAACACATACTACTAAGTAAGTACATGTTGTAGTCTTACACGTGTGTCGACCAGACTACTGTACTTACGTTTACAATCTCGCGTTTTTACGCAGATTCTCAACAACAACACACGGCAGCCAGCAACTGGCCTCTTGTAATAGGGGGAAATCTCTGCTTTGCTGGTTTCTTGCCACGCTGAAAGACGGTGACTGTAAGTAAGCCTTCTGAGGAGATATGTAAAGTGATACTTTGCTGAAGTCACCAAATAGCAAAAAAAAAGCTGGCATTTCTTATTTTATAATTGACGGTGGGTTTGCAGCTAAAGAAAGCTAGGACAGAGCATGAGGAGGTAGGTAGGTAGGTAGGTATGCTTTTTTAAACCTCGACGTCAGCATGCTAGCTACTTCTATATTGAAAAACAACATACCTTTAGCACGATGTATTTAATTTGAATACCATGGCCAGAGTCTTGTTTGACCGGGTTGCAAAATTCAAACTGCAAAACTTGGCCTGCAGACGTATTTACATAAAAGGTGTATATATACATTTTATCACATTTCTATACCGCCCATCGGCAGATCTGCAACTGTCTTCTCCCCGTGGTTACGGCAATGCTGACGCTGAGGCAGATGATGACGTTATCATTCTGTCTTTCTGGCTTTACATAAAGTATCCTTCATTACCCGCGAGCTGACTGGGGAGTATATAGTATCGAGATGATTAAGGTTAGGAGGCAGATAGGTCACTTGTGAGAAAAGGGCGTAAGGTTACTTAGGGATGGCATATAACAAGGTAAAACAAAACTGAGGAATCAGGAAGTACACGATTTTGGTAAGTGGCTAGGTTAAAATTTCCCCGTTGCTGCATGCAAGTGTAGGAAGGAGAGTTGATCCCGAAATAGTAGATGCGGCTCCAGGCAAAGACCCAGACTAGGCTGTAGGTATCCCAACCACGAGCCCGTTGATATGTGAAGGATTTGGATTTAAAATATCTCTCGGTCATATCGTTGTTTGTCAGTTGCTCGGCTTCCTACGCATACCATGTTTATAAAGGGTCAACCGGTTTAATATATCAAAGTATGGACATACAAGTCCGAGAGGACCTCGGCATAAAAACAGGAAACAAAGCGAGACAAGGTCGCCATGATGCTCCTGCGGATACTGCTGCTGCTGCTGCTGATACAACCACCGTCGGCGCCGCCGTTGTTCTATATTTTTTAAAACAACTCTGAGCACCTATCTATCCCTTTTGGTTTACGACCAGCCGTTGCCGTATATATTCATTTACGCATGGACTACCGATTACTTATATGATACAGCCTGACTTGACTCTTCTTCCAACTGATACCACCTTGATGAACCCAACTAACCTACAAATACATACCTCCTGACAATCTGACTGGTACCCGCTGTCGAAAACTTGCAGAGTGCCTTGGCAGATAGATGGTTATTTAAGGGGCGAGTGGACAGGTCACAACATGGTAGTGGTATTTAGCATTTCTGAAAAACCCAGGGATTACTTCCAGCCTCTGCCAGTACACTGTTCAGTCTATGAGAAATCGGGTGCCCTGCAAGGGGTTTGTAAAAATGTCAAAGCGAGTAGATAGAACGGTAATACTAGGTAGGCTGTAGTGGTATCCAAACCACGTGGCGGCCATGCTCGGTTGGCAAGCGATTCTAATAATGAAAACATTAACTGGGCGGATCGGGTAGATAAGCAGATCGGGCTGATGTCGCTGCCATGGACAGGATAATTGCAAGTTGCGCTCTCGAAAAACAACACGTGTATGAGCACGGATAACTATAACTGTGTAGAAAACCAAGCTTACCGAACCTAGAGCCGCGCCAATGACAGAACGTATGATGCGCATCTGCCCCATCCAGTAGACAGACGAATATACGCGCTCGGTTTAGTAATGAACTTGTGGGTGAGATGATGAGATAAGCAAAGCCAAAAGGCGAGCAAGCAGTCGCGGCGGCAAAACCGGGTTGAATGTGGCTAATTCACCCGGCACATCGTGCTCCGAAGTTCACATCGAGACGCTGTCCAAGAGGTACGTAAGTATCTCTCACGCAATCCTTCATCCGATGACAGTCCAGGTAATCGTATCGCTAGATTGTCCTCACTGATGTCCTGCTGCGGCAGTTCTTTTGGATATCATGTTCTACGGACACAGCACACCACGTAACGTGCTGCAGATACCGTAGCGATACTGCTGTACTCCTCGCGACAGCCACGTGGTGGCCGGTGAAGAGGCCTACGTCCGAAGAGCGATTCGCTGATGGCAGCTGCGACGACAGGTAGGCCGAAGAACCCAGCCAATTGATTCGTTGGCAGGTAAGTACAACAGCTGTATTGCAGGTGCTCAGTACATATGCAAGCCGAGAACCTGGGCTGGAGTTTCGACCCCGCTTTCCGGCTATCGAGGTCCGATTCGGCATGTAAAATGAGGTCTCTGTACAGCAGTATAATGCTTATTAGGGAGGGTAGGCATCAGAACGCCTCACTATACGTGTGGTTCGAGTTCAATGGAGCGATCGTACGGTGTTGACAGCATCCACTGTGAGCATCAAATCCTCAATGACTGATCCCAAGTATGACTGCAGCATTACCTACTTACTTAAGTATCGATAAAGTATATGGTAGGGTTACATCGGGCTGCCGTGATAATCAGCTCTAGCCCGTTTTGCGCCGGTCCGGCGTAAACTACTGCTATACTTTGTAGGAACGAAAGGCCACGCTCGCTATCGATATGGCGGTGTATCGGGTCCGGTACGGTGCAATTGAATGAAGAGGGGTAAAATCGACTGCGATAAGCTTGAACTGGGTTGACGTTTCCAAGCTCAAGTGCCGCCTGTAGCATCGTCAAATTGTCGACTCCAAAATGACACTGACGCAAGCCGCAGAGGCAGACGCAGAGAGGAACCCGCAAGACCGGTAGATCCAAAGGAGGGGAGGGCCAGGCTCCTGCGGCGGACCAATGATCAGCTGATGCATGACCAAATGCCGGGGGCGAGTTCCGCTTGCGTGCATTTGCGTATGGTTCGGAGGGGGAGTCGGAACCTCGAACGGTGAGATTTTATCGAGAGAAAAGGACACCGACGCACGAGGAGATGATGCCGTGACAGCGTGGTAAGGTTGTATATCTGTGAAATCTGCCTGCAGATCCAACGTGTTCTGGTCGCTCGTGGTGCTGTCGTACGCATGCAGTATGCAATATGCAATATGTTCAGTGGGTTGGGTTGCACCGATGAGATGCAATGGCATGATGGGGTTGCTTTTTGCCTTCATCGACATGTGCCAGAGAGGCCCGAACTATGTCCGATAGGGGTCCGGCATCTTTCATTTGTTGGGCCAAAAGTCCCAGTTGCGGGTTCTGCAATCTGCAACAAAGTGGCACCTCGAGGGTAGCACAGAACACTGAGAATGTAACGCCGGAGAGGATCGGCTTCAAGCTTTGGCGCAGACTCCCAAAGCCGGCGATTGAGAGGGGAAAGAGGGTGGTATCGACTTACCTTTATACTGCTGTGCGAGATTAACCTACGACCTACCTGTTCATCTCCAACTCCTACAACACGTGTTCCTGCAATAGTAAGTCATTACCGAACAAGGATATCCGGGAGCAAAGAAGTCCTACCATTACGGACTCGTTCCCGCAGCAAAGCAGTACCAAGTAATGGACCAAAGGTTGTGCTCCCTAGCACCTTAGGCCATGCCTAAATACCAGCTTGGCAGTGCTTGGGTTGTGCAAAGGTGATCTTCTTCTGCATACTACATAGTAAGTACCTATTATCACCATACAGTATATCCCGGGAATCCGCCGGAGATGCCGTTCTCCTGCCCACTCTCTTCCTCAGATCAGAGGAGGATGTTGGCGGTGTACATGTTTTCCTGTTTAAGTACCTTATTTTTGACTCTTGTCCTTTGCCATTTCGGCAAACATTTGTTGTAGTGCACGTACAGTGTGCTTCTGTCTTGCACTGAGTTTTACTAAAAACACGTACAGTACAGCAGTACAGCAGTATGCTGTTTGTAGGTAATTTTTGCAATTTTGAAATTATCGAGACAGGGAGGGAGTGAATCGACAAAGCTGACATCTTTCCTGCTCGCGTGTAGGTACTTAACCTTAGCCTCAGGTATTTGGTTATCGTGGAGGTTTATTCCGTTACCAAGGGGACTTTCAACCGCTTGCCACAGGAAGAAATATCGGAATGGCCTGCTATGTAGAATATATAAATAGAACAATGGGATTCTAGGTTAGGTAATTAGTAGACCAAAACTGGCATCCTATTGCTATTTTAGGGTTGACCTAGGTTTGGCTAACTCTCTTCTTCAAAGTTCCAAAGGGGCAGCCATTAATACAGTAACCTGCCCACGTAATTATTCTGGCAGGCAAGTTCCAATTAAATGCGCCGATTACCAATATCCCAACTTTGCAACCATACTGGGGAACAAACGGCAGATCATCAGTTGTCTAGTATGTACCCATGGGCCGTATGCCCATGAATCGGAAATCTGCTTACACGGTACCAGGTGGCAGGGTGCGATCTCACCCCATCCATCCCTGTTGCTGAAAAATAGGGTACCAGTTCAGAAGCGGTGTGAGCTCTCAGCTGGCTAGGTCAATGTCTCGATAGGTACTTGCTTGCCATGCTGGTGGTCCTGCTGGTACGTGTTGTACTTGTAGTCTTGTAGGACGCTGAGTGGGGGCGTTCTTCTATGTCCGCCATGTTCTATTTTGTATTCTCATAGGAGATATCGCAGTGCTATTGAAGACCGGGCCGTTGTGCTCGATGCCTGTGCGGTGTGGTCTGTACTTGACCTAACGTAGTTGGAGTGCCCGCTTCTCTCGCCTGTAGCCGATGGGCCATGGTCAGTCATCCTCGACCATCGTTGCAAGATCTCGCAATTTCTGTAGTACGTAGGTTCCGCTGCGATGAAGTAAGCTGAATACAAGCGTGTGTACTCAGGCATTGGCCAAACGTCATGCGCCCGGCTCACATAGGTATGCAGTACACACATAATATATGTACATTAATCTCTGTAGCATCATGGGTGGATGATTCGATGGATCACCACTGTCGACCAAGTGTCTGGGTCGGGTTGAACGGCCTCGAGGGTGGCTGGACCACTGTCCTCCCGAGGCTCAAGCAACTTGCCTGGGCCTTTGTTTGTTAAGTAGCGGCTAGGTTGGTCTGATTCCGCCCAACCAAGTCGATGTACTTGTTTCCTACTGCTGTACTCGACTTAGACAATCTTGTCAAACGCCTAACGGGACACTACGGATCGTGAAACTTCGGCTATGCAGATGCCATGTGGTTGTGGTTCGGAGACAAGGGCCCTCAGACAAGCGCTCGATTCTTGTACTGCGGAACGAGCAGGCCAGAAGGATTTTCGTGCTGTACAGCAATACGTGCGGACAGCAATCCCCTGCATCGGTGTTAGACAGGTTTCCCACAAGTTTAATTTCCCCCATCTGTATACTGTGTAGGATGAAATCCTTTTCTCCCCTCAACTACCTCTGAAAGGATGCTCCAAAGATTACCTTACAGATGCAGAATAACATCGTCATAAAAGAGGTAGTCCATACTTACATATGTATAGTGTACGTTCTCTATATTGCTGACCTAACTGATTACCTAACCTACCTACTTACTTACTGCTGTCTTGACCGGCTGTTACTGGCGGAATTGGAAAGAGGATTTGGTGCCATGTGCCACTGATTCTATTCTTTGGACTAACTACAGTACTAGCTAGGGACTTACTAAGTAAGAAAGGTAGGCATTCTGTGCACCGAACCAGACACGGAGTCTACAGGTCTACACAGCAATACCTAGGTTAGGCTACTTACCGAGTACCGTGATGATCAGAATCTGTACAGCAACTTAAAAGAAATTGAACAGAATACAGCTGATAGAACAATTTTCTGCATCACTTACTGGTGTACAGCATACAAGTGTGGACAAATTCCAGTTATATACCAAGGATCATGGTTTTGCGCCATGAGACCCGCACATGACACCCTAGTCCCGTTCTGTCCCTGTCGAGAACATCCTGACTATTACATAGTGTAGGTCATCATTCCACGTGGCGAGCTGTGCCGCCGAATAGCTAGAAAACACTACCTAGCAAGAGAATGAATGGGTCAGGAAATTTCGGACAAGTCGCAACTAAAGCTTGGTGGAGTCTGTAAAGGAAACCGGATGCCAAGAGAACGGGAAGACGTTTGCCCTACACTGGAAGGTACCTACCTACTGTATGGTAGGTGTTTCTTACTGCTCCTATGAAACCATAGGATGTACAGCAGTAAAGCAGTATTTGTGTATTTACTTAGCTTGCAATTAGAACAGTATTGCAAACAACTGTAAAGGTAATAAAGTGTCTGTGTCTTGCACAGTTAAGCCGGTAGAGTTTGGCACAGGTAAGTATAGGTAACAGGTATGTATGTATACAGCAGCAGTACATGTCAATTATAATTATATGTGGAAATCTTCCTTTGCTGCATATGTATTATTTTGTCCTGTGTATTCAGTCTTGGGTATGCCCTTTACCATTAGATAAGAGAAAAAGAATTTTATGATGAATCTTGTATACAGCGCAATACCTCTCAGCAGAATTCACCATCTCTACTGCTGTACAACCTGAAGTCTCTACTTGTACAGCTGTACAGCAACAGGGACTTTTGAGATAATAAGGTATCAGTTAGGTAGGATGTAGGTACGTGTAGTCTTCCCTTTTGCAAGATGCTTTATGTATGTAGATACATAGGTGCAGTACAGCAGTACATACTTCTGTACAGCCTTACTTCTGTACAGCATACGGATACAATAAATGCGAAAACTCTTAGCCCCTTGTCTCACCAGCATATTGAAGTCGAGGACCCCTAAGGTTAGCAGCACAAGGCACTGCACAGTATTGCTGTAGACCACACAAAATGTGTGGATTTTCATGGTCCCACTTGGGTATCTGTACAGGATACCTGACAAGTTGCAACGAATCTCAGGCTGGTAGTATGCCAGCACGACTTGTAGAGCCACAACAGGTAAGCCATACGACAAGTGCAATTGAAAAGGCTTCAAGCTCCATACATGCGCCAATGTCATTTTCTCTCTCAAGAACAGCCACAAGGCTATGTTTTGTCTTGGGAGTAACTCTTTGCAGGTAAAAAAGTCCAGTAACAGTGTGCATGGTCAGCTAACTGACACTCAATACTGCAGAGTCGGACTACAGGATATGCTGTACTTATGTACCTCTATTGTAAGACCAAGTGGAAGTTGAGGTACATGAAGGTACTGGAATTAAGTACATGTGTACTTGTGCAGCCCACACAGTGCAAGTAATGCCAAGAATAAATTACCACGGTTCTACCGTACCAGTCAATCAACCACTCCGTAACCCCGAAAGCTAGCAGGGTTTCTTGTGATCACCCTTGCACGCACGAGGATGTAAAGTATTGCTAAGTAAGCTAAGCCTGTAGGGACTATTCCCAAAATAGAAGTTGATAGACATGACCTTGCCGCTCTCACAAGGCAGGTACCTGAACAGCCATGTGGCCTTGTTGGATTGCCTTGAAACGGGATGACGGGGTACTGCTGTACTGACTCCTTGAGCCCTCTTTTATGCCTTCTTCCTTCACCTCATCTGCCAATCAATCGAATGACTCCCTAACCTTGAAGAGAAAAGAAGAAAAAAGACAGAAAGAAAAGACTATCTAGACCGACCAGTCAGCTGATATCTGATTAAATTGTCGTTGGATAGTCTGCAAATTAACTCGTCCTTGGCTCTTCTGTAATCATTGAAGAGACAGAGACTGAGAGTCAAGAGGTGAGACTCTAGAGAGAGAGGTTATCGTCGTCTTTTTCGAGAAACTCCACCCACTAAGCACACCTCCTCTCTTCCTTTTACTGCTTCTCCTCTTTCTCCTTCTCGTCACTTGCCAGGCTTCTCTCCTTCATCTCTCGCCCCCCCCAGCCCTAGCGGACAGTAGTCACCTTTAGGTTCTTGGGCCCTCTCTTAATAAAGTGGATGTTGAATAATACTTAGGTATACTGTTGCTGTACCATACCATACCTACATGCCTGGTATTTTCAAGCAAGAGTGAGAGTAATAGTGAGAGACGGAGAGGGAGACAAAGTACGTACGGTTTACCTATCCTTACCTACCTGCCTACATACATACCTACTTGCACACCCCCCTCGGTGATCTGCTTGCTGGTCTTGCTTGGTTGGCTCAGGTTTCGGATCCCCAATGCTTTCACCAAATTAAGCGTCAGATTAAGCGTGTTTGGAAGATACCCACGGACAAAGTTTCTAAAAGTCGGACAGGACCCTCCCTTCCCTTACCTGCTCAACTCTTGGTAGATAGATGGCTGTGATCTATCCCCCATCAGCGCCATCACCAACCTCTCGGGCAGACTCGCTGGTACTCCACAACCCACCGTCCCACGCAAACACGGCGATTCCCACCACAGCACCAAAATCGTCTCCTCTCACCACTGATTCTGACCCTGCTGCCACCACTCCCCTCACCCCTCCTACCGTCGCCGTAACGCATCCCAAGGCCCCTCCCACTCTTGGTAACAAGTTGTCGTCTTCCAGGTATGTATCGAGTAGTTCGAAAATCTCGCCACTCTGTGCAACGCCGCAACCCTTCCCTTGCCTAATGGACCCAGAATATCCCCCGAACATCTCCGTGCAGTTGAACCTGCCTCCTCATATGCATCCTAGTCTTGGGCCTTTTGATTGACATTCTGCGCGTAGTTCTCAGGCGCAGAAACCAACAGGCTTGCTTGCCTTAGCTTCAGCTGCTTTCGACTGGACGATTGCTTCGGGTCGCATCGATCCTTTTGTCCGCAACCAGCAGTCGTCCTCTAGTTTGAACCGCTTCTCGACAGCGCTAGACTTTCCAGCCAACAGCGCACCTCCGACCTCAGACCGATCGTCGAAAGGAAGCACGCAGACAGGAGGCACATCCGTCTCATTGGCGCCCACCGACTCGCGACGGACAAGCCTCGCGTCGCCGAACGACCCCATCTCGACACCTTACTCGGAAACTGACCCAAGCTTACCGCCCCCTGTTCTGTTGTCTAACAGAAACAAGATGCATCAAACTTCTTCCAGGTTGCTCCGCATGACGGATGATGACCGTCCCTTCACTCGTGTAAGTTGTCTGAACCCGTTGCTCGGAAGGGAAGCAGGAGTAGCCGGGCTTTCGACTAAGTGCATCGCAGGACTTCAAAGACCTCTTCTCGACGCTAATAGTCAGTCTGCTTCCGTTATCATCGCATCGAGTCCGATTAACGAGGGTGGAGCATACATTCCTATCTGAAGATGCCATCAACAATCTTGGCTCCCTCAAGTTCTCCCAGTCGAATAGGATGCCTGACCCGAAGGATCCGTCTCGCATCGTAACGACCACCACGACGACAACCTTCTCAATGGCCAAGGACATGGCTCGATCGATTTGCCAGCGTTTTCTGGACGCCAGGTTCATCGAATCGGCCGATGGGAAACTGCAACCGGTCTATACGATGAAAGGCTCCGTCTGGCAATTGACACCTAAAGGCGTGTGTGTGCTGGATCGCTTCTGCTCGCGCAACGGGATTCAACAGAGACAAATTGGGGACTTGATCGCCCAGGGATCGAGCCACCTCTGTATACTGGAGAGGGATCCTGCAACGGATAAGCTCGTCATGGACCGTGGAACAATGGAAGTCGTTTTCAGGAGGTTTTGCGGGGCAAACGGTGGCCTGAACCTTAAATCCAGCACTAGCGCAGCTGATTCCGACTCACTGAGCGACTACCGAGACGGCCTGACGGGCGTCAAGATGGCTAGTGAACGCAAAGTTGCGGGCAAGGTCTACAAGGACACGTTCACTGGCAAGGCCTGCTCGGACTGGCTCATGGACTGCTGTACCACTGTCGACCGACGTGAAACGTACGAGATGGCATCGCTTTTCGTCGAGTACGGTTTAATGTCGTCCGTCCAAGCAGATAGAGCATACATGGCGACGTCTCCTTCCGCAGCCATCTTCCAGCCGACGAAGAATGCCATCTACCAGCTTACCCCTCACGGCAGGGATATACTGAGCGGGGCTGGAAGAGGCCGCACGTCTGAGAGTGAAGGCTTGGGCGCTTCGGGACGTCCCGGCGTGCCTCGAGATTCCAATACCCAGCGCCTCGACAAGATCCTGAATGACGCGGCGTTGAGACTGCTGTTCCGGGAGAATCTACGAGAAACTCACTGCGAAGAGAACTTATCTTTCTATCTTGACGTAGATGAGTTTGTACGCAGCTGCCGTGGCGCGATCAAGACGGCTCAGAAGAACCCGAATTCGACCTCGATGGATGGGATCAAGGAAATCATGGCTCAGGCCTACGGCATCTACAACGCTTTCCTGGCGCCGGGCTCGCCTTGCGAACTGAACATTGACCATCAGTTACGGAGCAATCTGGCTACCCGGATGACCAAGGCTGTCGGGCAAGATGTCGCCATGATCGACACGCTGCACGAGGTGACAGGACTCTTTGAGGACGCGCAGATGGCAGTGTTCAAATTAATGGCCAGTGTGAGTATCAGGGACTCTGATAATCCAGTCTCATGTGGGAAAGGGCTGTCTGACTGACGTGGCTGTAGGATTCTGTGCCCAAGTTCTTGCGCAATGCTAAGTACGAGCACACACTCAAGAACTACGATTTCGACTCCATCGTCATTGGCTCCAATCGTGGGCCGGAACGGAGCCAAAGCCGGTCCAATCGCAAGTAGCCCGAGATTACGTGACGGAGACAAGTATGATCGAAGCTGTGGCTTGCAAGCTCGAGCTTTAAATATTTCAGAGTGACAGCGGGCCTGCGTAGAATAGGGTATTGCTTGGATTTACCGGCTAACGGGCCCAGGAACACTTTGCATGCAAATGGTGGGCGACATTGCCAACGACTAATTCTTACACCACCGTCTTTCCAACATATTTGAATTCCAAAACGTTTGTTTACCGGGGCATATCGGCGTTGAAGGATAAACCAGCATAGAGACGCCCTTAGGCCGAAATTCCAAGCTGCAACAGCCATACGCAGGTCTGTCTGTCTGTGGATCTCGCCACCATGAGCGGACGGAGCACGGACGGAAGCGGTTGTGGAGATGTATAAGGTTTCTTGGCTCGACGATATACATGTTTGAACATACAAACCACGATACCAATTCACTCAAAAAATGATACCGGGCGCGGGGGGGCGGTTTCAAAGCAAGCAACAAAACTATTGCGGGGGCGACGCTATGGTCCGAGCTGGCGAACAGCCAGGAAAAAGGCAGTCTTCGGGCGGTTCATATCAAGGATATAGAGAGGCTAGTCGTTGTCGAGCGAGTCTCGAATCACCACACAGCACAGCACTGGGGTGGGCGGAGGCGCAGCTGGCAGTGGCCACATGTACATATGACCAGATCCTTTTGGCCGGTGTGAAGGCTACAAAGCATCGGAAATGTGAATCATTCTTGCACAAGGAGGCAGGGGGCTAGAGCGGGCAGGAGGTGAAGGAATGGGTGATGGGTGATTTCAGATGGGGTTACTGGGTAGGGTAGTCAGCCACGATGGGTACGATAATTGGAATGGATGTATCAACGAAAGCAGATGAATAAGGCTTTTTTTTCACCATCCCAAGACAGTTTGTGGAGCACTCCGCAAGCTGGTCGTCTGCTCTGCCTGGTTGGTGTCTGTTCGTATCGCCCTGTTTTATTACAGATTCCTAGCGAAGATCAACCGACAGCAGAGCAGGTGCACCGAGGTGTTCTTAAGACAGCACCGTTTCCGAGTTCAGGACAGTCAATCCACGTCTTGCTCCTCTCTTCTATCTACCCCCTTTCTGAGCACGCTCGTTTCCGACACTCGCCGCTCTTTCACCATCATACCTTGCCACGCTTGACCCAGGTTCGTACACAAAGGTATATCAATATGTGCTCCAAGCTGGCTGTAGCCATGACGGGCCTCCTCGCTGCAGGAGGGGCTGTGGCCCAGTCGTCGACAACGACAACGACAACGACAACGACTGGCACAACAACTGACACAACAACTGGCACAACAACCGGTACTACAACCACGACTGGGACCTCATTGACAACGACCATTCCCGTTATCAACGGTACTGTCACGACATCATTGACATCGTCGGGGTTGTCGTTCACATACTTCAACACCACCGTCACGTCCGTGGTCGTGGTCTCGGAACTCACCACGCTATGCCCCACGCCCACGACCCTGACCTTCAATGGCTGCGAGTACACGGCTACGGTACCTAGCCAGGCCATCACCGTTACCAATTTTCCATGCACTGTTACTACGGTGAGCTTCATTTTTCTTTAAATTCTCATTTGAGATTTCTCCTTTCTCGTTCATCCACGCTCGAAAAGTAGCCGCTTCGGGGGTGAAGTGATTGGGTCCCCCCCTCCCCTCTCCATTTCTGTCTCTTTGTTATCTCAGCTGTCATCGTGTTGGATGGGCTTGATGGGTTTGACTGGTAGCCCCGAGCCCCGCTGCCTGTGAGGGATGGGTGTGGGAGAAACTGTTAAAATTTCCGACCTGTCGTTTTTTTCCAGCCCATCGTTCAACCCCCCTCACTCCTGTTCCACACCCCCTGTCGTCCCCGTTGCGTTCTTTACTCCCTTGCTTCAAAGGCAATGCAGGGAGGTCTATCTACGAACGCCAGGTTATCTAGCCACCAGCACCCAGCATGGCCGGTTCCAGAACCATGGGAAAGTAACATGTCAACGATGACTACCCGCTTAGTAACGGGCAGAATATATTGGAAAACTATTATTAAAAAAACTTGTTAACTAACTCTACTTTTTCCCCAACCGTTCTTAGATCCTGCCAACCGTTAGCTCGTCCCCAGTGGTGGTCCTGCCTCCCCCTACTGTCGGTCCCTCCGAGTCTGTCACGATCGTGTCTGAGACCACGACTGTGCCTCCTGTCTCCTCCATCCCGACGCTGCTGCCCGTCCCTACTACCACCACGGCACTGCCGCCTTCTGTGCAGGTCGGCGGCGCCACGGGCAGCGGCGGCGTCGGCGTCGGCGGCATGCTGGTTGCTGTGGCTGTGCTGGTTTTTGCACTGTAATTATAGAAGGTGTCAAATATGGGGATCGATTTCGGACTCGGCCGGACTGGTGTGAACGGCTGGGATTAGAGGGGATGGAAGGAAGGGGCGGCTACTTTTTCTACTTCTTTTGCATTTGTTCTACTATGTTTTATGAGTTTGATGTTGTATTGATGCTAGTGGAGGCTGAGGCGTCACTTTCCATTCTGATCTGAGACGATGGGTTTAGGAACTACTTATTTAGTAGATAACTGGTATTAATATTATGTACTCGTTCATGGAAAACACAAAAGGGGAACGAAAAAAGTCTCACTCTGCTCGCTTCCCAATCGATTCTCTTCTCCCTTCCACCTCCTTCTCCTCTTTTTTTCCCTTCTGTGTGTGTGTACGGACCATGCTTTGGCATTCAACATTCAACGCCCTTACATCATCCATAAGCCGCGCACTGCTATCTAAGTATGCAACCGAGCTTCATTCTCTCGCTTTTTCTTTCTTTCGAAGGAAGTCACGTTCTGTGTCTCTGTATCGACGACATTAATGTCAACGACTTGTAGTTACCGCGGCAATTGCGATAGCAATACCTGTGACGATCCTTCTTTGCCATTGTGGTGGCTGTTTTTGTGATGAGTTCCTTGCTCGACATGTGAAAAGAGATATTTCAAACTTTCCAGCTGTCAGGTGTCATTACGTTACGAAGTGCGAAGATTTAATCAGCTGGACTAACCCCAGTCCAAGATTTGCCATCGACAGAACGCATATATCTCAACTTGACATGTAACAGCAGGGTCCCGGCGTCGAGCCGGTTCGCCTCAATGTACAGGGGTCTTGGTGAAGTGGTTTCATGATTTCAGTACTACCTATTTCACTCATATCTGGTCCGATGGAAATAGCCGCTGAGCGTCTCGGTGAGTGAGCCAATATTGTGACAGTGACACATTGGGTGACCACGGTTGTGAGAGGGAGAAGAAGAGGAAAGGGTTTACGATTTACCCCAACAAGTTACTTTAACCTGAGGTTACAACTTACAACCAACCAGTCAGGATCCTACCCACGATAATCCGCCTAACCAATCTAGGAAAGAACACGACAAGCCTAGGTTAAATAAACGACATCACTCACAGCCGAAACACAGACAATTGCTGGCATATTCTCAGCGCTGCAATTTTTGGTAAAAAGACCTCGCATCTCACTCGCGTCTTGCTGTTTTCCCCCCTGTTTCAGTCGCCAATGAACAAGCCGATATGCGCCGGGAACCCGACACTGTGGCAAGGCGGCGGACCTGACGGTAGCGTACCGGCGGCGAAATGGCCTCACTACATCGCCGGGTACCTGTGCCAGACGCCGCCCTTCGGCATCTTCAGCGCGCCAGGCTTCGCGGCGTGTTGCCCGGGCAGGGTCTACAACGTCACGGCTCCCTCCTCGGCGGACGAGGAGGAGACTTATCCGCTTTCGTGCGCCGCTCTGTGCGTGGTCGACCCCGGGACAATATCGTCGTCATCATCAGCATTGTTATTATCGTTGTTAGAGCCGCCGCCATCAGCAGAGAAGAAGAAGAGGAGCCCGGTCGATGATTTTCATCGCTGCATCGGCGACCAGGGAGACGGAGCAGGTTCTAGCTGGGAGCTTGTCTGTGCCCTGAACTCCGTCGACGCCGCGCCTCCGGTAGCAAGCTCTTCTCCCTCTCCCTCAACCTCAACCTCTGTCTCGACGACGTCTGGGACTAGTAATGGTGGAGATTCGATATCTCACGGCCCAACGACGATAGACACCATATCGCCTCCGTCACCATCGCCGACGATTACAGATGTGTCGCCGCCTGGAATAACCAGTACTAGTGTTGTGCCGTTGCCAACTGCCAAGAGCGGCGGCGCTAGAAACAGAGGGCGACGTATTGGAAATCTACAGTTATGGACTGGGCTGTTTGTTGTCATTGTTGGTTGCTGTTTGTAAAATAGGGTGAGCCCGTATGTTAATGAGACTGTCTGCAGGTTCTGCAGGATGTCGTTGTATAGTAGTTACTGTTACAAATTTCCTTCTCAAACAAAAGGTAGGTATAACACAGAGGAGATTCGACGATGTATAATATGACCTAAAGAGGGTGGGCTACAGTTGCATGTGTGCTCGTAACATACACCATCCATCTTCTTCATAGTCCACATATACATACCTAACCTTTACTTCTTTGTCTCGGCTGTAAAGACTTTTCGCCACGCACTGAGTGAGACCTTTATTCCCAAGGCATGAGTGTTTCACAACAAAAAGTACATTTGCTATGACGTATGTACACTCGCGCCTCAAACAAGCAAAAAGGGGGGCATGTGTCTGTCGGACTGATATATATGTTCTTGGGTTACTCAAAACCAAAGTGATTTTCTCCGATCGATGGACCCGTACGCATCATCCACCAAGACCAATCGGTACTTACTTAACTTAACTAGCATGCGCCCTCCCCTTTTTCCTTTATCTGACGACTCTCTCATACCTTTTGTTTGTCTCCCTTTGGGATGAGAGATCGGATGTCTTATGATCGAGCCAGGCTGTTGTTTGTTTGTTGAGAGAGGGAGCAAGATTGCGAGGGGGGTGTAAATTGTGATATGCATGCGAGGGAGGTAAGTCACAGGAAAAACTAATTTAAAACCTGTCTTTAAGCCGCAAATAGTATTCTATATGATTCTACGATGTGCTTTCTTTTTTGTTTTCCATGTGTTAATATGAGACCTCTAAGGTTAGTGGAACACGTAGCAGAGTGCAGTGTTGAAGTGTTCATCAAATTCTTTTATATTTACTTCAAGTATGATTCAACATCCGGAGAATTGTCAGTGTGTGAGTCCCTGGTAAAAGCAAAAGCTAGGCAAAGTGACACTGGGGGTCCTCATCCTACATATGATTTCAAAAAGGAGTAGATCACATCTCGATAATCAGTCCTTTACTAGTTTTGTTTTGGCTAAGAAGCAATACTTTGCCACGATGTCTCTATTTACGTAAGTAAGTACTTAGATGGAGAAAGGAGGAAAAGGCATTTCCAGAACAGGATTGTAAATGAATTTTGACAATTTACAGGAGTGAGGCAAGAAGAGTCATTCTCTCAAAGACTCTAGATCCCAAATGTGTTCTAAGCACAAGGGATGAAAAATGCTGAATAGATAGAAAATAAAATAGAAAATAAATGGAAAGAGAATAGGAATGACAAAAGAGAAGCATCTCGGTATCATGCGTAGATGTCATGCAGCCAGAAGAGTTTGTGTCCGTTTTTTATGCCGTCGTCGTCATCATCATCATGTACAAACCCACAAAAAACATCCTTAACCCCCCCTCTTCGTAACGTTTTTTTCTTCTTCAAACTATAACTCGCTGTCGAAGGACGCACCGCCGGCGTTCATGTCGACGGCCATGCTGTGCTTGAGGCCGCAGACCTCGAACAGCTTCACGGGGGTGATGTCGGGCGGGGTGCCGACGACGCCCTGGTCGCGGAGGCGGATGAGGGTCTCGCGGATGGCGACGTAGGCCGGCGCGATGGAGGCGAAGCTGAAGATCATGATGCGGAAGCCCATCTTGCGGGCCTCATCGACCGTGATCAGCGGGCTCTTGCCGTTCTCGACCGAGTTGAGCAGCAGCGGCCAGGGCGCCAGGTCTTGCACCGCCTGCGCCGCCTGCTCCTTGGACGTGAAGCCCTCGAGCAGGCCGACGTCGGCGCCCTCGTCGCGCGCCATGCGCAGCCGCCGGATGCACTCGTCGTACCCCAGCGTCTGCAGCGCGTCCGTGCGCGCGATCAGCACGAAGTCGGACTGCAGGCGCACACGCGCCGCGTGCGCCGCCCGGATGCGCGCGATGTACTCGTCTGCGGGCACCACTCTCTTTCCGCCGAGGTGGCCGCAGCGCTTCATGAGGACCTGGTCTTCCAGATGGGCGCCTGCTACGCCCGCGCGGATGTATTGCTCGACGGTGCGGGCGGCCATGATGGGACCTGTAGAAAATAGCGTCAGTCCTGACATGATCCGAATCCCGCTTCTCTCTTCTGCTTCGGGTTTTTACTTACCGCCATAGCCGGTGTCCATATCGGCAATCAGGGGAGGTCCGAAGGGGTCGAGGTTCGCAATCATCTCAGCGTTCTCCCGCATCTCGTGGAGCTGGGCAATGGCCAAGTCCGGCTGTCCAAGGCGAGATGCTGTCGTTCCGGCGCCAGTCTACTCGGCGTGTCACTCGTCAGCTGAACATTCCATCTAGCATTTTATATATGTGTGAGAGTGCAAATAGTAGTGATCAAACTCACCATGTACATGGCATTGAAGCCAACCTCGATGGCTGTACGGGCGGATAGGCCGTCGTACACACCCGGGCAGATGATGAGCTCGTTGGTCTCGAAGATCATCTTGCGTAGCTTCTTGGCGCCCGACATGGGCTCCGAGACACTGGGCACGATGGCGTTCAGGGGCAGGAACTGGTTGGGGCGTATCTTGCTCGCCTCAGGGGCTTGCACAGCAGCCGGAGCAAAGGTTTGCTGCGGTGCTTCCACTACCTTCTTGACGACGTTTGTAGGTGCTTGGACGTCAGCAGGAGCCTGGACAGGTCCGTCCACCGGCACCTGCGTAGCCGGCTGTTGAACGGCGAAGTCTGCCGGCTGCTGCTTGACGGCGGCGTTCTTGGACGTGGCATCGACGAAACCGTCAGCTGCTACGGCTTGGGCTGGTTCTTGGACGGCGAAGTCGGAAGGGGGAGTGTTGATGAAGCCGTCGGTGGCAGAGTTGGGTCCCGTGGAGTCATCATACTTGATCTCAGTTGTGATGGCCGAGAGGGCAGGCTTGACAGCCTCAAAGTGGGGGTTCGATGTGATATCGGTATTGGCAGCCTCGAGGATCACAGCGGACTTAGCCTCCAGCTGAGACACGGGGTCATTGGAGATAGCAGAAGGAGCCATTGTTGCGTGAGGAGGTCGGGGCTGGGACAACAACACAAGTCGAGAGAAGTTGAAGGTAGCAATAGAAGCGAGTGGACTGAAGTGAGATAGTTGTGCTATTCAAGTTCAAACGAAGCTTGCGATGGATGCTGCTGAAGAAGTCGGTATCAATCAAACCACCGACCACATATTTATATCCAACAGTGTCCTTGCTGCGAAGCACGAGTCGTCCCATGCTGGACAGTGGCGACTGGCCAACCATCGATAATTCGGTGCGTCCATCCGGTCCTGCACGATATCTCTTGCTTCCGCTATTACTTACTGTAATATGCCGGACAAGATGAACCATTCGACTTGGCGCAGAGGTACGTGATCTGCAACATCCGTGCACCATCCGTAAGTTTGTAATCCACACATGTAGGAAAGAAGGCGGGCGATATCGTACGCCAAGCTGAACAGCCAGGCAGCCGAGCACCAAGTTCCCTCGATCCTCGACGGTACAGATACCACCGACATGGTATGCACCGACATGGTATGCACCGACATGGTATACACCGACATGGTATACATTTCGCGGGGCCCACACCAACATCTCCTGTCTACATGTACGTCGTTCTTAGAGAGTACTGAATAGGAGGGCTGTCCTCCCAGACATAGCCAAGCAGCCCTATCTCGCTCTTGCTCAGGACAAGCATCGGCATTGTCATTTTGGCGCCATGGCAGTCTGTTCAAAGTAGTTGATCAACAGATTATACTTCACTTAGCTTCCTATTCACCGTCATAGTCAGTTTCATACTTGGATGTGATGTGACTTCGCCAGGAATATTCAACAGACCACTACTTGCATGAATACATTCGGACCCTTACAGGTTGTGTACGTGAGTGACCTCTCCATGTGACTGGCCGGGGGGAAGGGGGTGGCGAGTACCAGAACGGTTCCCTTCTCGAGTCTTTGCCGCCCAGCACCTTCGACCGAAGTAGGTGAAAGAACAAAGGAAGGTGTGACCCCTGTTCAGCCTAGGTAGGGTCAACCATAAGTGTACCATCTATGGCTGAAGTGGCCCTAATGTTGCAGCGTTGCGGATCTATCCGGGGTTTCACACAGCCACAAAGCCGTTGGAAGAAACATCGCCTATCACCAGCTGACGATGTCGAGCGTTCAAGCTCAACATCGAGATTCATGTTCATGTGTACCTACAGGGGAAGTTATCCTCACGGTACCACAGAATCTGGCTGACAGCCTGTCCAGACCGTTCGACAAAACCCTTGTATTGCGCTCACGATAACGTTGCTTCGTCCTTATCGATGCCTCTCGCGAGTGCCCGGGACGGCTGAGAGATCTTGGTGGGACAGGCTGATAGTAGGATGGGGCTGCTGGCTGGTCGTTGAGGGACTACTTTGCGTCTTTGACGCAGACCGAAGATAGGTACTGCATCCTTAGTGCCAGGTCCAAGATTTCGAGTCCACAAATCGGCCTTGAGTAGCCCTGCGGATGGTCGCCATGCTAGCCAAGACGGATGAACTTTGCGTTGACCAGATACAGCAGTACCTACAGGTATGGAGGAGACGATAGATCGTGATGGGGCAGCAGGTGGACGGATGCCCTACAAAGCAGCGCTCGGCCAGGAGGTCGAGGACTCCAGGGGCGAAAGGGAAAACCTAGGTATTGCTTATGTAACGCACCCGGAGTTGTAGAATGTATGGTACGGCACTTGTCTTTTTATTATGCAAGTGTGTTCTGCACCTCTGCCGCGATTACTCAACTACAGCCAGGATAGAGGTGAGGCTGGCCGTCCATTATGGTGAGGTTCAACAGTCGACCGCTAATGATGCGGACTAGGCAGTTGAAACCTCTTGAATTTCGACCCAAACCGTTCTCTTCTCTAGCTAAAGAGAAGCCGAGCGCGAGGGGCCTTGGGATAGCGAGAGGAATCGTTCTAGCGTAAACTTGTGCCCCTGATAGACTCAAGGCTTCCCGTTTTCGAAATCCGACTCCATACCAAGGCAGTACCAAGACTCGCTGGCGTTTAGCCCACCGTTTCTGACAACTGTTAGTTGCTTGGCTATAGTCAGCAGTGTCTACAGAATACCCATCTGCACGCGGCATACTACGATACAACATGCCCTCTACGACGATCGACGGCCCAGAGTGTGAACTTATCGCAGACAAACGCTGGAGCCGTGGGCCCGCCGAGAGACGAACAAGACCTACTTTAGGGCGACGGGCAAGCATAGCGTGATGCGGGAAGCCGCGAGTTAACTTAGTCTAGTGGCCATCCCTTCGTTCACGTTGCCCCCTCCCCCCCCTCTATTGAGTCTTCTGCAACTTGTATGGCGGGCCGCTTAAACGGTTGTTGGGCACTTGGGCCGTCAGTTCAAAGTTCTCACTGAATTGTACCGACTGGGCAGGCTGGGCAGCCGTGGCGTACAGGGTGAGTACCGACATCTCAAGCCTTGTTTTGGTCGAGGAAGGATCATCTACCTGGCTGGCGTCTCACAAGGCTCGGCATCCCATATACTTGTACTGTGTAGGTATGTACGTTTTTGCTGTGTGTTGACTCTTGAGCAAACCTGCAGCCTGCAAGGGCTATTTCATGCGTGGTGTGATTGGATAGACCCATCGCGCCTTCTACATACCATCTGGTTAAAATACAATCGTGACACTCAGCTAGGATGGAAAATGCAGGGTCCTTCCCTTCGTCAGTGCCACCAGTATTGTCCGGTGGAAAGGGCAGATTTGAAATAATTTAAAGTGCTGAAAGGTAAGAGGGAAAGAAGTGGGCGTGACAAGTCTGTCAAGGCCACGGAATGCGAGAAATGCAAAAGATTGCGAGCTAGAACGCATGCCAACTTACAGCATACACAGTAGATAGAATTCATGATGCTCTCCTGAATCCCCATGCCCTGAATCCTCATGCCGGAGGCCTCACAGTGGAAAGAAAGAGAAACAAGGTTGCACCGGTTGTCAGTCAGGGCTTGGTGTAACGTTCTCTCACATTGCATTCGCTGCAGATGTGGCCATGTGCCTTCCTTCCAAGTTCCCATAACCGCGCTCGTTGGTAAGGACTGTGCTTGCCACTTGTTTTGTTACCCACTTGTTCGTGCTACCTCAGAGTCTTCAGCAACATTTGCTATCGAATTTCGGAACACCTGTCTGATTGATAGTACCCCTGTCGTCCATGCATTGATCTTCACTGCGGTAGCCCTTGAAGGAAGCATGGGCTGGGATACCCGAGCAGGGTAATTGCCTAACCTACAGCAATACGGTATGTAGTATGTCCAGCATACTGTTTGTCTACCATAGAATTCAAGCTTTTAATGGCTGTAGGGAACAAACTGAGGGACAAACTCACATGGACGACGGGGCCAGACCACAGGGAAGAAGCCGGTGGGCTCCTCCTTCGCGGTTTTGACACACAACGGTGTGGTTGGCTGAAGCGCGATGCAGCCAAGCATAAGCTCACATCCACACAGTCTCGGCGTGGTCTCGGCGCGCCGGATCGGTCATATCGGGGTCGGACCAGCGGGCGGGCTGCTGCGGGACGCGGCTTTTCGTGGTATGTACTATGGAATAGAGGGGGTCCTACGTTGTGAGGCTCACGTCCGGGCAAGAAGCAGGGGCCAGGAACAAGGCCCAGGGGTTGATTCGGAGCGCTTGCAGACCTTGGAAGGGGGAAAAGAGAAAGAGATGTCTGCTGAAGATTTCAATACAGCAGTAGAGCTGTACTTGACTAACCTTACCTAATCTTAGACTACTCCCTTTTACCTCCCGTGTTACTTACCCGTAGCGAGCTAGGCAGCTATGAGAGGATACATAATTTGGCTGTATGCCCAGCAACGCCAAAGAGATTTGGCATGTCTAACTGTTGGAAAGTGGGTAAATGACCCTCTTTTTCCCTCGTCTATTTCTCTTGGTCTTCCTTTCTGACTTGCTGCCTTATCTCGGGCCCGCTGAGTCATATGTTTCTATCGAACGTTAGCCTACTTGCTTGTACAGCTACGCTCTAACGAGCTTAACGAGTTTGATACCGTTTCTGTCCTCCTGCCTTGGCTGCATTTCTAGCCTCTTGACTTTTGTAGTAACACGGCAAAGAAATGCGATTTACTGGAAACAGAATAAAACAAAAAATTACCTGCTTCATTCCTCGAGACTGCATCATCAGCAAATCCTGTAGCCCGCTTCAACATGTGTGTTATGCAGCATACAGTGAGGGATTTGACAGAGATACCAAGAAAAGAACAAATCTCTCCGGGTCTGCGTCGCATTGACGATGCGTACAGCTACATCCAGTAGTAGATTGATTAATTGATATTTTGAATAGAAGAAAGTGCGGAACTGTGAAACACCACCACCTCCCTCCCTCCCTGTCTCCCTCCCTCCTCACAACTGCGCCGGTCCGTCGGCGTTGATCAAGCAGCCTGTCCCCCGTCGGCCCGTCTGATGTCTTTTTGTCTGACTCTCGGCACATTCCCTTTCCTTGCTTACGAAATCTCTCGATGAGCTGCCAAGTTATTATCACCAGCATTTCCTTCGTCAAGTGACTTCGATCACTGCTCACCGTTGCTCAATCATACTGGTCATACTGACCACCGTTTTCCAGTCCCCCACACGGTATAACCTTTCCTTCGCGCAACCATGCTGGACGAAGAAAAGGGAATGCCGCCGCCGCCAGCTGCGGATAACAACAACTCGTCTGAGCAGCTGACCAAGCCGGAGAGCAAGTCTGGCTATTTCAACCTCAAGAGATTCTCTGATGAGCTCGATCCTCGCTTGGTCTATTTGCCACTCCTTGTCTGCTGCTTTGCCACTGGTCTTACCGATGGCACTCTGTACAACGGTGCGTTTGGCAAACGCTTCTGACACCTTGAGAGTATACTGGGCTGACATCCATTCGTCCACCCGCAGCGTACGGAACTTTCGTGTCTATGCAAACTGGTAGGTTAAGTCACTTCTCCAGGAGACGGACGGAAACGAAGCGGCGAGCTAACACTATATACCCCCTTAGGAAACACCGTCTTCGTAGCGCTAGGCACGTCAGGTCAAAACAACCGGCCCTACGGGTGGGCTCGCTCTTGTAAGTCGTCCAGGGTTCTACCTAGCATGTTTGTCGCAAAAGAAAAGAGACCGCCCCTCCCCGTCTTGCCCATCAGCCAATCAGAGCTCTCTCGAACATCTTTCCAACCTGGAATGGGCGCAAAAGGCAAACCAGAGAAAATGGCTGGGGAAATGATGTGACGAAATCTGACTAACACTTCCGGTTCTTCCCCCTGTCCAGTGACGTCCATTGGATTCTTCATAATAGGTTGCGTCAGTTTCTCGCGATTCCACGGGCTGATCGGAAAGGGGCGCCAACGGCGGACCGTCTTCATCTCGTTCCTGACGCAGACCATCTTCGTGGCGCTGGCGGCGGGCATCATCCAGGGCGGACTGATCGACGGGCGGTACCCATCGCGGCGCGACCCGCACGACGTCGACTTCGCCGAGCTCGCGCCCATCGCGCTCCTGTCCTTCCAGGCGGCCGGCCAGATCGTGAACAGCCGCGGCCTGGGCGTGGCCGAGGTGCCCACGGTCGTCATCACGACGCTGCTGTGCGACCTCGTCAGCGACCCCAAGATCTTCGCGCCCTTCCGTGAGAACCCCAAGAGGAACAAGCGTGCGATCGCCTTCACCCTCACCCTCGTCGGCGCGATCGCCGGAGGCTTCATCTCCAAGGCCACCGAGGCCGTGCAGAACAGTCTGTGGCTCGTCGCCGCCCTCAAGCTCTCCATCACCATCTTCTGGTTCTTCTGTGGCAAGGAGAAGACGTCGTAGCGGCGAGCATCGATACGTTCAAGCTTAAGTGGGGGTATTGTTTTGGTTGTAGGTGGGTTAAAACGCATTAGCGACATGGTGTTGCTGGCAAATAGATTAAGCCAGAATGAATTTAGCTTCGGCAAGAGATTAGTTGATATTTTGTACTTCGGTATGTTTGCCTCTTAGATGGCAAGGCATCGCAAAACCAAGTGTCATATTTCAGCATCGTCGGAATTAGGATGTTATAGAGGAATCACAAAACATCAAACAGATAACCTAGGACTTTCGATGCAGTTTTCAAGGCGGGAAATTACAAATGATATCAGTCTACCTTGGATGTCATGCCTGTTTTCTCTTAAGAGCTTACAGCAACACGATGCACTACCGTCGATGCAACAATACACACTTAGGTAACCTTTGTATTCCTATTTACCCCAGAATAAGGTACCTCTAGTCTACCTACTCTACAGTTTACAGCAGTAAGCACCATTTAGCATGAACAAGTCCAAATCCAGACATGAATTTTTCAAGAACAGAGAACGCCATGAACAAAAACCATTCATAATCCCAAAAATGATAGTAGAAACGCCCTTGTGACTCCATTCGTGCCGTCCTCCAAATTGCTCATCATCTAATCGTCCCTTCCTTCACTTCGTCTTCGTTCACTCATGGGAAACAGTCCGCTTATTCATTGAGCACACTGTACCGCGAATATCTCCCCACCGTCGCAGCCGGGCCAGCCATGCCCTCCTCAGCCGCACGTCCACTGACCTTGCGTCGGTACCCCGAATTGGCGCCACCACCACCACCGAAGTCGTAATCATTTCCGGACGACACTTGGCGGCCGCCGCCGCGCGCTCCGGAATCCCGCTCCCGTTTCAGGGCCTCGTCTCCTTCCCCACCATACATGATCGGCGGCGTCGCGCTCCTGAGCTCGCCGTACGGTTTGGAGTAGAAATCGCCATCTGCCTGGATCGAGGGATTCCTCTTCCCCCTAACCTTAGCCCCTCTCACACGACCCAACGTCTCTAGGACTGTCGGTTTGCGTGCTGGGCCCCCACCACCACCGTTATCTCGACCAACGGAATCGGAACTGTGGTTAGTTTTCGCGATGCCGCCGTGGTTGTTGTTCCCGTTTCTATTACTACCACCGTCACCGCCCACACTGCGCCTGTTCGTGCTCATTTCCATGAGAACCGACTTCGCCGCTACCGCGGGCGCCTGAGCTTCACGCACTCTGACGATCGGTGTCTTCTGTCGGTTCTTTGGCGGCGTGGGCAGGAGGGGGTTGAGGCGGAGAGGGTTAGGGTGGATGTTGCCCGAGACGTTGATCGGGCCGTCTTCGTCTTCGTCGTCGTCGTCGTCTTCGAAATCGGAGCCCGCGCGAAGCCGCCGCCTCGTGGCGTTGTTGTTGTTCTCCCCGTCCGATCCTCCCTCATTCTCTTCGTCCGAGTCGTCGTCGTCGTCGTCGCCGCCGTAGCGCTGGCTCAGCGCCTCGTAGGCCCTGGTCCGCTCGGCGACTACGTTGACGCGCTGCTCGGCCGGGTTCATGGCGCGCTGCTGGCGCTGCTGCGTCCGGCTGACGAGCGACTCGGACGCGTACCACGACTCCGTGAACTTGGCAATGCGGGTCGGCGACGCATTGATGGGCTGATGCACGTTCACGACGGCGCTGTGGGGCCGCGACGGAGACGACATCGGCGACACCGTCTCGCGTAAGGGTACCTCTGCGTAGCTGCCGCGTTGCGCTAGCCTGGGAGTGTTGTTGCTCGGCGTCGAGATTCGCTTCTGCTGATCGGGCGCGACGGCAACACTATTCCGAGGAGAGTTCCCGGGTGTGACTTGGTACTGGCGACTGGGTAGATCTACGCGCGGATCCCGCTGCGACGAGACGAGAGAGTCTCCGGATCCCGAGCGCGTGTGCATGAAGGGAATGCTCGGAGGTCTGGACAATTCTTCGTAAGGAGCCCCCGAACGGCGGTGCTCCTCGAGAGGAGTGGATAGACGCTTGATGTTTTCAGACGATGAAGTATACTGACTCGTCAAGGAAGATTTATTGCGCTTGTGGCGCGCGACTCGCGACGTCAGGTTACTCTCGAGAGGGTTCATATCTGGTGGCAGGTGGGCGATGCGCCGGAACATGAGAGCCAAGTAAACAGATATGGCCAGTGACACCGTATGCAAGCCAGCCGCCGTAATGAGGGTGAGATACTCGGACGTGATGAAAGCAGGAAGCACAGTCTTATTGGATAGAATGGTATCCCACATGCCGCCCTGGTGGGTGACGGTGATGGCCCCGAAGGCGTAGAATGGCAGGGCAGCCAGGTCCGTCAGGGCAGCAAAGACTTGATACGCGGCTGAAGACCCGGGTGGTCTTGCCCGGGCGGGTCTGGCGAGATGCACAATGGCGTATGCGGTGCAAAGCAGTATAACACCGGGCTACGCATGGAGCATTTTTTACGTCAGCAGTGAGCTACTATACGTTTCATGCTTTGCCAGGAGATGACCTACCGCAATGCGCAGAATCCACGCTGTAAGCGGTGTAACGTTGGAGATCAGGATCATGAGGGTAAGGAGTCCAGCGCCCGCGATGAGTTCCAGGACACGCAGTACTAGCTGTATATATCTCGTCCATTTGATCCACCATTTCGTCGCCCCGCTCATAAGCGGGAAGTTGTACTTGCGCACGCTTGGCACCACGTGAGAGCTGTAGTTGAGAAACCACGATGTTAGCAATGAAACTGACAGTCGGGCGTTAGTCCGGAGGCGAGGGCGTTATATGGACAACTCACTCAGGATGTTGGTTGAAAGACATGAGGGGGCCTTTCCTCTTCGGCTTCTTGGGCTTCACCTCCCAACTCGCCCTCGTGACAGCCTTCGGATCAAATCCCTTGTCTGGCAAGTCGGAGTCGCCACGACTCAGCTCATACTTGTACGGCTGCTGGGCGCCCATGACTGCTATCTTCGAGTTGGCCCCGCGAACAAGAGCCCGATGGCCTCTTTGCAAGAGAGCAAACAAATGAGCGTGCGCGTCGGGTGGGGAGGTACCGGCTTAGGAATGTAGACGCCTTTTTGTGACAGCTACGTTGGGAATGGGAATTGAATTACAGAAGGACAGGACCAGTGCTAAAAGGTCAGAGGCAAGCAAAACTTGAGGAAATAGAGGCTTGTATTACCACTGCAGCCAGGCAGTGGTTATGACGTGGGATGTGTGTGTGGTCTTATGGCACACCTCTTGTCGCATCCTCCGTATTATGTGACGTTGTGGCATTGGCCAATCGGGATCGATATTGGTCTCCATGGCAACGCGCGTATTAGATGCAGGTACGCAAGGCGTTATCACGGCCTGTCACAAATGTGACAGCGGCAAGAGGTACTACTCGTAAATTTTATCTTGCTAGCAATACACCAATGACATACGGATGCAATTGTGCCGCCACATATATGATTTGACTGCACATCCGTATGTCAGCCGATTTTTGTTCAAGAAATCTGGTCCGCGTGGTTTTTCATCATAATGATGTTGAACTCGGAGCATTCTTCTAACTAAATTGCAAGTCCGAGAATGGCTACCCTGTAAAAAGCTACTAACTCCAGTCCTCGGTGGTATCGGAGTTAGTCATAGGTATCCTCGATACTAGTAAGAATGGAGCCATGGTAGGGTTACTGTACTGTGCAGTCTACAGTATGTGTACTGTAGTAAATCCAGTGGAATTCGAAGCTTTCTAGCAACTGTGCATTGCTGACCTGCTTCGAAAGATTTATCTTGCTGAAACATAAAGGGCCATTTCTTATTCTTCACCATGATCTCACTAGCCAAGTCATGGCTCTGCAGTTCCTGCTTGCGCAAAGCGGCGGGTAGACAGCCACTGCTCTCAACATCGACGTCCGTGCTATCTCGACGGCTTTATGCCACAAGCCCGAACACACGGCCATTCCGCATGGCCGTGGTGGGATCCGGACCAGCCGGCTTTTATACAGCCTACAGAGTCATGACGAGGATACAGCAGGCCAAGGTCGATATGTATGAGGCCTTGCCTGTACCCTTTGGTCTGGTGCGGTTCGGCGTCGCCCCAGACCACCCCGAGGTCAAGGTATGACGCAACCTACCCGTCTTATCTTTATGAACGACACAATCCTTGATGAAGACGCAAGGGGAAAGCAAAACAAGCTTACGCGACACGATGTCTGCTAGAACTGCCAGGAGAAGTTCGAAGAAGTGGCGAGCTCGCCCAACTTCACCTTTGTCGGCAACGTCGCCATCGGGAACCAGGGGGGTCATTTCCAGGGGTGCACCATCCCGCTGGACTCCATGATGCGCCACTATGACGCGGTAGTATTCGCGTACGGCGCCTCGAGGGACAGGAAGCTGGGGGTCCCAAACGAGTCCGCGTTGCGTGGCATTTATTCGGCGCGCGAGTTCGTCGGCTGGTACAACGGGCTGCCCGAGTTCGCCGACATGGCGCCGGACCTGACGCAGGGCGAGGAAGCCGTCATCATCGGCCAAGGGAACGTCGCGCTCGACGTCGCGAGGATGATGTTAGAGAACGTGGACGTGCTCCGCAAGTCGGACATCACCGAGGCTGCCTTGGAGACGCTGTCGAGGAGTCGCATCAAGCGGGTGCACATCGTCGGGCGGAGAGGTCCGATGCAGGTATGTCCTTCCAGCCGTCATATATTCTCATGTTTCCGTTCGGTGCTCAATTGTTCAATAGGCAGCTTTCACCATCAAGGAGGTACGGGAGCTCATGAAGCTACATAGTGTCGGCTTTCATCCCATCGATATGCATCTCTTGCCAGACGAAATATCAAAATTACCTCGCGCCAGAAGACGGTTGATGGAGGTTCTTGTAAAGGGCTCAAGCACCCGACTTGAGCATGCGAACAAGTCCTGGTCGCTTGATTTCTGTCTTTCGCCCACCGAGTTCAAGGGTACGGCCGACGGCAGGGTGAAGAGCACGGTATTCGACCGGACCTCGCTCTCCTCGCCTTTCGACCCTGCCTCCAGTGTGCAAAGCCTGGGCGAGAAACTGGAACTTCCTTCCTCGGTAGTCTTCCGTTCCATTGGGTACAAGTCCGTAGCGTTGCCCGGATTCCCCGAGGCCGGGATTCTCTTCGACGACAGAAAGGGTGTGATTCAGAATGACGGTTATGGCCGTGCGCTGCAACTGGCGTCAAACGACGCTGAGGAGAGCCAGGAGACAAAGGTCCTGCCAGGGATATACTGTGCCGGCTGGGTGAAGAGAGGACCTACGGGGGTTATTGCATCGACTATGGAAGACGCCTTCATGACGGGAGATGCTATTGCTGCCGATTGGACTGCTGAAGTCGCGTTTCTCAATACGAAAAACGCGCACGGCTGGGAGGGATTGCGGACAGAGGTGAACAAGGACACATGTCGCGTCATCCAATGGGCTGACTGGCAGAAGATAGATAAAGCAGAAAGGGAACGCGGCCTGTTGGTAGGGAAGGAGCGAGAAAAGTTCACAAGCACAGATGAGATGCTAGCCGCCGGTCGCTAGAGACGGAACAACGCACCGCATCACAGCCCGAGCAGGCATGGCCCAGTGTCACATTATTATTGTAGTTATTAGTCTACCCTTTATGAACTCTTCAACTTCTCTGTCAACTCCGGCACCTTTTCAAACAGATCGCCAACCAGGCCCACATCGGCTACTTGAAATATCGGCGCATCGGGATCCTTGTTGATAGCTGCGATCACCTTGCTATCCTTCATGCCAGCCAGGTGTTGAATCGCGCCCGAGATGCCCACAGCCATGTATAGCTGGGGCGCAACAACCTTGCCGGTCTGGCCAACCTGGAGACTGTTGTCGGCATAGCCGCTGTCCACGGCGGCGCGGGACGCGCCAATGGCGGCACCTATCGAGTCGGCGAGCGGCTGCATGAACTTGTCAAACTCCTCCTTGGACTTGAGGCCACGGCCGCCAGAGACGACCTTGCCCGCGGTGGCCAGATCGGGACGGTCCGATTTAGCCAGATCTTCCGAGACCCATTCAGTCGTGATTTCGGACTTGGGGTCAACGCCCTCCTCTATGGCAGCCGTGCCGCCCTCAGCCTCGGCAGCAGGGAAAGCGGTTCCACGGATTGTAATGATCTTGATGGCGTCGGACGACTCGACAGTGGCGATGGCGTTGCCGGCATATATAGGCCGCACAAAGGTCTTCTCGTCTTCAACAGCCGTGATATCGGAGATTTGTTGAGAGTCTAATAACGCAGCAACCCTGGGCATCAGGTTCTTGCCGAAGGCTGTATGCCCCGCGATGACGTGGGTGTAGCCCCCTTTCTTGATGTTCTCGACAACGAGGGGGGCGTAGTTCTCCGGCAGACCCTACAACACAAGCATTGTGAGTACCCAAAGCATGGCACCACCGCGGGGATTCTGGACAGCAGTCGAGGAGATGCGCATACCTTGTCATAAGCCGCATTGTCCACAGCAATGATCTTCTCGACTCCCGCTACCTTGGCGGCTTCCTCCGCGACGGCCTTTATATTGCTTCCGGCGACAAAGCCATGGATCGTCCCACCGATCTTTTGGGCTGCCGTGATCGCGCTCAAGGAGCCGTGGTTCAATTTGCCGTCACGTTGTTCGAGAATCGCTAAGGACGACAACAATCTTTGCAGCGCAGGTTGGCTAAAAGGACCTGAGAGGGCAGCGTTAGGGCGTGGTAATGAACCCAGGCCGCGGAGGGCGGTTCGCCTGGCAGCGGAAAACATTATACTCCCGCTCGTTGGAGTATGATCTTGTTTATCTTGCTAAAATCCAAAAAAAATTTGTTGATTGGGTTTCCAACGAAGTTGAGGAGATTCATGAAGGTGTCATACGAAAGGATGGATCGTACATAAGAACTGCAGCTTCTCGGCAATCCGAATTGCGGCTGTCCACGGCCCACGTTTGGCCGCTCACATGGTCATCCACCGAGGTTGCAGTCCATCAGTACAGCAGTACAGCTGTAGGTTACCTGGTAACAAGCATACAGTAAGTGTAGATAGTATGTCGGACATTTACTGTGCCTTTTTACTGTGTCCATCGACATGGCCCGAGCTCTTTCCCATGTGGTGCAGTAGCGTGCTTACCTAACCTAAGCTCAAGGTAACCTTAGGTCCTTTGGGGCTCTCTTTCAGAGTTCGTAAGTTGGTACAGGCATTCAATCGCGCTGAATTTAATTTCTCCAACCAAACACGCGATCGATCCAGCCTCATTGCATTGCGAGGCCAAGAAGCGCATCGACGTCGCATCGTTTGCCAGGGCTGCGATCTCGAATATACATAACCATTTCGTTCTGCATGTCCATAAACTAATAGAATCCGATTGTCGCGGCGCCAGACAACCCGCTTTATCTCCGATACCTCCCACACAAGTTCACACCATCACCCCCGCGAGGATGGATGACCAGAACAGCTTCAATTCTCCTGCCAATGGAGCATCGTCTAGCGGCAACCAGAACGCATCACAAACGCCCCTACACGGCAGCACGGAAGCTTCTCATATTCAGTCTGGAGGTAAGTTTGGGACTCGGATAGCATGGGCCGCTTTAGCCCGTGCCCTAAGGACCCTCAGCTTACGTACCAGTAGATGTTCAGATGTCTGAAGTATCTTCGACGGAACCGGCCATCAAGCAAGACAGCGCTACCCCCGCACCTACGGGTACCTCAGATAACCCCCTAGATGCACCACCGGCACCCCCTGCTGAATCGACTCTAGCGAGAGAGGACGAGGAAATGGGCGACGCGCAGCCAGAATCTAAGGACCTAGAGGGAGCCGGAAAGGAAGCGGGAAATGACGCTGCTCCTGTTGAGGGCTCTTCACAGGATGCCAAGTCCAAGCAGAGCATCGAGAACGCTGCCCGCGAACACCTTATTTCCCAGACACACGCCATCGTGCTTCCGAGCTACAGTACATGGTTCGACATGAACGCGATCCATAACATCGAAAAGAAGGCCCTGCCCGAATTCTTCAACAGTCGGAATCGCAGCAAAACGCCAAGCGTTTATAAAGATTACCGCGACTTTATGATCAACACCTATCGCTTGAATCCCGTGGAATACCTGACTGTCACCGCATGTCGACGGAATCTCGCTGGCGACGTATGCGCCATAATGCGCGTGCACGCCTTCCTAGAGCAGTGGGGTCTGATCAACTACCAGGTACTGTGTGGCGTCCCGGATGTCCTTACTGCCATACTAATAACGCCCTGCAGGTCGACGCGGATCAGCGCCCTTCTCAAGTCGGGCCGCCATTCACTGGCCACTTCAAGGTCATCTGCGATACGCCCCGCGGTCTCCAGCCTTGGCAACCGGCAGCAGATCCGATCATTCTGCAAGGCCAGAAAAATCCGGACACGGACCGAAAAGCCAGCACTGCGGCCACTGCGGCTGGGGAGCGGAACCTGGAAATTGGCCGTAACATCTACGAGGCTACTGCCAAAGCCACCAAGTTGACTAAGAGTGAGAACAAATCCAACGGAGATTCGGCTCCTAATGGTACCTCCTCTAGTAGCGTGGATGAGAGCCTGAAGGGGCCTACCCCCAAGGTTCTGTGCCAGAATTGTGGAATTGATTGTACGAGGGTCTACTACCATCTTCCAGAAGCAAAGTCGACCGACAAGGTGAGGCACGATGTATGCCCGAGCTGTTATCTTGAAGGGCGCCTACCCAACAATCAAACAAATGCGCAATTCATCCGCACCGAAAACAAAGCCTATACAACGGTTCTTGACAGGGATGCTCCCTGGAGCGACGCTGAACTCCTCCGGCTTCTTGAAGGGTTGGAGCGATGGGACGATGACTGGGCTGAGATTGCGGAGCACGTCGGAACTCGCAGCAGGGAGGAATGCGTGCTCCAATTCTTGCAGCTTGATATCGAGGACAAGTACCTCGAGTCCGAAGCGCCCGTCCAAGCGCCGACGGGGCTGTCTATGCTAGGGTCACAAGGCGGGTACCTGCCATTCAACCAAGCTGATAACCCCGTCATGTCTGTCATCGGGTTCCTCGCCAGTCTTGCGGACCCGAAGACGACTGCTGCGGCGGCCAGCCGGTCTGTCGAAGAGCTGCAGCAAGGCTTACGTAATCGTATCGAAGGCGGTGGCGCCGCAGTGAAGGTCAATGGCAAAGGAAAGGAGAAGGAGGCCGACTCGATGGAGATCGATGTCCACCAGGAAACGACCACGACTACGACTACGACCACTACCACAACTACAAACACAATCACCAGCATACCATTGGCGACTATGGGAGCCAGGGCCGGTGCCTTGGCGTCACATGAAGAGCGAGAGATGTCTCGCCTTCTTTCAGCTGCTGTTAATGTTACCCTTCAGAAGATGGAATTGAAGCTCAAGTACTTTGACGAGATGGAGAGTATCCTGCAGGCTGAGCGGCGGGAGCTTGAGCGGGGCAGGCAGCAACTCTTCCTGGACCGCTTAGCGTTCAAGAGACGGGTACGAGAGGCCCAGGAGAGCCTGAGAGCTGGAGGCGAAATCAGAGCTGTTGATGCCAATGGCAGTGGTCTGACATTTGCGTCGGCTCGAGCTGCTGGTACGATCCAACCGATTAGCAGTGAGGATAACATCAAGAGCTATGAGGCCTAGTATGCTTGTGGTCTTTCTACAACAGTTCGCTCTTCCAAAGAACCTTCTACGACGAAGTGGCTACTTGGCTAGTACGTTCATGGGAGGCATAAGAGGTAAACTGCGGGGTCAGTATTGTAAGCCATTTGCCCGGGCTGCTTTCTTTCCATGTTCGAGGGTTGTTTTTGTTTTTGTTTTGACGGCGTTGCACGTATGGGCCGACACGATCGGTACAGTATGGTTTTTTTCCCTCCTTTTATTTGAGTAATGGTATCAACTAAAATCTTACCACAATACGATAGCTACGTTTGTGGTAGTTTTCGGGAAACGGATGAGGCGAACCGCGTGAGCCATGAGTGGTTTTTGCCCTTGTATTCTTCTAACAGCGGAGGACCATGAACATGTCTGTTGAGGTTAGATTGAGAGGACAGAAAAATAGCTTGCGTGATATAGGGGACAGGTTTTGAGTTCATCTCCTATCACATTACAACTTGTACAGCATACTAAAGTTCACTGTGCCCCAATCCAGGAAATGTGCAACGTAGGTTAATGAGAAGTATCAACATGATCGCCATAGTCAAACATATCTGTTTGGCAAGGTTTCTCCGCCATTGTCACTTTCAACGTCCTCTTCATCCCTACCATCCTTTTCCGTGGAGATGGTCCTCCTCCGCCTTCCGCCACCCTCATCCTCCTCATCCTCCTCCTCCTCCCCGTCCTTCGCAGTTGCACTTTTACTCCTAGTCGATCTGCTCCTAACACTCCTCGTCGACGTCACCGTCTTCCCGTCGCTCTCGCCGCGCAGTATGGCCCAGAGCTCTGCCTCTGCATGCGCGCTGGATTGCCTGTCGAGCAGCTCCGCGTCGCGCTCGAGCCTATGTTCGGCGCGGATGCGAGATCGGACTATGGCTCGGTGGCTCCACGGCGACAGTGATGATGCGGCGGGAGTGTAGTCGTTCTCGGTATTAACATTATTGTAGGCAGAGTAGGTCAGAGCTTCTTCCAGGTCTTGTGCTATGGCTTCTGGGTTTAGACCTTCTTCTTCTTCCTCTTCTTCTGGGTCTTCTTCCCCTTGTGCTTCGGTTTTTGCTTCGGACTCGGGGCTACGGTCTCGCATATCGATATCTGAATCTCCGTCTTCGTCTTCGTTGCTCCGACGATCTTCATGGCCGCTTTCTGACTCGGACTCGGAGAGAGATTCAGGCTCAGGTTCTGCTTGGGAAGTGATGGGACTTTGATAGGTGGAAGCGCTGGTGGCGCTGATTCCCGCAATAGCGTGTTCTGCTTCTTGCTCGGTTCGTTCGGCTTCTGATGGCCATTTCAGAGCTGCTTCGACCTGGTCATAGGACATTATGCCGTAATCGTCGTCAGTTACTTCCTGCCCTTCAACGTCTTCGACTTGGGCGTCATCTGTGTCGCTAGACTCCACCGCGCTCATCAGGGTTTCTCGATTTTCCTCATCGTCTGTCCCGTGTTCTGTTTCTTCCTCATCACTCCCTTCATCCGTAAAATCGCTGTCATCGCCGTCTACCTCATATTCTCCCTCGCCGGCTTCGACAACATCCAACTGCAATCTCCTCGCGCACCGTCTCCAGAACTCTCTAGAGTCCCGCTTCATGTTCAAGGACGAGATGGCCGCCGCCACGTCGTCGCTCCTGACCCTGCGTCTCACCCGTCGCTGTCCTGTACCGGAAGTCCTCGCTCGAATGCGTGACTCGGCTACGTACAGCGTGGCTGATACGAGCCGTCTCGTGACGCTCAGGGCTAGGCCATGGAAGTCTGCAAGGGCGGTAGCTCGGATCGATGGCTGTTCCTTGCCCCCTCCATCCCCGCCCGTGTTCTCTTCGGAGAAAGAAACAGCGCGCCAGTTACCGTCCGGCACGCGCGAGTTCATGAATAGGCGGTCGGAAAGCTCGAGCCACTTCTTTACGGCAAAGAGTTGTAGAAAGGGCATCTCGTCGATTGCTTTGCTGTTGTCGTCCTCTGCGTATTCTTCCAGCTCTTGTTTCGCCTTTCGCTTTCTGGGTAACAACTGGCTTGATGGCGACTGCGTTTGCTCGATCCGCCTCTGATCCTGGTCTTGCTGAAATTGACTACGGCGAACTCGCGTCTCGAGGATGCGCGCCAACTGGGGCGTGATCAGCCATCGGGATCCCCATCGTTCTCTCTCAACCTCCTCCTCGTAACCTTCCTGGCGAAGCGATAGCCCGTCCGCGGCCTGCTCGAGCGCGGCGCAGCACCCCGCGTTTATCTCCACGGCGGCGGGGATGTCGACTGGTCGCGGGGCGTGAATGCCATTACCTCCCCCTCCTCCTGCTCCTCCACCACCGTCATTACCCCGGCGTCGTAGACGCTCTGTATGATCGAGGAGCATCAGATACTGCCGCACCTCTAGCTCGCCCTTCGTCCCGACTCGCGCGGCGATGCCTGCCGAGTCGTTGCGACCAAGGCGGCTCAACGCGGAGAAGAAGACTTCCTTTTCCGCCCTGCTCCACATCACCGCGCCGACTTGCGTGTGAGAGTCCGTCTGCAAGGCCGCCTCCACGCCGTCGTGGATGATGCCCGTGGACGCATCTTGGATGTCCTGGTTCAGCAAATTCAGGTAACCTGGATTGAAATCACCCCTTGCGCGCTTAAGGGGGGGTGGATCTGCTGGTGTGATGATGACACCCTCTCCCCGTCGCTTCTTGCGGATGGGGATGGGGATGGGAATGGGAATGGGGATTGGCGTCGACGCAACCTTGCGAACGGGAGATACGCTTGGCGGGTTGTGTATGGGCGGTCTCGTCGGAATCCCATGATCCTCCTCGCTTCCGCTGCTCGAAGGCCGGTAGTCGTCTTCTGAGGCTGATCCGTCCATGACCCCTTCAAAGTTCAAGTTGTTTCCATCCGCTCTTGGCTATGCATAAGAAGGGGCTATTTACTTATCCCATTCGTTAACTGCCAGGGGAAGATCAGTACTTCACTGCCCGAGAAACAGAACACAGGAGGTTTGTAGACCAAGTTAAAGAGACCGCGGGTAAAAGCTGTTATCGGTGTACAGAGCTATCTGGTACTTTAATAGAAGGAGAAAAGGGTACGTAAAGATGCCGACTGGCAATAATTTGAACGACAACGTTGGATTGTGTCAAAATAAGGTATTTATTGATTCAACGGACGTGTTCTGGAAACTGATATATGTGACCCACTTTAACTACCTAATACCGTTATACAACAGAAAAAGCACATGCATATTGCAATTATGTCGCAAGCAACCTGCTAACAAAATAAATATCATTGTAGCGGTGGAAAATATCAGAAGGCGTTGTTCTTGGCACTATTAGACACTTGAAGCTGTAATAATTTCCATTTCCCTGTCCTGTTGACTGATCATTACAGATTTTGTCATTAATTAGACTAACCTACTGTATAAACACTTTGTTCCACAGGTATAACGGGATGCCATGTCCCGGTTTCTTCCAAAATGGCTATTGATATCCAAGACATCACGGCATATTCCTTCGCTCAGATTTAGGCCCCCGTGCTTGGTCCAGACCAGGCGAGTCTCCAGCCAGTCTCGTGTGGCCAGGCAACATGACCAGGGGTTGCAACCCGTGCGTCTACGTGAATACCAGGAAGAATGTATCCAGTCTGTCCTGCTGTCGATAGAACGTGGCCATAAGCGACTGGGTGTTTCCCTAGCTACCGGGGCTGGGAAAACCGTCGTTTTCACGCAACTGATCGATCGGATCAAACCAGTCTCCGGATTGGCGAACCAGACGCTGATCTTGGCTCACCGGCGGGAGCTAGTTGAGCAGGCCGCTCGGCATTGCGCCAATGCGTATCCCAACAAGACAGTTGAGATCGAGATGGGCAATCTCCATGCGTCCGGAACGGCAGACATCACTGTCGCCAGCATACAAAGCCTAACAGCCGGTGACCGAATGAGCAAGTTCGACCCTGGCCTGTTCAAGCTGGTCCTTGTAGACGAAGCCCACCATATTGTAGCCCCTGGGTACTTGCGCACGCTGGAACACTTTGGTCTGCGTCACAAGAAAGAGAAATCGCCTATCCTTGTTGGCGTTTCGGCAACCTTCTCCCGGTTCGATGGCCTTAAACTAGGGGCCGCCATTGACGAGATCGTCTATCACAAGGACTACGTTGACATGATAGGCGAGAAGTGGCTGTCAGATGTCATATTCACAACAGTGGAGTCCACTGCAGATTTGTCAGCAGTCAAAAGCGGCGTCAATGGGGATTTTCAGCCTGGTGAGCTCTCTGGGGTCATCAATACTGAACAGATCAACGAGATCACGGTTCGGAGCTGGCTGGCGAAAGCTGCTGGGAGGAAATCCACGCTTGTCTTCTGCGTTGACCTCAGCCATGTCGCTGGCCTGACGCGAGCCTTTCGGCGGCACGGCATCGATGCCAGATTCGTGACTGGCGACACCCCCAAGATGGAAAGGAGCGAGCGCTTAGATGCGTTCAAGAGAGGAGAGTTCCCCGTGCTTGTCAATTGCGGCGTTTTTACCGAAGGGACAGACATCCCCAATATAGACTGCGTCGTGCTTGCTCGGCCCACCCGCTCCCGCAATCTCTTGGTCCAGATGATTGGAAGGGGCATGAGACTGCACCCTGGCAAAGAGAATTGTCACATTATCGACATGGTATCCAGTCTCGGGTCCGGCATCGTGACAACGCCTACTTTATTTGGATTAGATCCATGCCAGATGGTTGACGAGGCCTCTGTGAATACCATGAAGGGTCTAAAGAACCGGAAGGACGCGGACAAAGCAACGGAAGCCGCTTTATTACCCTCGAGTGCTGCACAAGGCCCTGCAACTGGCAGTCCTAGCGTTACTTTTGTCGATTACGACTCTGTATTGGACCTGATCGCAGACACATCCGGAGAGAAGCACGTGCGGGGGCTCACCCAACATGCGTGGGTCCAGGTTGCACCGGACCGATATATCCTGTCTGGCCCTGACTCGAGCTTCATCAAGCTGGAGAAGGTTGACGAGGCCGAGTTTGTGGCATGGGAGGTCCGGGCCCTGCCAAAAGGCCTGTCGAAATCACCCTTTGCTGCACCTCGCCAACTCCTTCAGGCCGCCACCTTGGAGGACGCTGTGCACGGGGCTGACACATATGCGGCAGAGAAGTATCCTCATGTCCTCATTTCGACGCGGGCGTCCTGGCGAAGGGGCCCGGCTACAGAGGGCCAGCTCAAGTTCTTGAACAGGTTTCGTGAGAAGGACCAAAAGCTGGAAGCAACCAACATCACCAAGGGCAAGGCGGCCGACATGCTCACCAAGCTTCGACATGGTGCTAGAGGGCAATTTGCATCGCACCAAGCCAGTAAGCGGAAAATGGAAAGGCAGGCCTCGGCACAAGCACAGGCGGAGGCGATGAGGCTCCGAGAACATGTTTCGGTTGGGCCATTGCTAGTATAAGCTGAGCGTTAGCAAACAAACCTAGCATCCTCCTTAAATAACCTAGCCCGCATCACCGGCCATCCCCCAGCGGTAATCTTGGCCACCAGTCTCCGGGGACGGGGTCTGGCGGGTGATATGTTTGACGGTCAAACATCCGGGTGGTTCCTGTACTCCCGGGTGCCATCTTCGTCATCGCTCTGGCCTGAACCACAATGCCCAAGGCTTATAGGGCAGGTCGCAGGTAAAACATAACACGTCACGAGAGGTTGCTGGCACATCAAGCCAGGCAGCGGAAGGCACGACTGAGTGCCCAAGAGACCCAATGCCGAGGTTGCCAGGATACGGCACGCATCTAGTTCCACCTTCCTGCCTGCATGCCGAAAGAGCAGCCCTCCTCCCTCGAGAACGTTTGCCATCACAGCCGTCGGTATTATCAGCTGTGCTATCGAATGTGGCAGTCGTATTCAAATCCACTACTGACCAAACATCGAACCATTATGAGCATATTGTCTGCAAGGGCTGCACGCCTGTCATTTGTTTCAAAGCCAAGTAGGAATTACTATATACCGTATGGGAGATCGCGAAAGAGCGCCAGGGGTCCTCTGTAGAACAGCTCCACCCTATTAAAGATAGCAATCAGCGCTCGGCATATTTTATAGCATGGAAAACCACGAGCAGGCGACAACTAGACTAGACCATCAAATGCCGCCATGGCAGCCAATATCCCGAAGACGACTTGACATGGTCACGATGCTCCTGGGCGCAGATGGTTCCCTTCAATCTGTTTCAGATTACAGACGACGGGCTCTCGGTAGCCCCTTTCCAGTGGAGAGTAGTGAAAACCCGGCCGGCGGTCCGGCTGCCGTGGACTCTTTGTCCGGGCTCGAAGACGTATCTATCGAGACGCCGTACAAAATCCTTGTCCCCGACTGGTTCGTCCATCTTGATAAACAGAGAGCCTTTAAGACCGCTGGCAATACAATAGAAGCCCGGTTTCGTTATTTAAACAACGTTATATACACGCTAGAAGATCGGAAAGAGCAACTCGAATACGAGAAGAAGCATCCTGGCGAAGGTGAGTACTGAGTCGCCCAACGCTCACGGTCTGTGAAGCATTTACTCTCAGTGTCTTATTATCTGCCTTCGCAGGGCAAATACCAACAAAACTAATACTGCATTTAAAGCCGCGAGAAACCAGCGAGAATGGCCTAAAAACTGGCATTTGCCGCATCCTGGTTGGCCCCACGAGCACCAAAGACGAGAGGGTGGTCTGTGGAAGTGTCGCAAAGGCCGCGACGCCACGGATGCGGAGAAGGCCTGCACGGAATGCGATAACCAGCCCGTCCCGCCCCTTCCGCTCTCTGAGACACACCCTGATTTGTTATTGAAGAATATAATGATGATAATTGGGGAAGCAATGGCGGCTGTTGCTGAGAAGGACAAGGCAAAGTTGGGTGCACGCAACCCTGGCGATTCAGAAAGTACACCCAGCCCATCAGAATCGTCTGACAATACCGACGCGATCAAATTCTGTGGCGATCAATCCCAAGCTGGTCCCATTCCCCGCCGGGGGTTGGGAGAGGTATCGCAGTGGGCCGCCAAACTCGATACGGATTCGCAGCAGCAGCAACCGATCGTCGAGGTATCAGAGCCAGAACCGGAAACTAAACCCGAATTACGCTGGGAGCTGATGATGACGCGGCACCGGCAGTCGGTGATAGTTGACGACAAGATTAAGGAAACCCAATTCCGGCCGTCAACATTCCCTTAGGTTAGCACAGCGGACATTCATAAACACTCGCTCCTCATATCCGCTGGAAACATCTGGCAGTTAGTTAGTTGCCTAGCCGGGCCCTGGAAAACCTGGGGCTGTGCATCGTTACATAACCTACCAGCTAGGGTTTCCAAAGTCCCTTTGTGTACGGACTTGTCGCTGGGATAGGGACGGGCTAGTTTTCGATTCGGGTTCCTTCACAGGTCAGCTTACTTAGACATATGGGTAAGCAGGTTTATCAGCTTCCAGAGGTTATGTCTGCATACCTGACTACAGCGATTCAACCCAGTAGATAGTATATATATACAACAGCGTGGTCTATGTCACCACAGTTTCTCTGTTTTTATGCGCTGCCAGCCCGTGGGCTGGTACTTCCCATTAGCGTCTAAGTCCGGTGTAAACTTTATCAGGACCAGTGCTGTTCGTCGACTTATGTGCTTTGTAGATGAACTATATAACCATATCTCGATTGGCCTTCCGTCACCTCAGATATTTCGGAACAGATCACGACAAAAGAAAAAAAAGACCGCTGGCACAGCCAGATCGTGTAAAAGCTATCTATCCTAGGAATTACACTACTCTCAATCCTCAATGGCCTTCGCAGCCCTCCTTGTGTACTCAGTGAAAAATTGGGCATGTATATATCACTGGAAGTTCCAGTTTGAGACGAGCTTCACTCTGCCAACCTATAGTACATTACGACATTCAACTTTTACGGGAGGAGTCTCGTTACCAACTTCGTACTTGGTTCTCCCTTCCTTGCTAGTTGTCAGAAAGCCACACCCTCCCTTGTGCTGGCAACCTTACCTCTCTGGTACCGGAAGCGTCTAGGTATTGCCCAAAACCTTGACATCTATTGCTGGTATCATATACATACTGCCAACCTCGACCCTCTAGTCCAGTGACCGGAAACCTTTGTGTTTCAGATTCAGGACAGACATATTACCCAATCAAAGCGGATAGGAGGTAAGAGACTTATTTCGAGTAGACCCAGCCCAGAGGTCCATAAAATTATATACTAATTGGCCCTCGCACAACTCAGAAGTCTGTGTTCTTTGAGGGAGTGTCCCTGGCTCCAGGACTGTAGAAGGTCTGATCCGTACCTACATAACTTCGTCGACCTCTGTGTCTGCTCTTTCCTTACCAGCTTCAAATTATACCCATGGAAAGGACCTTTCATATCAACTCCTTCAAGTTTAACCCCAAGTCTGAGTACCTACCTAGGTGCCTTACTTGGAACTTTGAAGCTTAATGCTGACAGATTGATACCTACCTACATATCTTCAGGGCTTCAACTTGAAGCTGATCTTTTCCCCTAACCTACTGCTATCCGGGAAGGCGCGCCAACATCTGGTCAGATAGGTACATCCTACTACCTACTTAGGTAAGTACTTACCAGGCTACCTTTGTTTGTAAAGTTCTTCGTTTGCTCCATTCTTCCCTATATCCCAAGGAAGTCTGCAAGACTGCCATCACCACCTCGCATGGCGTCTTAGCCGGCCCCACCCATCCCAAGATTCCAGCCTCTCTTCCGCCGCCTGCTTCCGGCCGGGTCACTGAGGCGGTAGTGTCCTTCCCATTTTCCCCGCTTCAGTTCCAGTGTCGATGCGCTTATGAGCTGCCAAACAGAGTACTAACCCAGCAGCAGTGGTTTCATAAGCGAGACCATAGTTTCCCCGAGTTTGGCGGTTTTACAGTGGTTCTAAACATCTCAGCACCATCCCCCCCCCGTTGCTCTCAGCCATGGGTGAGTCTTCGGATTCTTCTTCCACTGTCGCGCCTTCCCAGTCGACACGACAGGTGCAAGATGCCCTATTTTGGCCTAAAAAAGTGCGACCAGCTGAGATGGAGTCTACTACCAGCGAGGAAGGTGAGTTCTTTAACCTAGGTATTTGCAGATTTTGACTGCCGAAAGCCCTCTTGCTGACGATTTGCTACAAGGATCCTCGTCCCGATCCGATGCTCAGTCCCAGGGCCCAGCCGTGAGAAACTTCCCTCCAGACTTTACAGGCATTGGGATCATGATGAAAGAAGTCAATGACATCCTTGGTGACCTGCAGCTGCTTGGCGTCTCTCATGATGTGCCACTCCCCGAGTTGGTCTTAGTCGGAGACCAGTCATCAGGCAAGTCAAGCCTCATGTCAGCACTGGCACGCCTTAACCTCCCAACGTCCAGTGGCGTTTGTACGAGGTGCCCCTTCCACATCCATATGAGAGCCAGCAAGGACTTGCATTGGTCGGTAAGTACCCTGCAGCGACGTCTTCATGTCTATAATTCGATAAAGACCTGTCTGTGGCTAAGGTGGCTCTAGTGCACCGTCTCTCTACAACAGGAATATGATTACAGACCCTTTCCAAACGGCCAAGGTAACCGATCCCGGGTGACAAAAGACAATCCATTTGTACCGTGGGTGCGAAAGCCGACGGTCGAGACTACATCTTTCAAAACCGTCTATGAGCAAGATTCAATTGGAATCGATGAAATCCTAAAATGGGCTCAGATTGCAACGCTCAACCCAGGCCAGAACCCTCAACTTTTTGTGCCTGGTGAAGGAACTTATGCAAGAGAGACAGACCTTGGGAGCGCAGCCAACAAGACTGAAGCCAGTTTCAGCCCCAATGTCGTCTTCTTGGAGATGAGAGGCCCTGATTTCCCGCCCTTGTCGTTCTATGACTTGCCAGGCATAATTTCCAACGTGGTGTCACGCGAGGACGATTACATTGTCGACGTTGTCGAGAATCTAACGAGGAAATACGTCAGCCGTGAGAAGGCCATCGTCATGTTGGCTCTGCCAATGGATCACGACATAGAAATTTCCAAGGCACTCAGGATAATCAGAGACTGCAACGCAGAGGATCGCACGATTGGCGCCTTGACGAAAGCTGACAGAGCTGATTTCACCCAGCAGGATACAGTCAGGAAGTAGCTGGAAGTACTCCAATGCAAGAAGCAGAGGTTAGGACAAGGTTTTTTCCCTACCTCTTTGCCCCCCAATATAGGCCTGGATGATTTGAGAAAGCATGAGGATTCATCCTTCCGGGCCCGGTCACAATGGCCCCCTGCGTTCGATGAGTTTGGTTCTCGATGTGGCGTGGATGTACTTCGTGTCCATGTGAGAGAGCACATAGGACAATCATTTACTTCCAGGTATGAAATCCCACCACAGTCGCGCGAGAGCACGTCTGACGTTGTTTTAGCCTTCCCGAAACGAAACAAAAGCTGGGTGTTCATCTCCATGAAGTTAATCGCAAGCTTAAGGAGCTACCTGAAATGCCCAGAAACGTCGAACATGAGATTCGTATGTGTCTCAAAAACTTCAATGCCTCTGTAAGATCAGCAGTAGGCGACCAGGCGTTCGGACACGCGTTCAAGCAGCACACCGAGGAATTTTACCGCTGCCTCGTCGGATTGAAGCCGAAGTGTAACATGGCGATGGTACCAGAAGAGCCGCATCACGCACCGCAAGCCGTCATCATATCTGACAGTTCCGACGATGAGCCGAACAGGTCCAAACGTCCGCCGCCAGGGGGTACACCAGCCGCCACGAGGCAAAAAAAGCGGAAGTTGAATGAGCCCTTTTTGACGCCGGTTAAGTCAGAGAGAGTGACTACACCGACTGGTAGAGTTGGAATGCAAACTCCGGCAATATCCACTGTAACCCGTTCACCTGCAGTCTCTCGGGGACTCCCTTTCCCTGCTGCGGCTCCGTTCAAAATGAGTCTACTAGACATACAGGAGCAGGTTAAGCGTACAACCAGAGGAGGGTTTGGTGATATCGTGCCACTCGAAGTTTATGAAAGTCTGTGTCTCAGAGCAGTCAGAGAGTGGGAGACGCCCCTCAACTCCTATATCGCGAAAGCCAACCGCCTCTTGCTGGCCACGGTTAACACAGTCCTCGTGAAGTCTCTCGGGGGATTTTCCAGACGTCTCATATTCAAGAAGTCGGGGGAGGGTGTATCAGAGTTCCTCAAAGAAAAGGGCAAGGAGCAAGCCGAGCGGCTAAACGACATATATGGCAATGAAAAGTACAAAGTGGTCACTATCAATGAGCAATGGTTGAACAGCCATAAAGCAAGGGAGAAGGCAGGACTGGAACGACTCTGGCTCATTAAACGTGCCAAAGAAGCAGGACTGCTGGACGACGATAGTGACACTCGGGAGTCTTTGGCTGAATTGCGGTCTAAACTGCCGGAGGATAAGTTCAAGCGGGAGATTGATATCGCGGCCACAGTGAGAAGTTACTATCTCGTTGCCGCCACGCGGTTCACCGACGCCGTGTCCATGGACATCGACTCTCGTCTTTTCCGTTCTATTCGGGAAGGGGCATTGGAAGGTTATCTGGAAGAAAAGCTCGACCTGTCTCCATATCCCAGTAAGTCAAACGAAGTCCCGACATTAGCTACCAGGACTAACAGGAATAAAGCTCCAGAGAAATATAGCAGGCTAATGATGGAGGAGCAGAGCACTTCCGAGAAGCGTGAAGAACTTAAGAAGGCAAGGGCCAAGTTTCAGACGGCGATACAGAAAATTGAAACCCATGAGCTCATGTTGTCGAGCCACGGAATGCCCCGATAAGGGCCCGAGTCGGCCATGCCGTCAGCAACCGGAACCACGAGGCGGCCAGGTCAAGAAACAGAAGAGACCTAGAGCAAGCTTCGAGGAGGAGGGAAGCATTTGCCATGATTTCGGGTTTCGGATATACAGTTGAAAAGCCCTCGCATTGTCCTGGTCATTCTGGCTTTTCGGCATTGCTGCCTTTCCATGCTTATTGCTTACAGAGCAGATAAACAGCTGAAGAAACGGCCACATGTTCTATCTACAAAAGAATGCATGGAACGAAGGGAGCAGGAGCTACCTAAATACTACTTGAGTTACATAAGCCCTCCGTAGGCAAGGTTAAAGTTAGATTAGTGACAAGGTCCACTATTCAATCTAGAATAGTATCGCAGAACTTAGTAAGTTAGAAGAGGTGGTTGGCGCCCGAATAGGCAAAGTGAATACTGCTTTAACGCACTTATGGGCTAAAAAGGATACAGGTACTTGCTGTATGTACCTCCTTCAGGCAATTTGATGACGATGTATTCTGTATCCTGAGCTTAGATATTGATAATCAACCCCCCGAAGCTCTATTTTGCTGTTGAGGCAACTTTTGGAACTTCTTTCGACCGAGGGCATGGCACTTTCCCCGTCTCTCTCTCTCTCCATACTTAGATAATTTAGCTGCGTTGTAATAATCTGTTGCAGATAAAGGGCTCCCTTCTGTCTTACTTTCTCGACCTGATATTTCCGATCTGGACCAAGACCCGGTGCTGGGCTACACACCCCGAGCTTCGCCGCAATTTTTCGCGTACGGACGCTTCCACGATGTTGAGCCGCCAACACACGTCACGGCAGATCGCCATACGGGCAGCGTGCCGTTCTGTCCTCGCGTCCCGTCTGAGTCGCCCCACGAGATTATACACGATAAACGCTCGCGATAGGCCCAGCGAAGCCAAAGCTACGTTTCTGCGACCTTCCATAATCTCGCGTAGCGGGCTCCTACATAGGCCACAATTCTCGACCTCGGCTACAAAGTTGAAAGAGAAGAAAGATGGCTTTTCAGAAAAGTCTGTAGTCGATGAAGAATCCCAAAAGGATGTCGAAAAGCAGTCGGAGGAGCAAGAGAAAGATTTGAGCGAGTCCAAGACCTCGAGCGCGGAATCCCATTCAACCCCGCCAAGCAACAACCAGGGTGAGGGTGACTCGCAGGACGGAAAGGCCGGGAGCTCAGCTGGCGGCGGCGCGTCGTCGAGTTCTGGTAGCGATGGAGCCGGCGATAGTGGTCGGAAACATGGCGGAAGGACCTCTAACCGAGCACTACAAAAGCCCGAGATTCCCGATGTGTACCCCCAGGTTATGGCGATCCCGATAGCAAAACGACCTCTATTCCCCGGCTTCTACAAGGCGATTACGATCAAGGACCCTAACGTATCTGCTGCCATACAAGAAATGATTAAGAGAGGGCAGCCCTACGTCGGCGCGTTTTTGTTCAAGGATGAGAATGTGGACGAGGATGTGATTAGGGATCCAAACGACGTATACGACACCGGCGTCTTCGCCCAGATCACAAGCGCCTTCCCCGTTCACGGTGAGCAGAATAGTCTCACGGCCATCCTATACCCCCACCGCCGCATCAAGCTGTCGACTTTGATCCCACCAAGCACACCCGAGCAGAAGAAGCCCGAGTCCGAATCTGAGGAGGTCCCTGAGCCTATACCGCCCAAAACTGAGGAAGACGCCTCCCAAGAGAATAAGGGAGACGTAGTGGCGAGCTTCGAAGAAGGCGCGGTGGCTAACAAATCGGATGCGACTTTGGAGAAGTATGAGCCGACCTCGTTCTTGCGCAAATACCCCGTCAGCTTGGTAAACGTCGAGAACTTGGTAGAGGAGCCTTTCGACCCGAAAAGCCCGGTGATACGTGCGGTAACAAACGAGATCGTCAATGTTTTCAAAGAGGTGGCCACTATGAATAGCCTGTTCCGCGATCAGATCTCTACCTTCTCCATGAGCCAGTCAACTGGAAACGTCACGGCGGAGCCTGCTAAGCTGGCCGACTTTGCTGCGGCTGTGTCAGCGGGAGAACCAGCTGAACTGCAGGAGGTCCTCGCCAGTCTCAATGTCGAGGACCGGATGCAAAAAGCTCTCGTTGTGCTCAAGAAAGAACTGATGAATGCGCAGCTCCAGTCCAAGATTACGAAAGACGTCGAGCAGAAGATCACGAAGCGCCAGCGCGAGTACTGGCTAATGGAACAGATGAAGGGAATCCGGCGAGAACTCGGCATCGAATCAGACGGCAAGGAGAAGCTTGTGGAAAAGTTCAAGGAGAAGGCTGACAAGCTCGCTATGCCCGACGCAGTTCGGAAGGTGTTCGACGACGAGATTAATAAGCTTGCCCACCTGGAGCCTGCAGCATCCGAGTTCAATGTGACACGCAACTATCTGGACTGGTTGACCCTGATACCCTGGGGCCAGCGGAGCCCGGAGAACTTCGACATCCAGAACGCCATGAAGGTGCTAGACGAGGACCACTACGGCCTGAAGGACGTGAAGGACCGCATCTTGGAGTTCATCGCAGTCGGCAAGCTACGAGGTACCGTCGAGGGCAAGATCCTGTGCTTCGTCGGACCTCCTGGTGTTGGCAAAACAAGCATTGGCAAGTCGATTGCTCGGGCGTTGAATCGGGAATACTACCGCTTCAGTGTCGGTGGTCTCACGGATGTGGCAGAGATCAAGGGCCATCGGCGCACATACGTCGGTGCTCTCCCGGGACGCGTCATCCAAGCCCTAAAGAAATGCCAAACCGAGAACCCTCTCATACTGATCGACGAGATCGACAAGATTGGGCGTGGCTACCAGGGGGACCCCTCGTCTGCACTGCTGGAGCTTCTAGATCCGGAGCAGAACAGCTCCTTCTTGGATCATTACATGGATGTATCCGTCGACCTCTCCAAGGTGCTGTTTGTCTGCACCGCCAATATGACGGACACGATACCCAGGCCCTTGCTTGATCGTATGGAGGTCATTCGTCTGTCTGGCTACGTTTCTGACGAGAAGAAGGCGATTGCGGATAAATATCTAGCGCCTGCTGCCAAGGAACTCGCCGGCCTCAAGAACGTAGACGTCTCCCTGTCAGATGATGCTATCGAGGAGCTTATCAAGTCGTACTGCCGGGAATCCGGCGTGCGCAACCTGAAGAAACAGATTGAGAAGGTCTACCGGAAGTCCGCTTTGAAGATCGTGCAAGAACTAGGCGAGGAAGCTCTGCCAGAATCGGAAGCATTGACAGAAGAAGGAAAGGCAGCGCTAGAGGAGGCAGAGAAAGCGAAGGAGGGCGCAGTTGCCAGCTCGGAAGCCTCGGAGACGGGAACGACGGAGAAGCCCCGGGTTGCTCTCCAGGTGCCCGACTCGGTCCACGTCGTGATCGACAAGGAGAACTTGAAGGACTACGTCGGTCCTCCGATCTTCACATCGGACCGCCTCTACGACGTGACGCCGCCTGGTGTTGCCATGGGTCTTGCTTGGACTCAGCTGGGTGGCTCTGCCATGTACATCGAGTCCATCCTCCAGTCAGCTCTGCGGCCTACTAGCCGAGCTGGCCTCGAAATTACAGGCAACTTGAAGACGGTCATGAAGGAATCCTCCACGATCGCGTACTCCTTTGCCAAGGCGTTCATGGCTAACGAATTTAGCGACAACCACTTCTTCGATAAAGCCAAAATTCACGTCCACGTGCCGGAAGGCGCTGTGCAGAAGGATGGCCCATCAGCCGGTGTCACCATGGCCACTTCGCTTCTGTCGCTGGCCTTGGACACACCAGTGGACCCAACGATTGCCATGACGGGTGAGCTTACCTTGACCGGCAAGGTGCTCAGAATAGGCGGCTTGAGAGAGAAGGCGGTGGCTGCACGCCGAGCCGGGTGCAAGATGATCATCTTCCCCGAGGACAACTTGTCTGACTGGTTAGAGCTTCCTGAGGTATGTCTGATTCCCTGCCTGACAAATCATGCAAGCCCACTATACTATACTTTGTCTCAGATATGTACTGACGCGTCCTGCAGAACATTAAAGAGGGCATCGAGGGTCGCCCTGCCAGCTGGTACAAGGATATCTTCCCACTAGTCTTCCCCAGCCTCGACAGAGAAAAGGCGAACACGTGCAAGATCTGCGAGTGGAAGAAGCAGCACCCTTCATACAGTCATGAGAGTGAGAAAGATGACTAGGGCCCATTGTAACCATATTTTTCCAACTCGTCCTCAATTTCATCAAGACCAGCCAGTGCCATCTCGGGCGTCGTGGCTTGTACCCGCACCTGTTTTCTGCATGCAAGCAAGAATATATACTGTATATTACTACATAGTGCCTTTGACACATCGCATGTAAACAACGTGGCTTCTTTAGGCATCTATCTCCAAGGGTAAAGATGAGGAAGAAAGGAGGGATGGAAACCTGGATGCCCTGGGCTTTACTTAGCATATCGAATTTCTTCTTGTTTTTCGCGGCGTTTAAGGCGGACCATCAATCCCAACACTTCCTTAACCAACCATAAACCTGTAACATACACCGACACTGACTCTGACAATAAATTAGCCGGCCTCTCTAGGTTAGAATCTTCCCGTGATTTGCTTTGCTTTGCTTTGCTTGGCTTGGCTTGGCTACCTACCTGTTGTCTAAGTATGCAATAAATAACCGGAAACAAACCGCGCCCATGTAACACAAGGCAAGGGATACGGATAGAAGAGGCTGATGGATATGCCAGCGCTGTAAGAATAGTCAATTCTAGAACATGTTCAGCTTTATTTTTTTTTTTCTTTTCTTGTTTGCTAGCTATAGGTTAGTTAGTTGGTAAGTAAGGAAGGAATAAAGAACAAGAACACAGGCAAAGGAGTGGGCAGTATCAAAAAGTGGGAAGATTGGGTTAGGTACATGTAGACAGTAGCCTGTAGGTACTTAGGTAGTCTGGCTGCATGTAATGTAATATCAGTATAGTGTATAGTATATTCTCCGGTGTATATGGGTTAAATGTTTTTGCTCTACATAGCGTTGAAGTTCCCCTCTTGATGTGTATGTAAGTATGGGACAGGTACGCAGTAATCTAGTCTAACCTATGTGACTTTGCTGTCACCTTTTTCGCTTCCTAGAACCGCGAAGCAAGGCGAGAAAGATACCAGGGGTGTGCTTGGGTATAGGTTAACCTTAGGTCAAAGCTCTATGCTTGCTCACTAAAGGATCTAGTCTAGATATTGATGTGTAGTGTCTGTCTGATAAAACATGGAGTTAGTTGGTATGCAACTGTGTAAGTTGATCGAAGCTGGCAAGTTGTGTCCTTTACTCCATGTGACTGACTACTTAACTGCATGTAAGATAAGTAAGATATCGAGGCACGTGCGCTTACCTAAGTACTCACCTACTGTACCTCCCTTGTGCTGAATAATAACCTTGGCTTTGTGCCGAGCCAAGAGGTAAGTAAGTAAGGGTATGTGAATACACCTAACCTAACCTATGTGGTTTGCGACGCCACATGCATGTACTTATGTATGATGCATGGACGTTGTGACCTTTTGGATCTTTGGCCGTGGTAGCCCAATACAATAAGTGGTCACTGGTTCGGGTTCCGGATTTTTATTGCTGGTACGGCTCAGTTGCCCCCGCTCATGCATATAAGCTTGCGCAGCCGTCGGGTCAGTGTATGGTACTTCGAATTTGGTTTGTTTTCTTCTCTCCCTCCTCTGGATGTGCTAAGTTTTCTTGCCCCGGGTTACATGCTCTCATGCCCGGCAATGGTTTCTTATCTCTTTTGATAAGATGGTAGGCGGTAGGTTAGGCAGAGGGGAGTGTAAGAGAGGTATTATTGCTGCTGCTGATTCATCATTCGGGTTCCATCCTTTTTGTGTGGATGACTCGGTTGGGTAGCGAGTAACCCCAGCCTCTTGTACATGTCCCTCAGAGCTACATAATGAGGAAAACATGAAGTTTATAGCAGGCATGGTTACAGCAGCCTAATATGCTGGTGTCCCTCCAATACACACGTTCTTCAAGGCGAGAGATCCTGGGAGTTCATGGTATGGTGACAGGGGAGAGGCGTGGTCAAGGGGGACAATGTCTCTGCCCCTGTCACCGTTTGCCGAGACATGGGGGTAGACTGTGAAACTGGACAGAAGATCTGAGGACCACGCGTTCTTTTTTTGTGTCAGCCTCATTTTGCACCTACTGACTTGTACACATCATCAGTTCACCTTGTCGTTTGTGTGTCTCCATGCGATGCCGCAGCATTTCCTGGCTGTTTAGTTGGGTGGTAGAGCCGTGTGGTCAGACGAGGTTCTTGAGTAAACAAACCCCTTGCATTCTCTGCATTTCCACTTCAGAGAGGAAACTAGATCACGACGAGAATCCACGATGCGCAGGGTCGGAGGTTCCAAAGAAAAAAAAACAGAGGGTGGAGCTGAAGCGGGAAATGTATGGCTGCCCAATGTTGATTGAATGTTGGTGTGCTTACCTGCCTTTCACCACACATTCTCCAAAGCTCGAGACCGGGTAAAGCGCCCGTTGGTCGGCTTCCCAATAGGTCCTACAGCTGGCCCAGTTCATTGGACAGGAGAGGCTACGAATGACTTGGGGGAAAACGGTGACTTTGTCGGGAACGGGAGATAAATTCATGTGCGTACGTACCATAGGCTTTCATGGCTACCTAGGTAACGTAACCCAGGTGAATGTTGTGTAATCGGTCCATCTTTGCATTACATCACCATCTTACGGTATGCAGCATGTTTATCGGGTATCTACAGCATACCACCGTGCTACCTTTTGTCTGCATACAGACATTGTAATGCCTGAGTGTCTGTGTTGACTGTTGTTGTGGGGTGTCCTCTTTTTTGTTTTGTTGCCAGATACACAACGTCATCTGGTCTGCTCAAATCTGCCTTATAGTTAGCGTCTGAGCCGTATTTGCAGATTCCACAGACATACCGTTATGATTACTCACAGTACATCACATGAGATTACCTACCTACTAGGTAGCCTAGGTTCGTGTAGCCTTCAAGTCTTTTTGCACAGTTGGTGGTAGGGTATTAACCCAGAGGAATTAAAGTTAAGAGATTCTCCAGACAAGTGCGAAGTACTGCTGTTTACAGCAGTACAGTATGCTGTATCTACATAGATACACAATGTGCAATAGAGACGGGAACTAAAGCTAAGCCAAAAGGATGGTCTGGCCCTAGAGCAAAAAGAGACAAAGTGTGGTCTACTAAGTCCCCTGTCGATGAGTTGTCCTCGACCCCGGTCGCATTGACTTGCTGTTTTGAGACTTGGTACGGCCGACATACCATGTTGGGCGGGGTGACAACTTTGTGTAAGAAATTGGAGGAGGGGCTCATTGCTGAACTGCTTGGTTTCTCTTGTGCAGATTGCAAGAGAATAATAGGAGAAAGAGGAGAAAGAATAACATGTGATAGAGGTATTATTAGATCAGGAGGAATAACTGGGAAACAGTTGACATTTTTGCAGGACTCATCCCCTCTTTCCAGTTTCTCCAGGGACTGTTTTTTTACCTACATGTGTACATAACGGCATCTAGTCACAATAAGGACATCAGGCATGTTCTTCTGCTTGTTTCTTACCCAACGTACTTTATGACTGGCCAGGGCTTCAGCCAGAGCTATCATGTAGCTGACCTTAGTGCAGTAGAATAGGCCTAAATCGGCATGAATTCTGCAGAATTTTTCAAGGATGAGGTGCTGTGTACAATCTCCTCTGGGCTTGTAGTGAGAGGCTGCGACACTGACGTATATTAGATATCTGCATGATACTCCGTATGTACATATTTCACTCTATCAGGCTGGTGTCAACATTCCTCAGTGTTACACATGGTCTCCAGTGTTGAACATACATGCTTAGACAAGGTTACCTATCATGGTAGGCCAACTCTGTAGGAACTACTATGTAGGTAGCACACAACATGAAAACCTGTGTCATTTTTGATGTTTCCTTTCCTGTCTCCGGTTGCTGGCTATCAATGTGCCTGGCAGCCTGGGTACATCCATTTAAGTACATTATGTACTTAGGGTTGCCCCCCGCATCTAGTCTAATCCCAGAAGGGATTGGTCCGGATTGTACCTGTTTGCAGAATCGCAGGTAGGTACTCCTCCTGCGCTGTGAGCTTGTCCCGCCATGCACACTTGCGCAACTCGGAGACTATCGTCGTATCAAGTTGCTCCTCGCCAATGAGATAGGAAAACCACTTTATTTACAGGCGCCCTTGCCTGTCCACGGGTTATAAGCATGCATTGGCACATCGATTGGTGATAGGCAGCGCTTGGTTGGCTACTTGGCCAGACAGTCCCTCCATGTACGGTTGGTCAGGTATTCATCCAGCCCTCACGCACTTCCAGTTCGAGTATTCCTGCATGTTTCCCCAGCTTGTTATTACCTGGCGCGCCTGTCGCATCTCCGACTGTTGTCGTCTGTTGGCCGCCAACGCATTAGTTCCGCCCCATGCCGCCCATCGTCGCTGTTTTGCCAATAACAGTGCGAAGCCTCACTTCCTATTCCTTGTCCTCCTCCTCCTCCCCCGTCTCTCTCTCTCCCTTTCTTCGCTCCCCTTCGTCCTCCTCCACAACGCTTTCTACACATCATCCCCCCCAGACATACCAAGATATATGCTTGGCTAGCGATGCTAAGCCGCGACTCGACATTCCCGGTCCGATTTTCCAAGACCTTTATCTAAACTCCCCAGCCTGCTTTTTTGAATAGTCGAATATCAGTGGGGTCCTTGTGTTTCACGCCCGAGAACCGCTAGTAAGCCGACTGTCTATGCCTTAGCCGATCTTGCATCGGTTGGCCTCTAGCCCACGACCGCCCCGAGCCACGATTTCGTTTAAAGGGGGTATTTCAACACCTTCTCCGCTGCGTCCGTCGCCTACCTGGACTGTCTCCCTGTGTGTTTGCGCGGCTACCTGGTTAAAGCTGCTGACGCAACATAACAACAGCCCCCGCCTTAACACATGCTCCTTTGCCGTATTTTCACCGTTTTGCTAGACTCCGATTCCAGTCAGTCGTATTGGGAACCGCACGGCCATTATCGCTTGAGAGACCGCCGCCATGGATCCATCATCGGAAGCTTCGTCTCTGGCATTTTCAGACAGCAATAGCAACCGTCTGTCCGACCTCTGGAAGAGAGTGACTGGAAAGAGTCAGAAGGCGGGGTCACCGCCAGCCGCCTGCTCCGAGCCAGGCTTGTCGCGAGCGTCCTCGCCTAGTTCGGGCCTAATTCGAAGAGTCTCGCGGAAGGTCGTTCCTAACCTACCGAGAACGAAGACTTTCAGAAGACAGCAGTCTGAGGATAGAGACAAGCTACAAGCCATCCACCTCACCGCAGACGAGCGGAGGGCCGCCTCGGTCGATCGGCGACTGCATCTCCCCCGCGGCGCCTCTCGCTCAAGCACATTTCCACCACGGGCCAGCGCGCCCGACTTCTTCGATGATGCCGACCTAGCAAGAAATAAGCTGGGCGCCTTGTCGCAATCCGTATCGGCCTCTCAAAGCCCAGTGGAGGAGAAACAGTTCTTGAGCCTGGACAACATCAGCACAACCAACCTGACCGAAAACGAGAACCTTACAGAGGAGCAGATTCCTATCAATGTCTATCCCGAGACGCTCTCGGACGTCGATGCCCGCTCAGAGGACGCGTCACAGTACGACGCCATGATACGTGATGAACTAGAAACCAAGTGGATTCTTAATCTCAGCATGCATTTCCGCGATGGATCGAAGCGGGAAAAATTCTTTGTGACTTTCCGACAAACAGATGTGGTTTGGAGGCGTGTGACTATCTCCATCGACTACCGGGGTGCGCCCGCAGATTCCCTGGAGAGGGACCTCCTCGACATCAAGTACCAAAGGCAGAAGAGTGCGAAAATATACGAAGCAATCCGGGAGAGCCTCAAGGATATCCAGTTCTATGACACCGTCACGAACCTGAAGTTACAGACTGACCAGGGCAGGCTTCATGTGCATGTAGTGGAGGATGTGAATGTAGGTCGGCGTACCCTGAGTGAAACTGGAGCTGAAACTAACGGCAACGCATCAAGGAAATCATTACGTATCCATCTACCCGTGCGGTCCACCATCTGGGCTGCCGGCGCGTTCGAGAGAGCGAAGTTGAATTCGAATCTCATATGTCAGGATTCGTCTACAAGGTCCGCGTGAAGGGGCTGACGCTCATCAAGAAGGAAATACCCGGGCCTCAAACAATAGATGAGTTTCTTTATGAAGTTACCGCCCTCCACTCGGTGCGGAACTCGAACAGTATCATCGAGTTTTATGGCGTAGTTGTTGACGATGACGACGATATCATCAAAGGGCTCCTTATCAGTTTTGCTGAAAGAGGCACTCTTGTTGACGTCCTATACGACTCACGGGAGTCTGAGGAAACGGCACTCCCATGGGATGTTCGAGAGAAATGGGCAAGACAGATCATACAAGGTCTCTCGGACCTTCACGAGGCAGGATTTGTCCAGGGCGATTTCACTCTTTCAAATATCGTCATTGACGAGTTCGGAGATGCCAAGATCATTGACATCAATAGGCGAGGGTGTCCAGTTGGCTGGGAGCCCCCGGAGATAGCCCCAATCATCGACAGCGGGCTACGGGTCAGCATGTACATTGGCGTTAAATCCGACCTATACCAGCTGGGGATGGTGCTGTGGGCTCTCGCAACGACAGATGACGAACCCGAGGCGCGTCCTCGCCCGCTTCGCCTGAAAGACAACTTGGACGTGCCTTTATGGTATCGCAAGGTTGTGGGAGCTTGCTTGCACGAAAACCCGCGGGCGAGGATGCCCGCTGCTGCACTACTCTCCGTGTTTCCCGAGATGGCGTGTGAAGAGGCGGACGAAAGACGAGTGCCACCATCCATCGATGTCGATGAGGGTACCCCGTCGAATGCCCAAGATGCAACAGACGGAAAATATGAACCTCAAATATCGAAGACTGTGGAGCACAAGAGCAGCGTGGTGTCATCCACAGCTAGTAATACGCAGGTGACTTCGCCTAGCTTTTCAGGCGAGCCATCCTATCCATCGCGTGGTCGTTCTCCTCCCAGCCCCTGGCCGAGACATCGTGGTTTATACAGCCTACCCTACACTGACAGAAATGCAATGTGGGCGGGATCACATGATGCCGCAGATGTGGACGGTCGTCCCACTGCGGAATTGCTCAGGGCTGGGAACCTAGGGGAACTCGGAGCCCCAGTTGTTGTGCCAAAGGAAATGTCCATGGAGGAAGAACTCGAGCAGATGGCGGCCGAACTCCGAGCTGAACCTGGTCTGGAAAACGAACAGACTCAGCCGACTGGTGGTAAAAGCCAGGAACAGGACAAATCGGGCGAAATAGCTGTTGCTGTTCCACTTGCAATGGATGGTGGGCACGACGAGCAGGACGTATTACTAGGTGAGGACGAGGCCACAGTGCTCACTCCCACTAATGATTCGACATCCAGTGAGAATTCAGACGACACGCCAGTTGCGGAAATATCACGGCCCAACAACCTTGCTATGCTGCCGACAGCCGTATTGCAGAAAGATGTAGATCTGACGGAAGAGTTAGTCGGTGATGGTGTTCACGCAGTGGTGCCCGCGGAGGAAGGTCGAACGGAATGAGACTGAAGTACTCCCGAATTTCAAGGCTGAAACGAAGAGTACGAGAGTGGCAGAGCCCGTCCAGGGCGACTTGCATATTTTGATGATCTGCATACAGCCGATACTTACGATAGTGAAAAGTCTCGGACTCAGCATGTGACTACGCCACCTACAGAAGGGAGGATTTCAATAACAACAACCTGTTTGACAGTGAAGCTTCCAGAGATATGCCAGCTACGAATTTACCACGACTAGCAGGTGTTGCTATAGCTGACTAGGTGCCCCAAAGGTTTTTGGCGCCATCCCCTCTGAAAGGCGGGAATTCTGGCACCTTGCTTCCTCGCGGCTTGTTATGATAACGAGGAGTGCATGGCTGTTGGTACAAATAGGGATGGCTCCGTCATTTGTCTTCTTTTCCTATCTACTTTCTTGATCTCTAGGTCACTACATACCCACAAAGCACAGAATTGGGGGTGGTCGTTTGATTTAGCGTGCCCATGAAGAGACGATCATGATTTGATTCGAACTTGAGTTTACAGTACCGAGAGGAGGAGGAAGCATCAACTTTTATACGATTTATCAACTAGGTTAGATCTCATTGAAACCGGCTTGCTGAGGAGGAGTGTATTTTTGACGAGACTAAACATATTTCTGGACTACCTAGTATCTAGGTTAGTGTTTTCTCCCGCATGCACAAGCTGTATGCTGTACAATTTGCATTGACATTGGCTCGGCTTTTCCCTGTACTGGACTTTGTGGAGAGATGAGCCTAAATCATTAGTGATGAGTGTGTCGCTATGCTTGGACACGTGACGGGGTCAGCTACAGAGTCAGTTAAGCAACTAGATACTGTTCTCGAATCTGGCCGGAATCCTCCCATATACATGCCACAAGACCAGTCGACATACGGGGTGGCTACTTGTACATGAGCTAAGTGTAAGAATACCTAATATGAATATGCAAATCTACAAGTGAAAACTCACTTAGCTACTTGTAGATAAAGCCATCTAAGGAAAACTCAACGTGAAGCTCTATCCAATCTTCAGCGAGCACCAGAGGTTTTATGGATATATCCCTGGCTTGCTGTTGTTAATCTAGATACCGACTCTGTTCTGTCACGTGCTCGAGCAAGGGTACATCGATCCTCTGGGTGAGGTGGCTATTTTGCTCCACAATTATTACAATGATGTGGCGGAGATAGTTAAGTATGTCGAGTGGCGTTTGTGTTATCGATAAATCTTGAGTACCCAATTACTCTTGTATGGCTGTGGCAAAAACCAACAGATCGTGCTGTGAGCTACACTCTGTTGATAAAATGTAACTGTAGTTTCTGACAAACGCCCCACTCGCCCGTTTGTTGGGACATACGGGTTGGATTAGGGCTAGTGGTAGATTATAGTGGATACCGTACCTCGCGAACCAGTTACACCTTCGCTGTTTCTGACATCTGTTGGTGTACCAAGAACATGCAAGAAATGGTTGGACAGATTAAAACTCCTGAATGGCGTGTCTATTATCGCCTGACTGATGGGCAGATCTTTTGATGTTTTACTTCAAGTTAACCCGTCTATGCGCGCGGGTTGCCCCGAACCTCTGCCCGAAGTAATAGAACTTTTACAGTAACCCGTTGCCACGGCCGGGCGGATAAGATTAAGGTATTCTGGGGGTAAGGGAAGGTACCTTGGGTGGCATTGCCCAATGCCGAGGCTCATCTATCTGGGGAACGATAAAGTGACGTAACAACAGCAACTCGACGTTAATCCTAGACGTCAACTTGTCATCACAGCATTGCTACTCATTGCCCTGTTCGGATAATATCGCGGTTATTTTACAGAGTATGTAGTCCCTACAATGACAGTTTTGGATATTGTGATACAAAGGATCGCAAGAGGGTTGGACGGATGTACAACAGTGCTGTTGACAAGAAGCTGCCCAGCAGGCGCTACCTTTAGTTTCACTGTGTGATATAAGCTATACACAGTACAAGACCGGGGAAACTGGAGCAGCAGCTCTAAAACCTTCCCGCTCTTTGCTAATAGACATGGAACCTTTTACCGATAGGCCACGCCGGGATACCTACAGGCTGCTATGATGGCCTGATGCAACCCTGCAAACCTGAATTGGCTGATGCTGGTCTTCGGTACGATAAGATAAGCACTGATTCACAATACCCGGTAGGCACTTGGTTAGTATGGTGACAAGGTCGTTTCAAAGATCGATTAAGTATGCAACACCAAAGTACAGCATAAAGTCTGACTGACTTAACTGACCGCTCTAAGGTTACCCTGTTACGACTTACAGGGAGCAGTCCTGAATCCTGATCTGGCACTTTTGGGATGGACGTTGTTCCAGGCTCCAGAGAAGGAAAGGTTCGTGCACATACTAATATCTGATTGGTTTGTTGCTCTTACCCCTGGTCCGCCACGTTGGACCTTCCCCAACAATTCAACAAATTTCAGATCTACAACATGGCGCTACTGTGTACCAACACATCTCAAGCTGGGCATACATGTAGCGTGAGTGTGAGATTCCCATATCCGGTCGTTCTTCAGCATGTACGCTGTATGCGGCCTGGGCTTCTCAGGATTGTTTCTCGACAGGAACAACAACAGGGAAAAATTGTTGTAGCGATCCAGTTAACAAAACCTCGGCTTCTTGTGATCGATGAACTGTTTGTTTGCAATTTTCGACATTTGCTATTGTTGAGTTTTTATGATAGACTTAGTGAGTACCAATCTTTCATTCTTACAATTCAGTGGTAGACTAGACCGATAGAAAGGTACATGGGCTAGAAATTGTCTGGTTAAAGGGTCTCGAAGATACAGTTTCGGTGCTTCTGGAATACACGAGTATTGAGACAGTGTTTGCTCAGTATCTACTATCTAGTAAAGTGCCCCTGCCGTCTCGAGGTTTTAGCACCCGCCACTGCCAGTTCAGTTTCGTTTTCAGGTACGCCACTCATTTCCATGTACAGCAGGACTGAGTCCTGACGGTTTGGTATCAGGGTCTAGAAGTCCCACACACCTCGTCCTAAAAAGTTTCCTAGGAGGTAGATATGCGAGTACACAGTACAGGTACATGCCAGGCCCCAGTCTCGCCTTATCCACGCCTTGGATAATAAATATCTAACCCTACCCGCATCTTCCTCCCCTCCACCCGCACTCTCTTCACTCTCCCAACCGACCGACCTTGTCCTGTCCCCTCGTCTCCCGTCCTCTATCGAGTCAACTGGCCCGGACGCCGATAGGATCTAACGAGAGCCCGGAGGACTTGCTGCCGTTGTCGACGAAGACAGTTCGTCCTCACCATGGCAACCGCCTCGAGTGTACCTAAGGACGTGGGCAGTGTGGCCGACCCTGCCCACTTCCCCGATGGCACCAAGGACTACAAGCCTTTGAGAGGCAAGCAGTACGACTTGAAGAAGCCTCACATCACCGAGTATCCCATAACATGGGGCAACTGGTACAAACACGTCAACTGGTTGAACACCTACTTCATCCTCTTCATCCCCATGATGGGCTGCATCGGCGCCTACTTTACGCCGCTCAGCTGGAAGACCGCCGCCTTCGCCGTCTTCTACTACTTCAACTCGGGCCTCGGTATCACTGCCGGTTACCATCGTCTATGGGCTCACACCTCGTATAAGGCGTCCCTGCCCCTGAAGATTTACCTTGCTGCCATGGGCGCCGCGAGTGTCGAAGGCTCTGCCAGGTGGTGGTCGAGAGATCACCGTGCCCATCACAGATACACCGAGTAAGTGACCAGCATGGCCTGAATCACGTACCCTGAAGAAACTCGAGACTCATTTCGTAAATTACAGTACCGAGAAGGATCCCTACAGCGTCCGCAAGGGCCTCCTCTACTCCCACATCGGCTGGATGGTGATGAAGCAGAACCCCAAGCGCATCGGAAGAACCGACATTTCCGACCTGAACGATGACCCCGTCGTTGTCTGGCAGCATAAGCACTGTAAGTCGCGAAGCATGTCCTGTCCGGCTCGGCACTGTCACTGACATGAACATAGACATCAAGTGTGTGTTGACCATGGCCCTCATCGTACCTACCCTCGTATGCGGCCTCGGCTGGGGTGACTGGATGGGCGGCTTTATCTACGGCGGTATCCTTCGAATCTTCTTCGTCCAACAAGCGACATTCTGTGTCAACTCACTTGCCCACTGGCTCGGGGACCAGCCCTTCGACGACCGCAACTCGCCCAGAGACCATGTCCTCACCGCTCTGGTCACCCTTGGTGAGGGCTACCACAACTTCCATCACGAATTCCCCTCCGACTACCGGAACGCGATCGAGTGGTGGCAATACGACCCCACCAAGTGGTTCATCTGGACTTGCAAGAAGCTTGGTCTGGCTTATGACTTGAAGCAGTTCCGTCAGAACGAGATCGAGAAGGGCCGTGTCCAGCAGCTCCAGAAGAAGCTCGACCAGAAGCGCGCCACCCTCGACTGGGGCACACCCCTTGAACAACTTCCCGTCATGAGCTGGGATGACTTCGTCGCCGAGACGAAGAACGGAAGAGGGCTTGTTTCCATCGCTGGTGTTATCCATGATGTAACCGACTTTATCAAGGACCACCCTGGTGGAAAGGCCCTCATCACGTCCGCTCTCGGTAAGGACGCCACAGCCATCTTCAACGGCGGTGTCTACCTCCACTCAAACGCGGCCCATAACCTGCTTTCCACGATGCGTGTGGCTGTTCTACGGGGCGGTTGCGAGGTGGAGATCTGGAAACGCGCTCAGGCCGAGAACAAGGATACTGCCATGCTCTTCGATTCTTCGGGCAAGCGAATTATTCGTGCCGGCGACCAGGTCACCAAGGTGGTGCAGCCTACCGCCAGTGCTGATGCGGCATAAGTTTTCGAACGATTATTCCCCGAAGAAGTTTATTGCACGAGGGATTAGACTCTGCTGCATTACGAACCCATGTTGGGATTCGGCGCAAGGCTCAGCACACAGCATGTTGAGTTGCCTGGAGAGCAATATGACTGTTGCCAATTATCTCATGCGTGGTTCGACGACAGATGCATGATGTACATATAATGACGACGAAGCCAAAGGGCAGACACCGCTTCCTAGCCTGCAAGGGCCAATAGGGTTGCGCTATACCAAAGTAATTTTGCGGCGTTGATGGGGCAGTTTCCGAAGAAAGAGGCGTTCATAGGGGGTTAACGACATGGAATCATGACCAAAATGGGTGCCTTGTAGTACATTTGCTGAGTTTAGATAGAATAGCATTGACAATCCTCATCATTTGGATTAAGGTTAACATTACACAAGTCGTGTCATTGAGTGATTTAATTTAGTACACGATCTCGAAGTTGGTTACAAGTAAATTTATCCCTCCTTGAACAAGGATCGTTACCACGCAAGGTCTTAACCTTAGGTTAAACTTTAGCCTGCGTCACAAAGAGGTAAAGCGAGACATATTATATATTTTGCATTTCAACAATAGCCTCCTTGATTATTTGATCCACCGTGTCGTGCTAGACATGCATGCGTTTTAGGACCTGCTCGGAACGTAACCCTCGAACCATCATACGTATATAAGCCACCCTCACGGATCAAATAAAAGACAATAATAGTAGGACGTAAAAATCAAATTTCTTCCGTATCTAAGACGTGGAAGACGCCGCGTGATCTCATGACGCAAAATTATCGCGAGAGACAGCATAGACTGAGCTGTCGAAGCTACCGAGCAGCATCTATCATCATAGAAAGAGAGCGGGGTAGTGAAAATGCAAATGGATATTGAAACAAACCACTACCAAGTAGAAATCAAAACGCCTGCCCGATTTCCTCTGCCTATCCCGCTGTGTCCACCCTACCATCTGTATCATCACCTCATGTCTAAAAGATATTCGAGTAGAACGGGACTGAGAATGACCACCGCGCCAGGATTTGCAGTGGGATATGTTTATCTTGGTTTGCGTCGGCTGTCAACAAGGAGCCAAGTCTAAAAGCATGCTGGCAAAAATGTTGCCCCGAGTGAGCTGCGGTTGAAATTAATCAATGTGCCTTTTTCACATCGTAAGTATTCCTGACCACGTAAATACCATTCCTGCCATGCGATGCACCCCTCGAATGCAATGGGGAGCCCGTAACAAGTACAGAAGGACTTCTGGGCACCCCATGATGGGAAAAGCAGAACTCCTTGACTATGCAGATCAAATCAATCCTTCCATCATACCAGATGGAAGGGAAACACCGTCGCAATGCACTGTGTGAGGTCGTGAACCCAATAATAAAAAACAGACAAACTTGAGTATGCGAGACAGGAACAAGAGCAGCCTTGTAAAGAAGCAGGTCTACCTCATTTAAATAGGTCTCTCAAGTCCAGGAGTTTCTGCTTCGCGGCTTCGGCTTTATCCATAACACGGTTCCGGTCCATGCTAAGACTAGCCAACTTTTTCTTCTTCTCCTGGAGGACGAGCATTTTCTCCTCGATACTGTTCCGCATCACGTAGCGGACAGTGCGGACTGGCCGTTTCTGGCCAAGACGGTGGACGCGGTCTATGGCCTGGGCTTCTGCCGCCGGATTATACTGAGGCTCCATCATATAAACCGTATTGCCCGTCACGAGGTTGAGGCCTAGGCCGCCAGCAGAAATAGACACGAGGATGACGTGCAGCGAGTCGTCGGTTTGAAACGTGGACATGGCCAAACTTCTGGCCGGCCGGCTCATCTTCCCATCAAGACGGGTAAAGGTAATGCCGGCATTGCGCAGAGCAATCGCGATGAGATCGAGGTGGGAAGTCCAAGCCGAAAAGATGACAGACTTGAGCGGCGGTTCATGAGGCCTCGCCGCAGTCTCTGCTTCCGACTTGAGCAAGTCTTCGATGAGAGCCCGTGTCTTGGTGTGGAGCCCCGAGTAATCCGTTAAGCTGTCCTTCGAGCCGTCTCGATTCTCCCGCCCAGCCCCGTGGCGGCCTTCGTGTTCGGCCTTGAGTTTGGACTTGCGGATTTCGTTGCACTGGAAGCGGATGGACATGCCACAGAAACCGCAGCTGCCCGAGTCCAGGAACCCGTTATCTTCTTTCCAAGACTTGACGCACGTCGGGCAAAGAAGGTGAAAACAGTCCGTCATATAGCCGATGATGTCCTCTTCCTGATCCGAAGCCAGGTCCGACTCGTTGTTGGCCCCGATTCCCCGCTGGCAACCCAGGCAGACGTCATTATTCGTTTCTGTCATCAGGGCAAACGCCTCGTAGGATCGGGACTCGGCTACTGCCGGCTTGGCATCCTCGTTGTCACTATCGATGTCGATTGCCGAGTCGGCCGTCATGCCTTGCACCAGCTTGAGGTCGTTTTCGTTCAGTAGGTCTCTCCCGTGAGCACAGATCAATCGGAGCCGCAAAATGGACTGCAGGATGTGAATGTACACTCTGCCGCCGACCATCCGCTCTCTGTCGCCAGACAGCACCCGCACCTTATCCTGTGCGTTCTGCTCGAAGAGCTGGTACAGCTTGCGCTCGGCCGGAGAGAAATCGAGCTTGATAAGCTGGTCTGTTCTCGGCGGCAGGTTGATCTTGTCCTTCAACCGCCGGAGGGTGATGCTGTCAACCAGGACACGAAGCTTCGGCACGATTTCCGGGTCGCACATCTTGAATGGAGCGGTGATGAACTGAGTAAACTTGCCCTTCTCGTCGAACGGCGTCAGTCGCAAGAAGGCCAGGAGAGCGGCCAGATCATCTAGCTTATTCTGGACCGGCGTGCCCGTCACAGCCCACCGCCGGCTAGCTTGTAACCGGCAGATTGCTTTGAATTGCAACGTCGATTGCTCTCGAATCATGTGCGCCTCGTCAAGCACGATGCGGAACCAGCCTATCTCCTCAAGCGGCCAGGGGCCAGATTTGCCCTTACTGCGTGCCGTCACTTCGCTAGCCACAGAGCCGTAGGTGGTCATGACGAGATCGTATTCGGCAAGCTTCTTGGCATCCTTGATGCGGTTCGAGCCGTGGTATATGTAGTAGGTCAGCTCGCCAGGCTTGATGTGCGCCTTGATCTGATCCTCCCAGTTGGCAATGGTGCTCAGTGGACAGACAAGAAGCGTAGCCCTACTATTGTGCTTCAGTCGGGTGAGCTCAAGAGGCGGGGGGGCTGGTACATTAAACTGGCGCGGCGCTTCTCCTTTCTTACGAACGGGTTGCAGCTGGGGCTGAACTGGCTCCTGAGTCGACCAGGTACGGGCCTCGGAGAGAGTGGAGGCGACAAGGGAAAGAGTGCTCAATGTTTTCCCCAGTCCCATCATATCGGCTAGAATACCGCCAAGCGTCTGGGGGGGCTCCCGATTCTGCACCTGGCCGGTAATGACATTGCGATAGAGCCTTGCGCCCCCGGGGCCCTGCTGTAGTTGCCAGAAGGAGTCGGGCGTATTACCAATCGGAGCAAACTGGCGTGGGCGCTCTTTATTGGTCATGAAGTAGAGCCCTTGTTTCTGATGGCGCAGCAATTCCGTCTTAACAATGGGACTCGGCTCCATTTCAGGGAGGTCCTCGCTCTTGGTAATGGTATCAAAGACGTTCATGACCTCTGACCGGATCTCTTCGACCGATCGACTGACCGGAGGAGGGTGGAAAACAGTAGGCTGCGGCCTAAAAGCCGGCGCCAGTGGAGGCCTGGGGCCTTCCATCTCTTGGGGGTTCTCGTAGCGGATGCCGTTGTCATAGACGAACGGTTTTCTTAGCCGGACACCTTTCTGCGAAAGATACCTACCAACAGTCTTGCCAGCCTTCACCGGGCCGTACAGAACCAAGTCAAGACTGTAGCTTCTGGTGGTGGGCTGACCGGCCTCTTCGCCCACTTCTTTCCGTCTCGCGCCTATTCTGCAATTCGTTCGAATCTGCAAGTTTGGAGAGTCCAGTAATGGCGCTAGACCTGCAGAGGTGTGTGAGTCAACGGCACCGACAATCTTTCTGGTGTGGTCGTAAGCGAGTATCCTCGTTCCAGCGTCGTCGGCTCTTCTTCTCAGGACAATCTTGACGTGGGGCCAGTAATTTGGTCCCATCATTGTGATCGCGCCAGGTTTGGGACTGGGCACAATATGGCAGTTTAGCCTCGCATCTAGAATCATGCCGTAACAAACTTCCTCCTCTTTTGGGGCCTGGATTATCATGACATCTGCATCGTCTCCTGCATATCATAGTTAGCAGCGCTTTCTCAGTTTTCCGGGAACAGGGCTCGCTCGCCTCCATCTGTCAAATCCACCGTCTCGCGGTTTGTGGATCCGTATTGCGGGTGTCCTCCTTTTCTTTTGTCCTTGACGTGCTGGCTGATCATACCACTTCCGCTTGACGCAAAGCTAGTAGTCGGCTGGGAGTTGCCTTGTTGCTCAAGTCGCCGTCGTTTTTGTTGAGGCATCAACACACGGTCATCCAGATTATGCAGATGGTCCATCATTTTGCCGAACCCGGTCGGGGAGTGAGTGTATGGGGCGTGAGTGTACGGTAGTTGATGCATTGGCAGGTTAAGCTGCTCATTGGGGTTCGAGAAGCTGAACGAGATAGGGGCAGGGCTACCCGAGGAGCCCAAGTAGGGATTCGATGCTGCTTTATTCAGAACCCCGCCATTGAAGCCACGGGGATTGAGGAGCGCAGCAGTGTTGTAGGATGGAATCGCGGTAGCTGAGGCGTCATTCGAATCGCTGTTTGGCATATAGCCTAGGAAGGTCCCAAAGGTCGAAGGTCAGTTGCATGATTTCACAGATATGCACATTGACGGGGGGTCGGCAATAGCTTGTGTTAGGGTTGCCGCAATGGTCTGCAATAACAAAACCAAGAATCCAAGTAGTACATATGAAGTCTGAAGATGTTGAGAGAGGGGAGTGGGAGAGAGGCAAACGACCTACCTTGGTATGTCATGTTCGAAGCCATGTTCAACGGACGGTCGCTGTTTGTTGCAGTACGACAAGGGCAGGCTTAGTAGTCACAGGCAAGGCGAGGAGGCAAGGCGAGGGTTCGCGCATGGATGTGCACTTTTTGCTTTTGAGGTTTCCCCCGCAAGAACCTTTATGCCACAGACTCCAGTCTAGAGATTGTACGCAGACTTGACAAGGCGCACATATGTACAATCTTCAAGTAGGTTAAGGTTAGGTAGGTAGTAGGGGTTGCAGGTGGTTTGTTGTACTTGTTGCCCAGTGTTGCAACAAAGCAAATGAACGGGCCACAGTGGTACTTCGAGGTTGGTTGCGTCCTAGGGCCGTGCACCGTAAAGCCGGGCGGAGCAAAAACACAACATATAAAAACACACAAAACGAGGCTGCCTACCACCCGCGACTTCCACGGCGAAGCCTAGTAGTGAGTGAGGCAAAGAGGGATGGGCAAGTTAATGTCAGGCAAGGCCAAGGACAGGTTCAGATATTAAAGTGCTTCAGCGAATATGCTATGGCGGGGATAGCGAAGCGGCTAACCTAGGAGGTAGGCTAAAAGATGCTCTGATCTAGACTAAATTAGGTTCCTTAGGGAGAGTATTGATCGACAAACACGGGTTGCCTGTTGGGCAGTAATATACAGTAGTATATATTATTATTAGGTTAGAATATTATGTACAGCAGTAGAGCTAAGCATAAAGAGTTATCGACCAGTTGTTGGCAACCTGTTGGTAACCTGAATGTATGTTGCAACCACCTAACGTGCCTGCAGTATGCCCCAGGATCACGAGGACAAACAATGTTGCAGTCAGCTCAAAGAGATATATGTTGTTGACATTGAGCATTTGGGGGAGAGGTAGTACAGCAGATAGATGTGTCTGTAACCCAATACATGATATTTTGAGATGTAGGTAACTTTAGACATCTGTACTGCTGTAGCTGCCAACATCCTCTAACGTATGTGCCTACTTTCGGAACATGAACCTACATATCCTTGGAAAGGTCCATCAACTGTACTTACTCTGAGGTATGTACTTAGGGTATCGTGCAGAATGCCGGCAGGTACCTCTGGATCTGTAAATCTCAGGTACAAGGATAGACCCAAGTACAACATCGAACCCCCCGGCCCCACCGCCCCAGCCCCACCAGGTTCCACGTCGGCATCTACTCTAACCTAGTCTCTGCCTCCCTCCTGTTCAGTAGAAAACATGTGCAAAGTCAAAGGTTAGAACACACACAGCTGTACTGCTGTACTTAGCCTTGATCAGCTGACAGAATGGTCTGCCTGCTTAATGGGACAACTACCCACCCAAGATACCAGGTCTGCTGACCTACTACTACATTCCTGGCATGGGCCTGGTAGGTAACACCATTGGGGTTCTTGCTTGATAAGGTCTTTGCAAGACCACGTGCCTATGCAGATCTGAGGCAGACTCTTTATCTTAATTTCTTACAGCATATTAGGTAGCTCACCTAATGCAAGTTAAGGGGTATCTAAATGTTAGCAGAATTGTTGATATATTGTCCACAGTGACCAAACCTTCTGTGTATATCAGATCCACCATCCAGTTCTGATATGAAAGCATGTGCTCAGCCCCGCAGTCATCAGTGGTGCACCTTCCTGCAAGCCTACATATGACGCACAGAGATCAAGCTTGGGGGCGGCGTCGGGGTAAGCAACCGCTTCAACAAGCAGTGCAGACTCTCGGTTTGAAGAAATTTGCCGTAGATCGTGTTAGTCTAATAATACCTATGCCGGCCTTTCTAGCTGTCCCATCTTTTTCTTCTCACTAATCATATGCAAAGAGGGGGCGGCTTCCAAAGTTCAAAACAATGTGGTGCACCATGAAGCGCGGCACAGCCTGGGACCGGGGGTTGGCTGGATGCATTCATGCGACAAGGGGGGTAACGGTTTCAAGGGGGCGGCTGCAGCATCTGTGTCTGATCGCTGCTTCAGGACCTGGACGAACAGGATTCAGCCCACACCGTTGAGCCTCCGACGTGCAACAACATATGTCAGAACGGGGGAGTGAAGAGGGCTTATGTGCACATCTCAGCGCAATCTTCGAAACATGACGAGCCTCAAAACTGACACACTTCTACCCAGTTTTGAGGAGAGCTTTTCTCCCGGATATCAAATGATGATCTCTGCTGAACTTCGGTCAGTGAGTGACTGCTCTGCTTGTCAAGCAAATAATTCATATCTATGCAACGTAGATGTTATCTTTCTTCTTTCTTCTCATTCTTCAATTTTTGGTCTATTCCGATGCCATCTTGGCCTGTTACCTGTCCTTTCAACTATTGTTTATTTTTGTCCCTTTTGCTTCCATAGAACAACTTTCAGTATTGTGGCCGGCCACATCTTTTCCTTCAAGGTGTTTGCTCTCTTTCAATATCACCGCCCATTTCTCTATGCCTGTTCGTCCTAGAGTGTTGCAAGAGCTGGTTACCAAAAGGTGAAGAAAGCAAGAAACAAGTAGAAGAGACAAGAAAGAAGATCTTGAAGAAAATTGTGCAACAAGACAAGAGCAAAGCGTCAAGATGGTTTGCAAAGCGTTCTGGGGCCCGTTTACCTCGCTGGCCCTGCTACTCTCCCTTCTCCTGCAGCACATCTCCCTTGCCAATGGGGCCGCTGTTGAGTTTCGAACCGTTCTGGCCCCAAGGCAGAACCCTACTACCGCTGCTGCTGCTGCTGATGCGCCTTCCGCCTTGGCAGTGTCCTGCGCCGACTACAGCCGGATCGCGAACCTCTCCACCATCGCACTGAATGGGACGCTGAGGGGCGCATTCCTGCGCTCCTCCCCTCTGGGTACTTTCCCGGCGGCCCACATCCTCGACGCCGAGAAGCCGAAGCTGATGGCTCTCAAGTTCGACGCGAGCCTCAATCGGCAGTGCGGCAACCTGAGTGCGCTAGCCATCGCCGAGGCCGACCGCAATCTCACCCAGGGCATCGTGGCCGGCATGAGGATCCTGGCCGCTCCCGGCGTCGATCCCGGTAACCTTGCGCTCCCTGTCCTCGCAATCCTCTTTATATTCCTCATGGGCTTGCCTGCAACGGCACTCTAGCTGAGATATACCCGGATACCGTCCTTGCTCGTGCATAGTTCTGGCTGCTCTCCAATGCAATGCCGGGCACGGTTAAGGCCTGTTCCCATTGGAGCTGAAGGGGGCGAGCTGCTGTTTGTAGGTTGGTAAAGAGAAAAGCCCATTGGGAGAGGCTCGGAGGAGTAAAGAAGACACCAACGGCGCTTGGTTAGGTACTTGGGCAACCTTGATCACATATCTCCGTCGAGCGGGCTACCTGGCCGTCATTTAGAATGAATCTCGATATCGCAGAATTATGATAATATACTCGAAAATGATTTCATGCCACCCCGAAATACAAAGTATTCCAACCAATGTCATCCCGGCCTGTGGTTTTCGTGAACGGAAAAGTAGAAATGAGGAAATGCGTTCAGGTGTCCCAGATTCATGGATTTGGGACAACATACTCCATAAGTAGGCAACGACTCACTGAACCTAACCTAGTGATTTGAACGCCGACCAAACACCCAAAACCTTGAACTGCACATCGATGTACTGCGTTGACTTGCTTTTTGCCAACCTGAAATGCGGATATTAACGACCAGGCGCTATGCATAGCATGCCGTTGTAGTAGGCAGGGGCTGCGGGAAGTAGCCGGTAAAAGCACAGTTCGCCTCTACCAGATGACTATCGCCGCATGCTTAGGCTTCGGTCAATATGAGAAGTGACATTTAATCAGCTGCCTGCCACCCCCACTGGTGATATTTCTCGGTCACCTCACCAGGCATCGCATATATATTGCGGGTATGCGTAGTGGTATGAAGCTCTGGGATTGCCACGTCGTCGCCACAGGATACGCCGCCAAAGTTGACGGACACGTCCGGACGATGTGGCCTGGCCCAGCTGCATGTCCTCTGCCGCCTGCGTTTCGGCGTGTTATGAGCCATGGCCCCATTCGAGTTGGGAGCAAACGATGGCGAAGTGGACCACGAGCGCGACCGATCGCGGCGGTCCGCCGCAAACAGCTGCATGATGCGGAGCAACTTCCGTCGCGAGGGCGAGGGTGAGTTGGATCTGTTGCGGTGGTCGCTCTGCATCACCAGCATGTCTCTCGATGGTGGGCGCGACAGAGATGACATGTTTTTGACCCTCGAGATGCTGCGGTACCGGCAGCGTCCGCGCAAGGTAGCTGATTCTCCAGATTTGGTTACGGACTTACTGCCTCTTACTTCGAGGTCATTCCGGCGCCGTTTACGGCCTCGCTGGACCTCCGGCTCCGGTGAGGACAGTCTCGACAGCGGCCTGGCAGCGGATTTGAGTGAACGTTCAGGAGCCATCTCGAAGGGTGAAGTGAAATCCTAGACAGCGGGAAACTCTCGACGGGCAGTTGAAAGTGCAGCTGGGTCAGTCCACGAGATGTGGATATACGCTATGATCGGCTCCGGACACTATAGTCCTCACGCGTCATAAGCTGGAAGGTCTTCATCTACCAGAAAACAAGTCTGGGCGCTTTGAACAGGAGCAGGCAGGTATCTGTGCAGGCGGGAGATAGGCCAGAAGGGGGAGAGATGGTGATAATATTAAGGGAAGACTCGAGTTTCCAGTAAACAAACCATGCTCAGGGATTGCCGGTTTTCATGCGCCGCCCTTGGGGACGCCCTTAGGGATATACCAGCGGGCGCTCCTGATCCAACGGGTTGGAGGGGTTGTGTTACTGTTTAGTCAACACCGATGCTTTGACTTGGCCGTCACAGAACCGGCAGCCGATCTTCCCTATGACACAAGTCGAAGTAATATTCTCGGTCAGACTTCTTTATAGTGCAAGAGCGTTTTGTGCTTTGTGATGCTGAATCTGCGATCTCCATCCTCATTTCCTTCATCTAAGGTTCCTTGGGTTTAAGCCGATGGCGTCCCAGAGAGGCAAAACTCATGTCCGCGGATTTCGTGATGACCAGTGAACTGGAGGTGCCGTAAGCTGATCCTGCTATTAATTACACGTAACAAACGAGTAATGAAGACTTGACGCAGTACCCGGTATCGCGCAGCATGGAGATGGCAAGATACCTACTGCTGAGGGAGTATGAGACCTACCTATCCTACCTACATCCTCCGAGGTAGGTTATCATGCTTCTCGGATAGGAGAGAAGACAATCACAAGAGTACCCTGTCATATTCCTGTCATGATTGTCATCGTCACATCAAGACAAGCTTACCAAGGTTACTTACGTACAAGTAAGGGGGGAAGCTGGTCTCATAACACTCTTGTCGTACTTTGGATGCATGTACCCAATGAAAACTTGAACATCGACATTTTCAAGGCCCTGTTGTCGCAGTGACACAGTGTTAGAACCGACAATTCCAGCGGAAACAGGAAGGCGTATCTGAGGTACATGTAGGTTTAAAAGAAGCAGGGCGGAGAAGGTTGCGACGTATTCCAAAAAACATTGTTGTTTTTCCAGCAGTATAAACACGCAGTTAATGCGACTGCTTGATACCTATTACACAGTATGCTTGTAACAGGGATGGTTTAAAATCTGACATTATGACCTTAAAAGGCTGACTCCTAAACCTAAAGGCTAACACGCTGTAAATTGGTACAGTACCTGATTAAGTAATGTTCATGATTTCAAGTCACAGCAGTGTGTGATGGTAGGCATTTACTTATTCTTCATCATCGCCCAGTTTGCACTACAGCCAAACCTATTGTGAAGCTATATCGAACTCTCATTCGCTTCCTTGACCATTATTTGATCTCGCTGTCCACCGAGAAGAAAGGAGTACCGAACCTTACTGAGCGACTTGGCCACATATGTATCTAATTACTTGGGACAGAATGACATAATCATCAAATGCAGAAGTCCACCAGATTTACTTTTCGACTTTCCTGAGCCTCTTCCCTGCTTTTGGCCATTCGCACCCGATATCGAGCTATACGACTGCGTGTGACTTGCCCGTCATGCCTCGTATCCGCCCTGCTACGACAGGCTACGAGCGTCTGGCGCAGGCCGACCAGTTCAGCGATGAGTCCGACGACGACGACTTCCTCGCCCAGAGCTCTGCCTCGCTTCAGCCTCAGTCCGTTCCTCGATATGCGCCCATCACACAGCCAAGACCGCATTCTGGCATGTCCTCGCCCAAGTCCCTCGCGAGGAAGCGGAGCCACCCCATACATCGCCGGAGTAATTCGGGTGTGGATCTCAAGGCCATCAACGCGCGCCTCGAACGGTGGGCCGAGGAGATTGCCTCCAAGTTCAAGAGGGCGAAAGGGAAGCAGTCGGGAGAGGAGGAGCGGCTCGAGATCCATTACAGTGTCTTTCATCCAGTCGAGGGCATACAGCCTGCAACGACCGAATCCCTGGCGGCCATGCCCCCGCCCGCAATGTCCAAGGCCGAGTTCGATAAGATCGTGAAGAGCGTGAGGATAGCTATTGATCAGGGGATGCATCCCAGCATGATTACTCAGGGCAGCTCTGGCAGTTACTTTGCACGCAATACCGATGGCAAGATTGTGGGTGTGTTCAAGCCCAAGGACGAGGAGCCTTACGCAGCTGGAAATCCCAAGTGGAACAAGTGGATTCACAGGAACTTGTTCCCTTGTTTCTTCGGCCGAGCATGGTAAGTGACGAGACGCTGCCACAACTTTCCGGGACACGGGACGCTTACGTAGGCCACCAGTCTGATTCCCAACCTCTCGTACGTGAGTGAAGCCGCGGCCTATACGCTGGATTGCCAGCTTCGAACGAACTTGGTTCCATATACGGATGTAGTCTGGCTGTCCTCCAAATCTTTCCATTATCCGTACTGGGATCGTCGAAGCTTTTATAGGAAGAAGAAGCCCTTCCCTGCCAAACCCGGGAGTTTCCAGGTGTTCCTCAAGGGCTTCAAAGACGCAAACATATTTCTAAGAGAGAACCCGTGGCCCGATCAGTACTGGTCTGGATTCCGCTCGAGCGATACGCACAGAAATAGGCGCAAACGGTGGACGGTGCACTGTCGACCAACAAGTCGCGCCGTCTCCGACGACCTTGACAGTGATGACGAACGTGATTCTGAGGAGCAGCTTCCACTTGGACCGGACAATTTCATGTGGACCGAGGCTTTGAAACAGTCATTCCGTGAAGAGCTAGAGAAACTGGTCATATTAGACTACATCATGCGCAACACTGACCGCGGCCTGGATAACTGGATGGTCAAGGTAGATTGGGAGACACAACAGGTCTCCATAGCTTCTGAGCCAGCCTATTTCAACATGGAGCCAATGGGCGGAGAGCAAAGCGAGCCTGGTCCGAGGCCTGTGCCGTTGCCGCAACGGACGCGCTCGGCTAGCCCGCCATCTCATCCGTACAAGGTGCAAAAGCCCATGAGAGCCGGGGGGTTGGTCAACAGCCCGACCCCCAAGATATCGATCGGAGCTATTGATAATTCTCTTTCCTGGCCTTGGAAGCATCCTGATGCCTGGCGAAGGTAAGTCCTCCACTCGATATTTCTTGCCCCAGGAATAGGAGCTTGCTGACCCGATTTCTTAGTTTTCCATTCGGCTGGCTCTTCTTACCTGTTGACCTGATTGGAAGACCTTTCTCCCAGAAGACACGAGACCACTTCCTTCCTCTCCTCACTTCCACTGTATGGTGGAGTCAGACTATTCATGAACTACGGAAAGTTTTCCAACTAGATCCTGACTTTCAGGAGAAGATGTTCTCGCGGCAAATGGCTGTTATGAAAGGCCAAGCCTGGAACGTGGTGGAGACATTGAAGACGCCTGATCACGGTCCGTTGGAGCTCACGCGCCGAGCAAGGGTTTGCGTATGGGATGACTTGGTAGATGTTCCCGTCGCTGTGCCGATGCGCGTGACATCTTCCGAAATCCGTCGCAAGGCGGACCCTGGACGCCAGGACCTTATCCAGGAGGAGATGGATCTCGGAGCTGCCAATTCCACGGCACGGCCCGCCAATCAGGGGGGAGATCTGCTTGGGTTTCCCAGTCCCCTCCCGCACCCTGGCCGTTTCGATCTGGCTACAAGTCCCAGGGCACAGTCACCCGAGGAGCGTGCGAACGAATCGAGTAACGGGCTGTCGGTGGAGAACCGCCCACGTCCATCAGTTGACCAGACCGGCCCATGGTCGAGCTATCACGGGCCAACTCGGACGGAAAATCACTCAGCTTCTCCACAAAAGTCCCGGCGCTTTTCATATGCTGCCGGGCGGAGACAGAGCAACTCTATTGCGCAACAAATGCAAGCCGACATAGCGGGTAATGGCTACGGTGTAGCTGCCGAAGACGACATTGAAGGCGACCTAGGCTTTGCTGCAGCTGAAGGTATGGATGGCCACAGGCGCAAGGTCATCGTCGAACGGCTGGAAACGGTGAAGGCGAAGAACCCAGTCTTTACGTGGTGTTAAACTTAATGCCCTTTCCAACCTTGGCCGTGTAGGTCTGGTATTTGTTCATCCATCACCTCAACCTCTGTACAATAGTACCAACCAGCATTGGGCTTTCAAATTCCTTGGCAGACTTTTTTTCTATGCTAGATTTCGGGCGACGGCGCAAAGGACACACAGGGGAGACTGGAATCACATGTATGGGTGGATAGAGGAAGTTCTGTATGGCAACTGTAGGGGTTTCACTAAGCGGCCGGGTGCTTTTCTTTTTGGCCTTTCTTTAGGTTGGTTAGGTCTCGAATGGGCATCGTAGACATCTGTCAGCCACTACATATTGTTAGTTACCGCACTTTTGTTCCTAAGGGGAGGTAGTAGCGAGACGTTATACATCATAGGTATACAATAGTTGATTTTCATTTCACGATTTGGTTGGCTTCGATTCCACATTTTTCTCAGGGATAACTTACTCTACCATAGACTTTGTAGGTACTGAGTAGGTAGTAATTAGTGCAGATATGTGCTGTAGGTATGCGGATAAATGGCACCGTCACCCACACCAGGAGAACTCTTGGTATCTATCATCGTCGGTAGGTAGGTACATACATACATACATAATATTTCAAGGCAAAGAAAGTTGTCAGTGGTCAGGGGTCGGAATAGACGCACGCATCCTCTCGGTTGCATTGAATGGGTGGTATGCTCCATTTCCCCTTGTGCCGGTTGACCTTATTTCTTGGGGGGAAATGTGATTGATGAATAATCATTGATCTGTATGTGGCTTGAGTATATATGTAGGCGGGTGAGTGCATGCATAGATAAGTAGAAGTAAGTTAGATACCTACTTGCTTACTTGGCTCATATACAATGCATGCACGAGGAGGAGGAATAGGAATACGTATACCAGGCAGAGAGAGTCAGGGAGAAAGAGGGAGAGAGAAGGAAAGAGAGACGGGGGAATTTGAGCTGAGATTTGAAGAGCCGAGACGCACGCAACAGAGAAGGGGAAGAGGGAGGAGGAGAGGGGGGCTGGTGTTGGGGGATCGGGAGGAAACGCCGTATCCGGTTTGTGGGGTGAGGTGAAATGAGCGAAACGAAACGGGCACGGGAGAAACCTCGCGGTCACGGGTCGTGTCGTTGGTCGTGTTTCGCCGTTCCTGATTTGTCTGTTCTCCCCTTGCCCTGTGGCCCGTTTCCCGACCGTCGTCGTGGGTCCATGGGCCGTTCGTCACCGTGGGCCGAAACAAGGTTGGCCGGCCCGCAGGGAAAAAAAACGCACCTAGTACCTACCTACTACCAGGATTACAGGTAAAAACCAAGTGTACATATATATACCTACCGATAATTCCAGTTGGGTAGACTTACATGGGATGGTGGCTTGCAGCAACTCGTTTTTGCCCCAAGTCCTAATCCGGTATATTCTTCATTATCTCTTGTCGTTCCGGGACGTTGTGGTTTGGTGATTCTGCGCATGCAACATCTTCGTAGGTTACAACCGTCTGCCTCCTCCCTCCCGCCCTTTCCCCTAACGCCGAACGAGCTTCAACAAATAAAACAAAGTGCGGGGAAGATGGGGCAGCTAGGCGAGCAGAAAACTAACCAGAAAAAGAGAGAGGATTGGGCTCAACTGCATATGGCTTCTCAAAGTCGTAACAGCTCAAGGGTTTTTGCGGATCCAGCAGGAGGGTTTGAAGTAACTTTACTTGACTGATGCAATTTGGAGTGTTCTGGCTTTGCGCCTGAGTGCCTGGCTGCTGGAACAAGAAGCAGGGAATCTGCAGCTCATGCATCCGGACAGAGCCCAATAGGTGCTGTCGTACCGAATTCGGCAGGTGAGGAACTATGAATACTTAGTCTAGACATCATATTCACCCCATGAGCCATCGGCCGAGGCTTATCTCCAGAAACTATGATTGGACTTGTTCCGCTCGAGCATCACGGGTCCGTGAACTTCTGGCTCTTCCATTGGATTGGCTCTTTTTTGGCTTGAGCATGAGAGTGCATGGACCACTGTCTGATACTGGTCTATTGGGCGTCTGGGGTAGTGGGAAAGAGTCACAGCCAGGGTGGGGTTGGTAACATTGTCATGTTGCATAAATACCGTGCACAATACGTGCAGATGCCATATGGTAGCATCTTCCAACCTTGGGTCAGCTGCTACCGTTGCTATACCCGCCGCGCTGAGTACGGCCAACGTAGCTTTATTGCAGACGTGCAGTGCCACTAATGCTGCGTGGCACGGGCTGTGCTGCTACCACACATATGTATGGCTTGGCTGAGCGTGAAGGGGAAGAGCCGGAGACATGCATGAGCCAGGGATTGTGCACAGGACTCTCGCAAACCCGTTAAAAAGCCGCAGGTCTGGCCTAGAAGAGGGTTGGGTGCAGTATTGAAGATAAAGCAGGCAACCGATGTTACTGGCAAGGGTAGGGAAGTTAGTGTCCAGTTCAAGCCTCGAATCTCTTGTAGCACCACTCACATGCAAGGTGATGATGGATGGGCGTTTGGTGTGGGTATCATGACGCCGGATCACCCCGGGTTTGATATCGGAGCCGGGGTGCCTGCATCGTGATCCAGTTGTGCTTTGTGCTCTGTGCTCCCGAAGCGCCAACAGTCATGATACGAGCTATTCTATTGTCGCTCGAATGAGCAGCGATGAGCATGACAGTGATCTCGAATTGATTCTTCGGGCGCTGAATGAGACAGCAGCCTGAACGGGAGCTGGCTCGCGTGGCGTGGCCAACGATGTATGGAAGCCGTTCAGCGGTTTGGTGACAAGGCTAGACAGATTGACCTCCCATCATCATCACAGTTGGTGGGTATCGTTGGCCTGTCAAAATCCATACGCGCGTTGGCTTGCAGTGCTTTCCAGTGGCTTGCTAACAATGCAGAGAAATGCACCCCAAACAAACGCATTTCAGACCGTGCATCGGTCAAGTTCACTCCGGCGCCATGGAGTTGGGTGGTCGAGCGTCGTAACCTAACCTTAGCATTCTTGATTTGATTTAATTTATGCTTGACGCAAGCAACCGTCCACGTCAGAGCTGGCCAGTGAAGACCGACGAATTGTGACAGATTTTCTGATGCCTCCGTGGGCCCGACACCTGCGATTTGTGTTCTTTCTTGCCATCGGATGCATCATTTCATGCCATCATCGATATGGGTCCCTGGCATTCTGGCCTTCTGTGTCTGGCCATCCAGACTGGAAAAAAAGTACAGCGGTGGTGTACTGCTGAAGTGGGCGAGTACTCCTCGGCCATACCTTTTTGTCCGAGACATCCCCACAGCAATAAATTTGTCGACACTATGACGGAGCTGGGAGTACAGCATAAGGCTTGGGATTTGAGAATATACCAGCAAGGGCTGATATGTACCGAATTTTCGGGTTGACATATTTCGGTATGTCATATCATATGCCAGTAGATACCCACATGTATGTAGCCTTTTGTCTAGCAGGTACAGCAGCAGTACAACCGTCCCGCTGTACAGGTTCAGTGGAGGAGTGAGTGGCTTGCAGGTGCAAGTTGCAACTGTGCCGGATTATCAATCGATGCCACCCATTTCTTGGATTTCGAGCTGACAGCCTGACAACTTTAGTCATTCCCGTGCCAGGTCCTTGGATTCCTGGTAATCTGCAATCAACCGTCGGATGCAATCTTTCTCACTGCCTCAGTTTTCTAGTTAGGACTTACCGGGCACGGCTTATCCAGTCAAAACTCGCCAGCGACGTGTGGCCAAGAGAATGAGGGGAGATTAATTATGGAATCTTTTGAGATGCAAAAAGAACATGTCAAACACACGGAGAACAAGGACTTTCCAATATATCTAGGCGTACACTGTGTACGTATCGAAGTTTTGGTACATGGATGACAGGTATTCAAAGAACAGGCGGTGCTCCGTACCCAGATGGCAATTATGAATGGGCAGAAAAATGCTGATTGTGCTCATGGGACTTCAGACTTTGCTCATACACCACTCAGTAGCGGCCTTTCCCAGCTCAGGCTAGCCCAAGCTCTGGCTTTTAACTCGCCTAGGTTAAGTCTAGTGGTCCTAGTCTTCACCTTAACAGCCAATGATTCGAGAAGGATACAGCCACGCCCCAAGCCCAAACGATCCGGTCTGACCCGATACTCTGGTACACGCTAATGCATGGTTGCCAAAAATAAGGTAAGACATCTTGAAAAGGATGAAGAAACCCATGCTGTCTCAATTATTGTCATACAGTTGGTTCTCCTACTTGTACATCACGTGTGCTGTGGCGAATACATATATATATATAATATCGAGCATGTGGTTTTATTCTCTTTGAAAGACTGCCCTGTCAACCTTGCCAGTAAAAACAAACTTCATCTACAGTATCTTGCTGTGCTGCACAACCAGCACTGTGTAATTGCTCAATTAGCACCAGTTACGTGCAAGGTATACGTACGTACTTACCTAACCTAAGGGGCACCTAGGAAAGCCACTCCTATGTACCTACCCAGTTTAGCTCCTGGAAGGTCACGGTATTTTCTAAATATTTTCTGTGGGCCACGTCCCAGCAATTCGGTCCTTAGCCGGTGAAGTAATCCCTGGTGGGGAGTGCCAGTCAAAATTGGATACGAGTCCTGGTGATTTTATATTGTTAACTAAAGTAACCACCTCTGTTGTACAACGGCAAAACTGGCAAAGTTAGCAAAGCGCATACAAACTACTTAGTTGTTATATTGCATTGGAGAGGTTTCCACAGCCATCCGAGGAGCGGGGTATACTTTAAAGTGCACACAGAAGCAGTAATTGTCAGCTTATGATGATACTTGTGACAAAAAGAAAAGGCTTCCAAAAAGGAAAGGCTTCCAAAGGGGAATGAAGCCCACTCGAACCTTTCGATTGTGCCTTAGCCCAGAAAGTCACTAAAGGTCAGAGAAGGCATGTAATGTATCCGGGCTGCCCCGGATAATGCACATGTTTACAAGAGCAACTCCCTCAGAGAGCGACTCAGGTATAAAGCTGCCTGGCATAGAATTATAGGCTCCGCACAGAGTCATCCTTTGCCGTTAACCGTGACAGCATGGTAAAGGGGCATAGGTATCAGGCCCTAGGTGTCTGGACCAGCCCCCCAAAATGCTGTGGCGTGTCTCCGTCCAAGGGCCAACTCCACCATAGCGGCCCGCTATCTCTGGGAAATCGTACCAGTAATGCTAGTATGGAAGCAGGTACTGAGTCTGGCTCTGAGGTACAACAATACATTGTTTTCGTACCCTAAGATGATTTGTGAGAACTTTCGTAGCCGCTGCTAGGATGGCATCAGGGGGCGCGGGGTTAATTAAGCCTTTGCCTTGCTCTCGACCTGGCTAACCAAGACCCTAACCTTTTCTGGGGACGCGAGTCCATAGACTGACAGACTTCAAGGCTAATTGTTCGTCTTCTCTCCGCCTTCTCCTCGGACTTTGAAGGTGTGAACCTACTTCCCAGCGATGTGGCGGTGAGATGAGAAATCATGAGATCCATGATGGCCTGGCGGTCTGCTAGTCAAAAAGGGGTAGGCAGTAGACGCTGCGTGTAGGTATCTCCCATCCTAGCGTGCCCTGAGACCCTCTAGCCTGCTCTCACCAACATCGCGAATGATTTTCAAGCATCTTGGCTAGGCACCTCTCTCAACCGTTTGCCCCCTTTCCAGCTCCAGTGTAGCAGGAGAGGAGTCCTTGATAATTAGCAACGGGTTTACCGCTACCCCTATCCCTGTCAGAGAACGGCCCACAAAGGGACCTAGAAACTAGCCATTGTAGACTAGAGAGCTAAGTATCTTTGGGTCACTACAAGAGACCGGTGGACACACATGGCGGGGAGGGAAGTCAAGAAGCCACAGTTCCATCTCGTGAGGGCTGCATGTGCCGCACAAAGATGAACGATCTGGCTGTTATACCCTTGCTGGCCTAGGGACGGGTGCTTGAGGCTAATGGAGCTATTGCTCTACCGAATTTCCGGCGTTACCGCAGGGGATCATTGCGAATCAAGGGCCAGGTCACAGGAACCTGGACCCCATATCAGTTGGCGAACCCAGGTGTCTGGGTTGGTGGTAAGTCGGGTAGATGTATATATAGGTACAGCTGTACAAGTAGAGACATATTGCATGGTAGGGGTATGTAAGTACTGTACTGTGTACAGGAGGTTCAGTCACCGGCTTTCCAGTAGCCGAGTACCCAGGTACCCTTGGGCAGTGCGGACTGCGGATTGGATTCTTGTTCGGGACATTGGCGTGGCGGTATTTGGTCCACTTTACATAGTATGGAAACGACACAAGTCTTCAAGGACCAAGTTGTCCATGTTGGCTTCGAACCCAGGCTAGGCAAAAGATCCCAGTTCTGGGAAGCTTGCTAAGGATGCTGAGGCCAGTTGGATCAGGACCTGCAGCTGAGAGGGACAAGTGGGTAAATGATGAGCGAGTTGCGTGTGAAATGGACCAGGGCAAAAAAGTAGTTTGACCAGGCTAGTTCGATTAGGTACATGAGCGTTGTTCTGGCGTGCCCGACCCTCGATCCTTCCCTGGCCACACACAAAGGTCGTTACTACCCAAAATGCCTGCGTCGTTGCCTCAGTACAGCAGTTTTTGCTCTGCAGTAGCACTGGTAGGTTAGACAGGTCGAGTGCTCACCACGACCGGGAATCCGTCTCATGGAGACGAGGTTGCAATGTGACATGGTATCTCCCCAAGCATATCTCTTCGCCACCTGACGGGACAGCGTTCACTACCGTGCAGCTGTACGAAACACATTGCATATCTTTGTCTAGGGTCAATCTTAGCTTCTTTTCCCATATCAACGTCCATGTCGATGATGTGGAAGCCAGAAACTCGAACTGTAGACTAGTGGGTATGGATGGATAGATGCAGAGGCCAAACTTCAGGCCAAATCCCTCCGATCGGCAGTGCCGTACACCAGTACTATCGTGGGGTGCGAGTTGCTCCGCGCGGGCGACCACTAACCATCACGCAGCGGTTTTGGCAACCAGGTCATATTACTCATAGCTCCACATAAGTCGAAGTCCAAAGTACCATAGATCTTGGGACCTACAGATACCAGCCACGGCCCGGACATCGTGTAGTGACAGGAGAAGATTCCCCAAGTCCTCCAGCTGTTTCATGGGCTTGAAACGTACCCAAGGCTAAGACAGACGGCGCCAGTCCGGGTAAGCCTATCAGGGCAAACAATCGAAGGTGGCCTTGGGAGCCTCGTCTCGGTTTGCGACTGTCGACAGTGTCAATCCTTCGCCACACTTGCTTGTCAATAGAGGGGAAATTAACTCGAGATTGTTAAAAAGGATAAACGCCGCAGATCCACACGATATACTTGTGCGAGAAAGGACTAGGTGGATTGTAAGGTCATGGCTGAGTAGGTGCACATTCCCAGCGTCGACGAGGCGTTTGACACGCTAATATGCCAGCAGTCAACCGGACACCGTGGAACTCAGCGACGAGGTTCAAGAGACCTTTGTTCTCCATAACCGGGTATTCCAGCGATATGCCGTCGATCACGACACTTATTTCGCACCGGTGGACGAGGTATGCCGGTCACTGGCAGTGCCAGCCGGAGCGATCAGACGGGCGGGAGCCATGGTAGTGCTAACATGGAACGCGGCTCCAGGATGAAACCCTCCGGCTGCGCATTCAACACAGCGTCTTAACAATGATGTTCGACAACAGATTGATATTCCCTCCGATTCCTCATCCGAGACGAGTCCTCGATTGTGGCTTTGGAACGGGAGAGGTGAGGAAGCATTCCATGATAGTAACGTGGTGGAAGGAAGCACTTGCCACAGAGGAGTGCCGAAGGTCTCGACTCGAGGCTTACAACTCTTGTTATACTTCGCTCCTTTCTAACTTCAGTCCGACTGCAAAAAAAGCTAACTTCTGCGACAGTGGGCGCTTCAGGTGGCCTGGGAGCATCCAACATGCGAGGTATGTAGGTGTTCCTGTTCTTGAGGGGTATTTGCGGAGCCACGATACCAATGATGCCACCGATTCCCTTTTACCATGGCCATGGCCTACGGACCGTTGGGAGTCCTGTACCGATTTACTAGATCGCCGAAACCCGGGAAGCGCGAAGTATGCCGGATTACGCGCCATCCCTCCATAAGGAAGAGACGAGAACAATGATATCCCTTGCTTGAACCGCTTATTTACTGACAGGGCACCTAGGTCAGAGGAATTGACATCGCACCCCACCACCATAACCCCGACGAAGGCCTAGAGAATCTGTATCTCGACGTCGACGATCTCAACATGCCGTAAGGCTTACCGATCTTCTTGGAGCGAAAGTGTCTGACAGTCGTCCAGATTCCAGTTTCCTCAGAACCATTTCGATCTCGTCAACAGTAGACTCGTAGCCGGCGGCATCAACAGCGACCGGTGGACAGGATACCTTCGTGATATATATCGTTGCCTTCGACCCGGTGGCTGGGTTCAAATGGTCGAAATTGATTATAATGCGCAGTCAGACAACGGGTCTTTAACTGACAGTATGCCCCCCCATAATGTGCCTGAGTACCCGCACTCTGTGGATTTGTGCTCACATGCGACTGATGTAGACTCTGCACTTCGCCAGTGGTCCCAGACATATCGCTCTGCGCTGGAGAACTGCAAGAACCCAAGAGCTCCGCGCCGTCTAGGAGGTTGGCTTAGAAACGCTGGTTTTACCGACATAGACGAGCGGATGATCCCCATGCCAATGTGTGAATGGCCGCAAAGTAAGAAGGGAGAATCGGTTGGTTGGATACATGTTGAGCCATGCTGCTAACAGGGAACGTCCGCCACAGATCATCGGGAACATGACATTGGAGCCGCAAACAAGGAAAATGTTCGGATGCTGTTATCGTCTGTGGCGCTATATCCTTTCACGCAGCGTTCCGAGTAAGATCTACCCCGGGCGCAGATCATGCGAGGTTGTATGAGAACGATACGAAGAGACGAAGAACTGACAGGACGGCAGCCTGACCATCACCGAATTCCACGTTCTAGTTGCGCAAGCGCGGGCCGAGGCTGCTAACCCAGCAGTCAAGGTATGATGCCGAATTTCACCCCTTGTAAGATTCGTGTAATTTGGAACTGACCAGTCGACGCATTTTGACTCAGCCATACTTTCCGTTGTGAGTACCACCCTCTTGAGGAGGCACACTTGTCAGTTGCGTGATGGTTCTGATAAGGCTTGAAGATATATCTGTGTAGGGAGAAAACCGCGCCGGTAGGGGTGATGGTCGAGAAACGCCGATTGCGTCGTGCCAGATCATCTCTTACATGGGAGTTGCTGTGATCTTGCCGACAACTCATCACTCGCCTAGAAGATCATTCAGGAACATATGGAAAACGGCCCAAAATATCCCGAAATTAAACTGGTGTAAGGTGTGTTGCAACGAGAATATGCCACACGGGCACCAGCGACAGAAACCGGCGCCCTGAAAGCACCAGAGAGTCGCAGACATCCTTTCAACTCGACGAGTGGCTGGTGCTGCCAAAGCTGTGGCCTGCATACACGTTGCACTCGTCACGACTTACGAGCAACGGCAAGAGGTTCAAAGAGACGAGGTTGGCTTAAGGTTTCGACCAACATTAAATTAGATGTTCCGAGGGCTGGGTAACGAATCAAAAAACATCAAATATGTTTAACGCCTCCACTGATGGATATATCCCATAGACCACTAGTCCCGGCTGACTGGGCCGTTGTTATCTCCTGCATGGTCTGGTCTTTTCTGCACATGAATGGGCAGTGGATACGAAGCGGTTGCCAGCGAATTTCTTGCGCCAGTTCGGCTTGTTTCATGGTTACCTACTCAAGCGTGGCATATCTCACTGCGGGGGTGTTTCTGTGTTCCGTACTCGTCGCTTATCGTGCGAGTACGTTGGCTTGGACGTCTCCCTGTTGAGAATGGTCCACTACTCCTTGTTACTACATGCTCAGCCATGTCAGGCGATGATTGGAGATGAGTGGTCGTCTATCCTCCTATCCTATCCTATCCTATCCTATCCTATCCTGTTCTATCCTAGACTATCCTATCCAGTCCTCTTCGAGGGCAGGCGTGGCCGGGTACCCAAATGCTAGCCGCCGAGGCAGCCCGCTGGATTAGGCTCATGGGAACTCGTCCATGTGGGCCAGCCGCGGAAGTACAGTCGTATTCCGACCCTTGCTGTGATGGCATATGCCGCCGGGTTCCTCTATCATGTGACGAGGTAATTTCCGTTGGTCCCTTCGAACTGGTAGCATTGCGAACTGCTGGATTTCAATTGGCGAGCTTCGAAAGGTTGGCCGGCCCCATATTCCAGCCTTCCTTCGTCACAGTCGATACAGATAAGATTGCACACTAGACGACTGTCAGATATTTAACTCTTAGGTCTGCCTAGGTAGTATTGCTGTTACCTCTTGGTACTATATGAGGGAAGCTTGGCAGGTGCAATATACCAGCCAGACCGCAGTGGCTTCCTTCAATCATATCCGTACCTGCCTATGTACTTACTTAACCTAATGTACCCAGTTCGAGTTGTCTTAAAGGAGCACATGATGCTGTAATAGTACTGCTGTACTAGTCACCAAAGTTTCTTACGTCGAATCAATGATCGCATCACACTAGGGTGAGTGGCACAACTTGAAACAACACTTGGAGGGAACCAACGACCAACGTGGTTACCTACCACCAATTGCTCTGCCAACATATGTAGTGTAACTGACTACTGTTGTTCCCCCGAGACGTAGCCTCACTCACCTTACCCGAGGACACCAAAGGACGCAAATTAGTCAGGGAATTGCCATCAAGGTTCGGCCTGCGTATGCTATGCTGGTCATTTACGCAGTCAGAGATCTGCTCGGAAGCTTGGCGTACTATTTATGTAGGTTTTGCTTTATGTAACTAGTAGACTGATATAGCTACATACTGTCACGGTATGCAAGATATCCAGGGCCAGATTGAAGCATCGAAATACAGTATGTGCTAGGTTTATACCAACTGAAAGGGAGTATCTTCAAAATCCCTAACATTTAGCTTGAGGAGGACTGCATGATATGCACTAGGGAGGTATATACAGCCAGCTTTACCTTGTTAGGCAACCCCCTGGATTTTGTACATGTCCTAAATATTTTACGTACGCTGATTGGGTCATCCGGACCTATCCCTGGATTTACAGTAGCATCCCTTGATCAATTTACGTGAGCTTCAAACCCCAAGCTCCCAAGTTCTCAATAGACTCGTTACTATTGGCATCTATCTGACCTAACCTAGGTAATGTGTACCTACCTAATACGGGTTTCGTTACCTATGCAATTAGCATGCTCTTGTTATTTATTATGCTAACAAAATTTATGCGAAGCTCCTCTGAAGCGTCCCAACTCGGCGACCCGCGAACAGACCCCATTGTTGCCGAATAACGCGCGAAAACCACAGAAAACCGTTTCTTTGCTCCCATAACTCGCCCCCTCCGCCATGTCCGCCCGACCCAGCATGCGCATTGCGACGAACCTCCTCCGGTGTAGGGCTACTGCCGGCAGTAGCAGCAGCAGGCACCTACTCCCCTCCGTGACGAAGACAAACAGCAGCCACAGTGCCTTTGTTGTTGCCCGCAGCTACAGCGACGCGGCGGCGGCGCCCCCGCCTCTCCTGCAGAAGATCAAGGGCGACCTGAAGACGGCGATGCGCGCCAAGGACGCGCCCCGGCTGTCCGTGGTGCGCGGGGTGCTAGCCGCGACGCTGAACGCGTCCAAGACGGACGCGCCCGTGTCGACCGACGCCGCGCTCGTGGGCCTGCTGCGCAAGCACGCCGCCAAGTGCGCCGAGGCCCGCGCCGAGTTCGCCGCCGCCGGCCGCGACGACCTCGCCGCCAAAGAGGACGCCCAGATCGCCGTCCTGGACGAGTACATCGCCGGGAGCGGCTTCGAGGAGGTCGGCGCCGACAGGCTCGCCGCCATCGTCAAGGACGCCGTCGCCTCCCTGACTAAGGAGGGGGGCACGGCAGCGGAGAAGCCCAAGATGGGCGACGTCATGAAGGTCCTCCTGGCGCCCGGCGGACCGCTCGACGGCCTCAACGTCGCCAAGGCCGAGCTCGCCCGCATCGTCAAGAACCTCACAGGCGCATAAAGTGCTTTCAGGATATTTATTACCTAAAAAAGATAAAAAAAAGCCATCAAAAGATTACGCCCAGTCCTATCGAGGGACAGGCTAGGCAAGACTGTATTAATAAGACAGGGCGTTGAAATTAGGTGCTCATGTCGACTGCCGTTTCTCAACGAAAGTGGGCTGACGAGTCGGTAAGCCAAGTATGCAACAAAACATTGCCATGTCTTCGTCCCTGGAGACAAGCGCGAAAAAAAGGGAAATGTACCATCGGCAGAATCTGCTGTTAACCTGTATACTAACTGCATATGTACATTATTCTGTACCGGAAAAGACTTGCCCTTCATGGTACTACTGCATGGGAAAAAAGGAGTTTAAATACCAAAGTGTACACTCATGGAAAAATTGAAAATCCGCGCGAAAAAAAACCTGAGATGACCTTCTTTCTATGCTGAAAACTGTCTCCTCTGGCTATTATGGCACTAAGTCGAGTTCCACGAGTTCACGAGCACGTGGAGGAGAAGATGAGGGTCTCGATTCAGCCGAACGACGTATAATCAACGCATAATTCTACTGTCATAACAACACACAAGCTCTTACAAACTCCTGAGTTACCGATCATGCCCGTTCAATTTCATAACAAGTTCACATCGCTCTGGCCAAGCGCATATCGAGGCCACACGGCACCCCTGCTCTGCCTCAGGCGGCAATGTCCTCCTCATGCCGCAGACCGGCGTACTCGGTCCCTTGGTTCGCCGTCGCCAACCTGGCACATAAGCTTAAAAGCACCACCGTCTCTGTCGCCGCATAGTGGTTCAAAGCATCCAGCAAGATCTGCAGGTGTCGGCTGAAGTTGGTCTCCCACTTTTTGATGATCTCAAAAAGGTTGTTGATGCGCCCTTCCTCGTCCTGCAGGTGGCTATTTAGCCCGCTGTCGTTGGCTGACTTCTGGGACTTGGTGTTTTGAAACCGTGCCCACTGCTTCTCTGACATGTTTGGTGGCTTGAATGGTCCGATGAGGTCTGGGTCGGCCCTTTCCAGCTCTCGAGACAACCAGTTCGTATAGGTAGCAAAGACGGTACAGGTCTGCATCAGTTTGGAATGGATCTGTGGACAATCAGCAAACTTGGCAAAAACAGAGCAGACGGAAAGGCGAAAAGAACACGGGAACACAAACCCTGATCAGTTTGCCGTTGGTCAGCATGCAGCCCTTGAGGCAAGTATCCAGAAAATCCACGTGGTCCTGCATGAGCTCGTCAACCGTCCGGTCCGGCTTACCGGGACCGTCCGAGCTGCCGTCTTTGGCTTTCAGTCTCGACATGAGAGACTGCCAGTTCGGCTCGATGACCTCCAGGGTGCAGAAATAGAGAAGCTGCTGCACGAAGACAACCATCCGCGCCCTGAGCGTCCAAACACGCCTTTTCCAGATTTCGAGTTTCCTCGCCGAGGATTTGTGGCTCCACACGATGCCGGCATTGTGAATCTGCCAAGTCGTAGATAGCTGGGACTCGAGGTACTTCAGCGACAACAGGTAGCGAAAAAGCGCCTGGTATCGCCAGACGGTTTTGCGACTGATGACAAGGGATACTGGAAACGGTACGCGATAGTTCAACTGTAACGATGTAAAACCCACTGCGTTCTTGTCGTTTTCGAGAGGCTGGTTGCTCAGGGGCTGCAGAGACTCCCCTTGTTCGATGCCCGTGATGTTCACAACCCTTTGCAACATTTTTATCAGGCTGACTTCGTTCATTTCCACCTCGACATCCTCCTTAAATGGGTCCAGATATACAATGCTGCCTGGCTGATGCAGGACAAGGTCGAGGAGCGACTGTAGCTTGACGCTGTTGACGGATTTGAGCGGTTTCCGCAACTCCGACGCGCTGAGCTCCATGAAGTACGTAAAGTAGTCGGACGGATCGAGGAAGAAGTAATGCTTGAGCGACCGAAGCCTCGCCGGGAGTGCGTGCGTGGTCAGGAGCAGTTTCATAAGCGACTCGTTTGCATAAGCATATGCATTATTGACATTGTCCAGGAAACGGGGGTCGTCGAAGGACATGGGCACGTCTTGGGTTACCTTGCTGACATCAACACCGCCGCATTCACGAACAACGTTGAGGTATTTGCCGGCGAGGAGGACCTTGTCTTTGACTCCCTGTAGCTGAGGAGGAATATTCTGCTTCTGTATCATGTATCTTCGCTCCCAATAATCGTCTGTATAGTCCTGTTCCAGCATGTCCCGCCGTATGCTCTTCTGCTCCTTGATCAGGAATTCGGAATGCGGATCCTTGATCTCGCCATGGTGGAGCCACTCATTGAGCATGGCCATGTAGGGCCGACTGGCGTCTCGTAAGAGCGACGTGAGCAGCTCTCGCGCCGCCGGGTCTCCCGACATGGACTCTAACCTCTTCGTTATAAGATCAATGACGATGCCGCCTTTGCAGATTTTCTTCCCCGTCATGTTACCTGGCACGAGATCGCCGCCTCGCTTCAGATTTTCTATAATGTCCTCGAAATCGTCGGCGTCTGAATCCTCTTCGCTCTCGTCATCAAGTAGCGCGTTTCTTTTTAGAAGATCGGATGCCAACGCATAGAGTTGAGCCATCATCTGTCCTTTCGGGAGAGTATGGACATGAAGCAGATGCAAAGTAAAGGCTTCGTTTGTGAGAAACTGAGTTTCGAGTTGGGCGATCGTGACGAGATATTCCTGCAAATACTTGCGGATTGCGGCGCAAAGCGCATGATTCACAATGCCGAATTCTTCTCGACTCTGCACGTTGACGAACATCTCGAGGGCAGAGTAATGGGTGGCCATCTGGAGCATGGATAACGTCAAGTCCAGTAAGCTTGGGTCAAGTCCAGGCAATATCTTGAAACTGGGTCCCTGTAGACGGTCTCGCTCGTCGCTGGGGTTGTAACCGTAGGCAAAGCGAATGTATTGTCCTTCATAGCCCATGAATACAAAAAGTAGATCCTCTATCACGGCCGCCTCCTGCTCCTCGAGGGATAACTCGTGAAGAGGTTGAGGCTGCTGCGAGGCGGGCGCCTCGGAGGCTAAAGGCGGCACCGATACACGGATTGCAAGAGGCGCGGTGGAATGGGGTACAAGCGTTGCTATAGGATCCCACGTCGCTGCCGCCGTACAGGGTTAACATCAGAGGCTGCGAGAAAGGGCGGAAGGGGCAGTGCATACTCGGCAATGGCTCGGCTTTGGATTCTCTCGACTTGGCCTCGGATGGCCGCCGCTTGGAAACGTCCTTGGGTCGCCATTTATCCTTCTCAGGACTTCTCGTTCGTGTTATCAACTTTTCTCGTGTGGTCACGGTCAATCGCCCAGTCCTCCGTTCGTCGATAATCCGGCTTGCGGGGCGAGGGTTCCCTGAGGCAGACCGTTTATGTGGTGGGTTTGTGGAATTGGACAGTGGCGAGCGACCACTCCGCGAATCTCGCAAGTCGGTATGGCCATGCGCGGCACGCGAACTGGCGCCAGCGCGCTGTTTTTGAGTTCCATCACTATCATTTGTCCGTCTCTCCGTATAACTGGACAGTCTCGAAGACATTTTTGGCGACGGAAAATCGGCGGCAACGTCTACATAATCGTGGTTCTCGGCGGCATCCTGTATTGCAATGGCAATCCTATGTTATTCGCCGGTGGGATAGGGACTGAAGGCTACCTTATTGGGTAGGCTCGTTCGTGATAACCTCTCGTTTCAACGCACGTCGCGTCCGGTATGTACTTACTTAAAGTGTACTGCTGTATGTGCTAGGTTAATGTCTGCCGCCAATGTATGTATGCAGTAGTGCTCTACGCGTTTACTCCCTGTTTTCTGCTGTCCGTACAGCTGTACCTTGCAGGCAGTACTGCCGATGTACCTGACAGACTGTGTCAGGTTCAATTTGCACTCCCAGAGTCGGGGAGGGGCAGGAGATCAGCTACAAATGTTTGTCAGAAAGCCTGGTTTTCTGGTGGCAGGGACGGCAGTACACCAGTATGAGGGCAAGCACCACTGAGGGGTACATACTAGTACTTACACTATCATTTGGATATACATGTACAGCTGTAATGCACCAATGTACAGTCTACAACAGTACAACCAACCATTGATGCTGAGTTGGGGTTGAGCTTCGTCAACACATGTAACCTAGTTGAAGCCTTGAGCTTTATTACACTTTCGAGCTTCGTCCCCATGCACATCGTACCAACCCGATCGACCCGACTTTTGTATCGCCTCCCCAACTCGACGTGAACACCTCCCACCACAGCTAATACAAGCTCAATTCATTGCACATAAGATCTCACTTGACCAACCACAGCCGTTTCTCCCAGTACTCTCCAAAACAACCGTCAAGATGTTTATGGCAAGATCCGAATATGGTAAGCCCCCATCTAGACTCCGTCCTCCGACGTGCCAGCTAAGGGCATGGTCCTATTCGGAGTTCTTAGTTGCTAACAGGTCTCTGCGAAAACAGATCGAGGCATCAAGTATGTCGAAAGCTATCCCGGCGTCTAAACGACCCCCCCACAAGCTCCCTCTTAACGCTCTACTGCCGATGAGACTCATCGTAGCTAATCTTCCCTTCGACGCACAGCACCTTCTCCCCCGAAGGTCGCCTGTTCCAGGTAGAATACTCCCTAGAGGCCATCAAGCTCGGATCGACAGCCATCGGCGTCGCAACATCGGAGGGAGTCGTGCTGGGCGTGGAGAAGCGGGTGACGTCGACGTTGTTAGAGACGTCTTCGGTGGAGAAGATTGTCGAGATTGACCGCCACATCGGATGCGCCATGTCGGGCCTGCAGGCCGACGCGCGCAGCATGGTCGAGCACGCCCGTGTCGAGTGCCAGTCCCACGCCTTCAACTTCAACGAGAACCTGCGCGTCGAGAGCTGCACCCAGGCCATCTGCGATCTAGCCCTGCGTTTCGGCGAGAGCGCTGACGGCGAGGAGAGCATCATGAGTCGCCCCTTTGGCGTCGCTCTGCTCATTGCCGGCTATGACGAAGACGGCCCCCAGCTATACCATGCCGAGCCCAGCGGCACCTTTTACCGGTACGACGCCAAGGCTATCGGATCTGGAAGCGAAGGTGCCCAGGCTGAGCTTCAGAACGAATACCACAAGGTAAAACGAAGCCCTTGAATACGTCAAGGCCATCGAGCCGCTTCTCTCGCTATGCAGGCCCTATCTAACCCAATGTGTTCTATAGTCCCTAACGATCGTGGATGCTGAGCTGCTGGTCTTGAAGACACTCAAGCAGGTGATGGAGGAGAAACTCGACGCGAAGAACGTGCAACTAGCGAGCGTCACCAAGGAAAAAGGCTTTAGAATATACAGCGACGACGAGATGGCCGCCATTGTTGAGCGTCTACCAGCAAATTAATGAGGACAGCAGTATGATAGCTACGAATAGAATACAGACGGCTCGATCGCCTAGGAATGCAGGTCGACACTAGGATCACACTAGCCATCACACTAGGTTAGCATTATGCCTGTATATGAGAGAGGGACATACATCTCACTGCCGACAAGGAGAATCGCCCTCACAACGAGCCAACGCTCAGCTCATGAGAATCCCCTGTATCGACGTCACACGTATCATGCCGATGGCAACCGTTGTCTGTTGGGATGAAGCTATGAAGTACTTGAAGTCAACGTCCTCATATCTTTCTATGCCTAATACAAAACAATATGAAAAGCTGCAATATCGATTCCTACTCCCTGCCATCCTGACTCTGTGCCACATAGTTCCAAGACGAGCGAAAAACATAGCCATACGGTGCTAGATTCGCGTTCCCCAAAGAGCCATGGCATGATTTCAGAGGTTTGGAGTATTGCCGACTAGACTCGAACTTATATCCTATACGCTTAGAATGGCGAGACGTGCTCTTCATTTCTCACGGTCCCCGGAATCCAGATCTAATTTCTCCAGATCCTGTTCGACTGTGAGTAGGCCCATAGCATAGAAGGCCTTTTCGCCCTTGGCAAGGACAATCTTCCGGTTATTGTTTGGGGATGTCATTTCGGCGCCCGCCGCCGCCGCTCTCGCCGCCGCCGCGCCGTCCTCCTCGAGGATGCGCCGGTCAAGACGACGTGGGTTGCCCCAGATCCAGGACATGCTGGGTGGTCCGGCTTCAGCCTGTGCGGCCTGCTGCCGCTTCCTGGCGTCGTAGCGGCTCCGCACCTCCTGTGCATCCGCCTCTTCTTCGTGCGGCGGCGCCGGCTTGTACGGAGGCCCCCGCCCATACTGCGCCGCCTTCGACCATGCAGACTCACAGCCGTCGGCGATTTGGTGTGCCGATTGCCATCCTGTTAAGCGAGCGATGTCGCGTAGGCGGCGGATTAGCCAGTACCGCTCGGCCTCGTTTTGGAACTATTGCAAAGGGGAGTCGGAGTCAGTCAGCGGACTTTGGCGTGCTGGGTGACAAGCCAGCAATAGATGTATCAGAAAAACAGTTCAGGTTATGCGCTTACCTGTACGCCAGCTACGAAGAGAGGAAACGCCGATTCCATCAGTGCGGCACTCATCAGCGTACTAACTGCCGTCAGCTGTGCGATGTTTTCCTCTAGGCCCGCGGCAATTCGACCAAGCTCAAACGCCCAGGGCATGGTGGTCTTGGCGGCCAGACCGGCGGCGAGCATGGCTACCGGTGGCATGTAGGGATGAGCCCTGTGAAGGACGATGAGGCCCATGTAGTAGTTCATCCAGATACCGGCTATCGAATACGATCTGTAGTGAGCTGCGGGGCCAAAAGGGGTCTGTTGTGAAGGGTGGACGCCGGTTCCCAAGGGTTGGAAATCCGGACCGAAGTGGTTTTTGATTTCTTCAAAGGCGGACAGTATGCTCTCCCATTCCCGAAGAGCCTCGGCAGTCCTGTCATCCAGGTTACCGTGGTGTTTGGGCGCGGCGCTCGGCGGGGAAGACGGATCCTCCCGAGGAGGACTAAATCCCATCGGCGGAGTCACCTTTTCCGAGGCGGGCATCATGCCGGTGAACATACCCGGTGGCAACCCACCAGAGCCAAGGCCGGAGCTCTTACGTGACAGCTCTTCCCGTTTTCGTGACAGATCACGTGAGACGAAGTTAGCAAGCCGACCCAAGAGAAGGATAAGGTAGTCGTAGGTGCCGTATCTAAGGGCTGTCAGCTTCCCATTACCACAGACCATGCGTCTATATGGTCCTTCAGGCAGCACTTACACGGCGTCCAGTCGACCCATTGGCGCCCTTGGCGGACACTGCATCCAGGTGTTATATTGCAGGCTTGGGCTGATCAGTATGGGGCCACTCCAATAGGCGCCTCGTCAGTCGTCAGGGGGGGTGGGTGGAATACTCACAACGGTCGAGTCCCACCTAAGATACTCTGATACACATCCATCTTACAATACCACCAGAAGAGATCGCTGAGCTGTTCATATCTTTCGATGTCTTTGTTCGTGTAGATGTATTTCGGTTTGGGATGCGAACTCATCTCCTCTGGCAACATGCCCAGCTCATCGTACGACACGTTGCGACCCATAATCGTGCTCAACAGGGACACGTCCAGCAGATCCCAGTCCTTGTACAGGAATCCGGAGCTCTCTGACGAAGAGTAGTCCCCATGGAGCCCAAACTGGGCCTGCTCTAGCTCGGCCTGCCGCTTCTGCATCTTGATGGCCATGATAGCCCGGGTCATCTCGGAAAGCGGGATCTCCTTAATGATCCAGCGGGCCCCTAGAAGGTGTCTGCACCATTTATCGTGGTCCGAGTTCCATACTTCATAAAAGCCGAGGATGAGGGTAGCCGCCAGGTTAGCCGTCTGCGTCCGTCTCGCCGGACGCGTGACATTCTTCGCGATCCGCCGGAGCGCTAGGTGATAGTGTTTTAGGGACGCGGTGGGCGGTACTTTCTGAAGCTTGGCGATCTGCAAACTTCCCAACGCAAGCATAGCTTGCAGCAGAGCCGGGTGGTTAAACGACATGATCGGGAAAGCATCTAGATCGGATTAGTGCAACGTGATCCACAAGACAGAGCTAACTAATTAGAAGGAAGCCGCGGGACACCCACTGGTCCATGGATGTTGTTTCGTTGTTGACCCTTGCCTTGGAAACAGGTCGGAAGGCTCGAGCGGGTATCTTTCGTAAAGTGACATGCTGGGACCCGTCACGTTGATGAAATGCCAGAAGACGGCGGCGATATGTTTATCTGTAAGGGGGGAGTTGAGATGCGAGGGATCGTAAGTTGCCAGCACGGTCTCAGCTCCGTATGTCGAGAAAGTCCTTGTATGAGTGCCCAACATGTGATAATGGTGATTAAGCCTCTGTGATGTGAGAACCCCATGTTCGTCGTGGCCCTGCTGGGAGTCTGGCCGCTCAAGTAGAGACTCATCGTCCGATCCGCCTAACGAATCATCCTCGTCATCGAAGTCGTATTCCCAGTCCTGCAGCCGCTCTTCACTAATCTGGTGATGTGACTCAACTGCCGCGAAGCTTCGGCTACCCTCGGACTGCTGATGGGAATCCGCAGGAGGCGCAGCCGACACAACGGGAGCAGCGCCATAGGAGGTGCGAGTCTCACATTGGTTGCTCCCACTGCCAGTCTCGCCTTGCTGCCATTGTACTTGGGAATAACCGTGAACAGTAGTAGGAGGAGAAAAGGTAAATCTGGACGGCTGCGGCTGAGGCTGTGGTTGAAATGGAGGTTGGGGATGTGAATTTGATAGGAAATGGGTTGAAGATGGGTGTATGAGTGGCGGTGGTGTGATGGGCCCAACCTGTCCGGGATAATAATGGCTAAACTGAGGCGTAGACAGCTGGGGGTAACCGACGATGGGTGGTTTAGGCGCGATGATCTGGAGAGAGTGAGAAGATGACCGCTGTTGTGCTGCCGCCAGCTGTTGTTCCCTCAACAGAAGCTGGGATGAGGCGGTGGGATATTGAACCGGTCCAAATGGAGTACCAGAGTAGGCGCCGATGGGATCTTTGAAAACTACTCGCTGGTTGTAGCCCGCACACTGCCGCTTGGATTTTGAGCAGTTGTTGCATATGGGCTTCCCCTCGTCGCATTTTATGCGTCGCTTCCTACAGGCTGCATTGTTCTCAGTAAGTTTATTTTCTAAGTTCTACGACATTGACTGGCGGAGGGAGGAGAAGAAAGATGCATCACAAGGCACAAGCGTGTATTATAAAAGACGTACTAATGCACCCTGTCTTCGTTCGTTTCCGTACTGGGCCCTTCTTCTGAGACGGGTCCTCATCCTCGTTCGCATCTGGCGAGGAAGACCGATGCGGCTGAGATGTGGAAGGGAGCTCAGTGGACACCAAGCCTGTCGACTCCATGCTCACCAAGACCGCTAGGCGGGCACACGTTTTGTGATAGCCTGCCGCAGAATGGGAAGTCCCGCAAGACTCATTCCAATATGGGCGGTCTGTGTCAACCTCTTTGCTTATGGCCAAAGGCTTGCCGATGGCTGCCAGTGGTGCCAGTGGTGCCAGTTGTGCCAGTTGTGCCAGGGGGGTGCCAGGGGGTGCAATGGTGTGTACTTAGGGGCGCATCCACGCAACCGGCAGTTGATGTGGCTGGGCCCGTGGTTGCTCGTAACTGGCGAGGTGTTTTTGACGAATGACAACCCTTGAAGTCTGGCTGCACTTGAAACTACTTACTTAGAGGTAGGTGGGAATAGGACCAGAAGCTGGTCAGATAGAGCCAACCGCGACGGGACTACGGCGGGACCACGACGTGTCTGATGGCTCTTAAGCGGTGAGACCCGAGCTGGGCCGGGCCTGTATCTGGAATCACGCGACTCGGAAACTTGGCCGTGTGACAAAAGACCTCTGGTCCAGGTAAGCTGGCCAGCAGGCGGCCAGACAAAGAGTCAAGCTTTTCTCAGCGCCTGTGTGACGAGGAATAGCCCAGGTGTGTATGCCCCGGGGGCCCTGAAGCTTACCCTGAGGCTGGACCTCATCCAGACCTTCGCGATCCCTCCCCCGATCGTCGGGGAGAAAGCAGAGCACCGGACGGTAATTGACGAACGGTAGCGGCTCCAGACAGGCCTAGCGCTAGCAACTTGGCGGCGTGAGCGATGTACGAGATGGGTGCCAGATGGGTGGGATATGGTGGGGTACTGCTGTATCGATGGAGGATCAGTAATAAGACGGGGATAAACAGTCCGATCGACCAATAACCACCAGCTAATATAGTTGGTTCAGCACCTGGAGATCCCAAAGTTCTTGAGTACCTGAGCTGAGGTACCTAACCTTGGGTACTTTTATGTCTTTGTTTCAGACTTTAGCCAGCCCGGCTCGTCGGTCCTTGCTTGATTAATTGATATTAATCACATGTATGTACGTACAGGATCTGTGCAAGAGTTGCCTGGGTCTGATCTGGCCAGCACCCCGGGACAACTGGGGTGTAAGTGCGAATGCCCGGTTAACCGTTAGTATTTATTGCCCGGTCTTTGTCCTTGAACGGTTCCTACTCTAGTTCTTCTCTTCTCGGTGAGTCGGTGCTCTCACCTTACTGTGCCAGAGAGCTCAATCAAGGCTATCGCAACGCAACACGTCTAATTCCGCGGGATCCTGCGTAACAAAGAGTTCAGCGGCATTGGTTGAAGGCGACGACACGGCTATATATGTCTGGAAAACGGCATTAGAACCGAGAGGAAAATGGTGCCCGCTTCTTCTGGGACGGCACATTTACAAAAAACGGAAGCCTACTGCCCTGCATGCACCAAGCCGTATACATAATGGATACGTCTCTGACCTGGAACCCCTGCCGAGCTGCGGCGTGTATGATTACCTACTTAGCTAGCCAGTGGCCTCCTTTGGCAGACAGGATGGACCCTGGATACTTAATCTCGATTCTCAGGCGCCTGGGCAGATCTGATTACGCAAGCTCAGCAAGCAGTAACAACTATTTCCTTCGCGACCGAGAATATGACCGCAACATCCCCAGTAGCAGAGGGGTATTGTTTGATGACGGCACCGCACCTGCTCCCTCAGTACTGGGAGTCCTTGTACTACACAAACTCTCTGTCCCTTCCTCCCCTTCCCTGGCAGTCTACGGATGATGGGTTTTCTACAGACTGGTTACCATCGTATGACGAGCCTTGTGTGCCTCTCAATGCCCCAAGCAGACCACAGGGACCGTGCTGGAAATTGAGGGACAACTTTACTTCACCGTTTCGTAGGTGAACCAGCCGGGCGGGAGATTGTGAGTTCAGAGAGGACGCTTGCTACAGGTTTCGGAAAGAGCACAGGCAAAGCCCGCGCGTGGTTCCTTCTATGGTTGTTACGCAAAGCCTTCCGTTCTGGTCGTCTGGGAAAATGGGAGGAGAGTTCCTTCCAAATTCAAGCCACGCCAGTATGCCAGGCTTCCTTTCCTTCAAATCTAGCTTACTTACTGATAGGCACTATAGCGGCCCTCTCGAGATATGGGCTTATCTTTGGCATCGCAAGCAGCTTGACAGACAGAACGAGTTTCGGGACTTTGTCTTCCTTGCCGTGTCCGGCCGTATCACATGCGGCGTGTTAGGCACGGCTCTGGCGGCTTGTTTGTGTGTCATAGGAGGCACCGTATAACCCAGGTTTGCTTAGTCTTCGCCCGTTCTCATGCTGTCTAAAGTAAGTATCCACCAAATGTGTGAAGCCATCCAGACGTCATGAATAGAATGGATAGTACATAGGTAGGAACTGCAAGTTGACCATTTCTGTTCGCAATATGACGCATTCTTGAGGGCACTTCAAACTGGGTACTTATGTATCAGACCGCGGCAAACCGTAGAAGGTCCTCGAGCCGTTACCAGATTTGCAACATGTAGAATCTCATGACTTTGTGAATGTACCCTTATTTTGTCACTTTTCCAGCTTGCATACTAAAGCCTTAACACTTCGACTAAAGGCCTAATCAGGAGAAAAGGACTTTATGTAATCCTGGCTTGTATCAACGTCTAAAGGTTTTTTTTTTTTTTTTTTTTTTTTTAAATGTTACTCCTCCTCTCCCTCCTGTCTCCCTCGTAGACCAAGAGGCGCTAGAGCTTCTTATCAGATGCTATTGCGGGTACGATGGGAGCTTCAGTGCAATGCTTTCCATTCAAGTAGAAACTTTCCTACCACTAGTCTACCGGGTGATATCTATCCTAAGTTTATAAGTGGTGGGCAAAAGTGATTTTGGCTGCCTCCTGTTAAGATCCCTCCTACGGCGAAAGAAGAATCTCTAGTCTAGTCTAGTATGCTAACAAAGACCCCCAGTCTCTAAAAACACTAAAGTTTAAAGTTTTGAATGCGTCCAAAGTCCTTGGTCTATGTATACCGTCATCTCGTAACAGTCGTAACAGCCAAAATCGTCACATCATAGCCTCCAACTCAGCCATGCGCTCTTTCAGCGGCGTCTCCAGCGCATCGAAACCTTTCGCATACGAACCCCACCTGGATCTCAGACAGACGCCCTTGATTCGTCCTATGCACGATGCTAGCCGACAGACCTTACCCGCCAGCAGGGTCGAGACCAGGGGCAGGGCGTCCTCGTAGACGATGGCGCTCTCGGCGATGGTGAGGACGAGCTTCTGCGAGCTCGACTCCTTGCCCGGCGACGGGGCGTATTTCTGTAGCAGGAGGCTGACGCGGCTCGTCAGGCGCTGCGCGAGCATGAGGAGGATCATGGAGAAGGATGAGTTGCGCAGACAGGTCTGGCATTGCGAGATGGTTGAGAACACGGCGAGGTAGCGCGAGAAATGACCGAGGAAGAGCGACGCAGCCTGCACGAAATGGGCCCTTGTCATGCTCGTATTGGCTGTGCGCGCCTGCATCTCTGGTGGGAAGGATATGTCCATCCTCTCCGGCGAAGACGACTCGCTTGGGCAACCTGCTGATGGAGATGAGGTGGAGCTGTCGGCAAGATTCGGCAGCTTCTCTAGTAACCGTAATGCCCGGTCGCTGCATCTGCATTGTCTCCCGGACGAGTCAGAGTCACTTCCGCTCGATGAATCGGGTGCCACTCGCTTGTTCTGCGAGTGTGGTTGCAGTGTCGCTGTGAAGGGCGACCTGTCTTGAGCCAAAGATGATGCGGGCTTGGAAGCTGCCATACTTCCCCTGCTCATATGAGATCCCGATTTACTCGTGCCTTTGCTGGAGATTGACATGGAGTCCTGGTGTGAGAACGAGCCATCTCTAGGATGCCACTGGATTTGTGGCGATAAAAATAAATCCATAAACGAGGGATCTGTACTGTTCTCTAGCGAGGTATCTGAGTCTGAAGAGGAGTTGGCGTATTGCGAGAGATCAATTGGCGGCAGTGCCAAGTCCGCCAACGGGTCGAATTCGAAAGGTTGTTGGAAATAATTCAAATTATCGACGTCGAAACACTTAGTTTGCTCTTCAATGTTTTCCAGAAGCCAGGGGTCGATCCCGGTCAGGTCGTCGTGGAAACCGCCGGGCAGGCTAGTGGCCGGGAATGAGGAAAGGGGGAAGTCCATGTCCACGAGGGGGCCATCAGGGTCGAGGCAGCTGTTCGCGGCATTCTCGCTCGGCGGCTGCTCGTTGCCCTGGGGTGGTGGCCCAGGCGCGTTTGTTGCGCTTGCTGCGCTTGATGACGCCGGGGGCGTCTGCCGACCTATAGCCGCTGCTGAGGCTTGGGACATCCGGCTCTTGCTGCCCCTCTTGTCCTCGGACGGGTTAGGATACTCGCACCGTACATTGGAGGACTTGCACCGCTTGCAGCCAGTTGCTTCTCCAGTGCATTTCAACTATCATCGCATTAGCCTTGGCTCAAGGTCGCAAGGGGAGGCACGCGTAAAACACCTTGCGATCGCGGCAGATCTTGCATGCGCTGTGAGGGCTCCCCGGCGCACCGCGGCCTTGCTTGTTCTGTTCCACAAATACCATAGTTCCGGCATTGTTTTTCTTGCCGGTCTTGAGTGTCCCAAACATGTTGAAGACCTGAGCCGAGGGGGGGCTTGACACTTGTCCTCCGGAGTCCGTAGACTGGATCCCTTGAGGACGCGAGAATCGGGGGCTTACTGCTGTTGCTTGGAGGGACTAGCGATAGTGTAGTTCTAGAGGTTATCTCGTCATCCAACGGACGTCAGGGGGGTTGTGGGTTATTTATCGTGCACTTGTTACCCCAAATAATGCCATTGCCAGTTAGATCATATTTTCCCGGCGGCGAGGGGAATGCACACGTGCTTTTCCTTTTCCTGAGTGGTCCATATACCGTCCCCAAAGAGGAAGAAATTGTCATATCATAAGCCGCTTTGCCTGCGGTACATTACAGTCACTCTCAAAGTCTTTGGATGAGGGTTGAAGTGATTACTTGGATTAGTGTAATGTATTGTGATCTGTGGGTGTTCTCTGGTTCAAGGTACGAACTAGCGTGGCTGCACGACCCAGTCCCTGACTTTCCGACGACAGCGCGTGCTTGTTCGTACGCGGGAGACCTCTTGGTACACGGCTTGTGACTGGCAGTTGGAACTGTGCCATATACGACAGTACATGGTTGGTTATTAAGCAGAGTAGATACATCTCGCTCATTCTGTTGGCTGCCCTTGGACCCTGGAACCTTGGTGGGTTTTGACTAAACTCCGGCAGCTGTCGGCGAGAATACGTAATCTTGCTTCAGGCATTAGACTAGTATTACCTTACCCCATCCCTGGCTTGCCTGGCTAAGTACATACATGTACCTAAGGGGGACGGATAGGCAGTATTGCACGTCGATTTGGAGCACCGGAGCGTGGTATTGAGATTGAAACTCTGAAGGGGGGAGGCGCTCTATATCAAAAGACGCGATATATTTACTTATATTTGCTCGTATTCATCCGCTCCCCAAGAAGAAATTACTTTTTGCAGAAACATATCAACCATCAACTGTATCTGACGGTATGTAATCGTGCTGCGGGGGTAGACAGTGGATCCTAACCTACCTGGCGGGGCTTAGTACTGTCAGGGTTTTCGTCCCTGCTCTGCCCAGCCTTTGAGAACCGAGATGAGAACCCCTGGATACGTAGGTGCCTCGGACCCTTGGACCCTTCTTGCAGGAGCAAGAGATTCTTGCATTCTGCGCTGTGTCAGAGAGTAATCTTCCTCGGGGTGGACAACTTCACTTCCTGCTATAGAGTATGTAAGAGGGATGAACTTGGTGCGCTAATGTCGGTGTCTTCAGACCGCTACTTTTGCTACTTGCAAAATATCTTCTTAAAAATAAGACCGACCAAGATGTTGTGCTCTCGTCCTTCGGATCCAGGCCATGTTGACCGTGGGCACATGTTGTGTCCGGTCACCAGATTGCAAAACGTACTCCCGACGTAAAGTGAGTTATGGTGCGACGCATGTGTACGTACTTACTGCATATTGACAACACGGGTTTGATTCCATTGTTTTCTACAGCAGTAGATAGAGCAATCGGAAATACCTATTGTGAGAAAATAGTTTGTTTGTCGGATTTATAGATGCACTATCCCATAATACCTACGTACCCTAGCGTGTCTTGGGACAGCTAGATGCTAGGTTAGGTTAGGAACTTTGTTCCTGATAATGCCGGTCAGAACATTTTCAAGCTTTTGCAGTCCCGGTTTCGACTACTACGAGTTACTACCTAGCATAGGCTTAGCCGCACTTATAGTAATCGCTGGTCGTCTACAAATTGCCGGGTGCCTGACGCTACTATGCATATGAGGTTGATAGACTTAATCGACAGCTACTAGCCTGTCTTGCCAAACCAAAACGCCCTGCCCACTTATACCCGTGAGAACCTGACACGGGCCTTTGAGCTAAAAGATGCTGGTAATGTTAGGTACTCTGTACCTTGAAGTACTGTGCCTTGGTCATCATTCACTCACGGGTATTCCCACGTAGGCCTCTATCCCATATGGACTTGCTATCCTTATCAAGTGGACTGCGCCGAGCAGTAAAAAGTGTGTTGTTACCTGCTCACCTGCCCGAATGGAATTGTATCCGCAACTGTGCAGAAACCTAAATTTGATTACTATCGTGTTTCGCGCTCCAAGTGGCTAGTGATCCTGGGGCACCGAGTGTATCCGTATAATTGTTTCAATCACCACCCTGACTACGGAGGCTGTAACGTTTCTTCTCCTAGTCTAGACAGCTTTCAGTAGGTAGCCTCCGCTTCAAGCCCGCTTGCACATCCCCGCGGCGCTCCGAATCACGACAGAGGCTAGCGCGTTTTCACAGCAAGGATGGGTCAATAGAGATGATGACAAATGAGAATGATTTTGGATCCTTTCTAACTAGATAGCTACTTAGCTGACTTGCATCAGTTCAGTGGTTCATCTTAATTATCGAAGCTTCTGAGTAACGGATCCGAGAGAAACCTATGCATCGCCTCTTTCTCGAGCGCTATGCTGACATCGAAGTCTCCAGTGTCTGCAAGGTCCATGATCTGGACGAGGCCATCTAGCTTGGGCATCAGACCCTGCACATATCTGGCCAGCTGCTGGGTGCCGCGGAAGTCAACTTCGTAAGCCCGGGCCCGTGCCCAACTGGTGACCAGGGTGTGCTGTGTGCCGAGGAATCCCTGCCATAGGCGCTGGGGGCTGACCTCGTGGGCTGCATCGTATAGGTAGTCCGAGACTGCCTGTGGGGTGAAGTGCGACATTGTAGCCCGGATAGAGCTTGCGATTGCCCCGATCTTGGCGGTCGCAGCTGTAGACCCAGTTTGGGCGACGTGGGCTAACAAGATAGGAGACCCCACAAAGTGGTCTGGCAACGGCGGTGATAGCCTGTTTCTCAGTCCCAGTGTAATGTCCAGGTAGACAGGCGCATCCGACCCCTGGAGCAATCGGGCCCGGTTGATCAAGGTCCAAACGTGCGCTAACAGGGCGTCTTGTCGCGAGACTATCTGGCCTTGCACAGGTGATGTCTCCTGGGCAGCACTTTTCATCCGGCCAACTTCCCCGGCGCTAAATCGAACCTGCACATGTTCGACCGTGGCAGCCAGGTTCCAGGTAGGCCAAGGGGGGTGGGTCGACGGGCTTAGTGTCACCTTTTGGAGGTCTTCGGGCGGTGGTTTAGTGGCGTCAGAGGACGCTGTCGCCCAGGACGGATATCCGGGCGCTTCAGTTGCCCACCAGTCGAATCGGTGCAGCGGCAAGCTCCTCGCATTACTAATCCTTGCCTCGTCCAGCTCCGTTGCTGATGCGCTCAAGCGAGCGTACTCGTCTAGTCGAGCCGGGTCAAACACCGGCTTCGCAAGTGCATCAGAGCCCGGTGGTGTTGAGGTGTCAGCGCCGAACAGCTGGCGGGTGTGAGCGGCCCAACGGTGGACAAACTGCAAGAGACAGATGGCGTCTGACAGACAGTGGGTGAGCTTCATGCCGACGGCATATGCGCCGCACTTGAACGCCGTCAGCTGAACGGCAACACCCGGGAGCCCGACATATTCAGCGAGGTTGGAGAATGCAAGTGTAGTCCCCGGGAGAAAGTCGGCCTGCGGGAAATCGGAGGCTATCCAGACTCTTTTCGTCGTCGCTCTCTCGTCGAGGCTGGGCACGACGCTGGCTAGCTCCCTCTCATCTTGCACAATAATCAGCTCGACGCCTGGGTCATCTGATGTGCCGTATACTGCGATGGGTCGGCCTGTGAACCGTGTATTGGCATCGCCCGGCACCACGTCGCCACTAGTTGCCCACCGCAAGTGACCTGAGTAGTGCGGATAGTCGTCAAGGGTTTGGCTAAGAGCGGCTTCGATTCGTTGGAATAGAGCAGGATCAGTCGCACCAAGATCCTGAGCCCCATCGAAGAACCAGATAGCGCCGCATGGAGCGAAGCGGGCAACCGTCGCATCCACAACAGACAGCTTAGTGCTCGTTGTGTTCTTCGGCGGCGTTGCGGGAAAAACCCGCCTAGTAGATTGCACACGGCCTTTCATTTGCGTCATGTTTTCAATGCGGAACGTCGTGATGTCCTCGAAAACTAACGGCACAATCGAGAGATCAGAGATATGACCCTGCTGGAAGCTGCTGCACAGAAAGGAGCGATAGGATAGGCGCTTACATACCTCTAGTTGCGAATGCGATTGCGATAGGGTGCTGCTCAGACCCCCAGACTTTGAACCGACGCAGGATGATTCGGAACGATCCTCGACAAGTTATTCTGTATAGCATAAGCTCAACCACGAGGGTGGGTCAGCATATGTAGACGATGACTAGTGGAGTCAGCGAGAGAACGAGAACTAATGCCGGCGAGTGCGACGATGTTCTTCACTGCCCCTTTAGGCGGCGTGACACATGCCATTCTCTGGACTTGGGGAGATGGCCATTGGGCGCCTGCGCATTACGACATGTGATGATTCCTATTATTTTCCCATATTTCTAAGTCCCATTACCAAAATTACCTCTTTCGGCTAACTTGGACAAAAGAAGTAAATCCGAGGTCTCTACCCTGTGCTGCGTGCATGTTCTTCGCCCCACAGCTAGGTGCTCCTGCAAACATGTAGTCTAAACCTCTGGGTAAGGATGACGACGGTGATAATGATAGGAATAGACTACTGCACTGCACTGCAGCCTGCATGCACCTAACCTTACCTAAGATATGCTCTCAAGTCACAGATAGTTATTAGACGGGACAAGCCACTCAAGTTTCAACAGCATCCAATCGTAGACTTAACAGCAGCGACATACCCGCCACACATCTATGCACAGGATGTACATAGGTGATTGTAAAACCGAGGTAGCTGTTGTCGATCTCTAAGGATTCAACTTTCTATCAAGAACAAGCTCGGGAAGTCAAATATTACTGGAATTGGGCCTCTTTGTGCCACCAACTATCTAGGTTACATACTTAATAATAAGTAATTAACCAAAGTTAGACCGTAATGTACCTATCAACAAATCCTCCACTTTACAAGCACGGAGTACCGCGGTTATAAAGCGTGTGCCTCTCGGGCCATTTGACTCATATAGTATCTTACGGCTTGTGATAGAGAGCTGGGCAATGTCCATACCGCTACCCCATCACCGAGAGGAATTCCAGATGCTGAACGATTATATAAATATGCCTGCAGGGATTCAATAGGTCATCCAGCCCTACCATCTGGGGTTGGTGATGTTAGCATCCGATCGAAACACAAAATGCCAAGGGAGGGCAGGGCTTGGGTAAGTTGCAACTTGCAAGGACCATCTCGAGATAGTCCAACCTAGAAATCCCGTTGCTTAATAAGAAACAGACGGTCCCAGATACAGCCGCCAGTTTGACTTCTGGTGGGTAAGGTAAGAAAGAAAACACCAATCCGGCCTAATGTTGGAAGTGGCATATACGCCACTCACGGAATCGTCCGGTCTGAACTTTCTCGTTGAGACATTGAAACTTATTGACCAACTTAGGCCACGCATCGATAATCAACACAATGAAAGAAATCAAACAGGCGAAACATGCCTGACATTAGTATTAATATCCCGATGAACACTATGGGTAAAAAGAACTGCAAATACGATATCTCCCCAATGGGAAATCCCGACGCTCCTTCTCAGCAACTGTCAAGAGCATTGCACAACTCTTAGCAGTAATATAACCCGAAACATCGTCTATGGTACCAACTGGACGACTCGGCTCTTGCATCGCTCAGAATTTCGCAGCCATTCTGCCCGAAAGGGCAATTGTTCAATCACAATGCCGCATCATGATTTCTTGTTCTGTTGCTTGAGACTTGAGTCTCCTGAGTACCATCCATGCTATCTTCATAGAAGCGATTTGTTAACCCCTTACCTGGGTAACGAGCGTTACCTACATAGTCATCTGGTAGATCCTGTGAGGTTTCTGGCTTTGCATTCTCGAATCCTCTCTCTAACACGGGCCGCTACCTTCACACCTGGGACGAAATGGATCATCTTCTCTTGTCGCCGGATATAGGGTTCCTGTTCATGCCATTATCACTATGTGCTGTGATCAGTATATGCCTTTCCATCTTGTTCAAACGGCCCAATCAGCTCGCCGCACCAAGCTACTCGAACGATGATCGAGATTTTAGGAAGATGCTTCAAGATGGGTACGAGAAAGTAAGTACTGCTGGGGCAAAGGAGGCGACTTTACAGTCGACGACGCACTAAACGTACGCACTAGGAAGGAGACCAGATCTTCAGCATACCGACTTCCAATCTGCCCATGTACATCGTCCCGCCCAAGTTTTTGAACGAGCTCCATAAGCTCCCGGAGAAGACGATGAGTTTCAGAAAGGAGATGTACGATAGGTTCCTAGGTCGATACACAGCCTTTGCCTCGAACGAGGACTCGATGGTCAAATCCGTCAAGGTCGATCTGACCCGGTCGATCGATCTACTTCTGCCTGCGATGATGGAGGAGTCCGATTACGCCATTGCCGAGTCGTTCAATGTCTCTAAAGACTCCTGGACGGAGGTGCCTCTGCACGGTGTGTCCACGCGCCTCATCGCGTACTTGTCGGGGCGAAGCCTGGTCGGACTACCACTATCGCGTACCCCTGAATGGTCAGTCCGAGTGTCTCTATCCAACCGCCTGTCGGCTCAAGCCGCCGTTGACTTGCTAACTGGACTCTTGGACCGTTTTCCAGGATCGACGCTGCCATCAACGTGACCTTGAATGCCATGGCCGGTTCCGGAAAACTTTGGGAATACCCCTCGTGGTCCTGGCCGGTTGTCCAGTATTTTCTCCCTGAAACGAAGGGCGTCCGGGAGTACTTTGACAAGACGGCGAAGATGCTCGCCCCCTTGCTCAAGGAGAGGAAAAAGCAGGTGGCCGTTCCCGAGTTCAAGGCGCCCGCAGACATGACCACATGGCTCGTTCAACATGCGAAGGGAGACCCGTGGAGTCTCAAGTACCACACAAGACAGCACATCGTGCTCAACATTGCAGCTATCCATACTACTAGCGGACAGGTAAGAATGAAGAGAAATGCAAGATCCGTCCCGGAGCTGATTCATCATATGGTTGGCGAGCTTGGAGACTAAATAAATCCTGGTTATATCATAGTTGACGAACACGCTCTACGAACTGGCAAAGAGACCGGAATACCTGGAGCCACTCAGGGAAGAAATCAGGCACCACGCCGGCCCGAGCGCAATATTTACGAAACAAACCCTGTTCCAGATGAAGAAGCTAGACAGTTTCCTACGAGAGGTCCAGCGGATGAACGTGCCCGGTCTCGGTAAAATTACACCTTCCGCTTCCATCTCTTGCGTAATCTTCTCTCATCTTCTCTTCTCATGCTAACACTCTTTTTCGTCTTTCTCACTCAGTATCGGTCAACCGCAAAGTCCTCAGCCCCGTCACGCTTTCGGACGGCACAGCGCTGCCGAAAGACATCTCGCTCGCGGTAGCCGCCGACGCCGTCGCGCGGGATTCCCGCATCTGGGGCAATAATGCGTCCGAGTTCGACGGTTTCCGGTTCGAGAGGCTGCGCAAGACGCCGGCAGACGACAACAGATACCAGTTTACTTCCATCAACGAGGAGAGCTTGAGTTTTGGTGGGTTTTTCTTTTCTTTTCATGAATCTATCCATACTCCCCTATTCCCAACGTATTCTTTTTTTTTTTTTTGGGAGTTTCAAACTCCCTTACTCTATATATACCACTCGATGCTGACAAACTCCCCATCTGTGATCACCGTTTATAGGACACGGACGCTCCGCTTGCCCCGGTCGCTTCTTCGCCGCTGCGGAGCTGAAGGTGCTCGTATCTAAGATCATCATGCAGTACGATATGAAGCTGTCGGACGGGGACCCGGGTCAATTGCACGGATACTTCGAAGTCGTCGGTGGGCCCGATCACACGCGCAAGATTCTGTTTAAGCGACGAGCAACGATATCATGACACAGGTTCTGATGTTTCGGATAGCGTTTTTCTCCGCTTATCAGGAGATTGTTGGCTTGAGATGAGATCTGGGGGGAGGTTGAATATACGGTTTTCAGATAGCTAGCCTAGGGTTAGATTAAATGGAGAGAGCAAAATTAAGAAAATAATAGACATATATTATTCAGCCCACTGTTTCTATTTTTTTTTTCAACTCTTGCAAAGTTCGGGTGAAACATGTATTCATACAACGACGGCTGTCTATGTGGCAAATGCTGAAATAGCTGTTTTATCAAGCACATCCATACCACAGTTCCCAAGAGTTTCGGCCGAGTGGTGCCTGAACCAAATTCCCGCAGAGGTATACATACAGATTACGTTATTTTTATGAGTCCTACGTTAACCCGAGCTGAAATCCCTCTACTCCACCAACTCAGGCTGGGCAAAACCGTAGCCGACGTGAACTCGTATCCTGGGCGCAGTGTGCATTACTAGTCCAAGCTAACATTTTGTTGGCAGCTTCTCCCGAAAGGGGTATTACGAGGGAAATAAGGCATGTCGTGAAAACGGAGCCACAGGGCTGGCTACTTACTTACCTAGTACTTGTACCTTGCGTGCGCAGCCTGTCCTGAAGTTAAGTATCCCCAGTGGGGGCGAGTGAATCAAGCCAGGGGTTCTCTTCTCATGTCAGAACCTTACAGGGTATCGGGCCGCAGGCACTAGGATGGGATAAACTGTGGGTTGCAGGCGGGAACATGGTAGGATGCAATGCTGCTGCATGCAAGATCGAGCTTAACCTAGCAGATTCAGTCTTATGCCTAGGTATGTATCTACGGTACCCACTCACTTAGGTAAGTCGTTACGGGCTGATTTTTCAGGTGGTCACAGATCAGTAAGTACTTACGTAGGTACTGAAATGCAGCAGCTCAGAGTGGGAGGTACACCTGTGGGCTACATGGGCAGTATCGGTCCAGAGAGAAAGACACGATGAGGATGAAATATGATGAAATAACTGAATAACGCTTGTCATGTAACAAAAGAAATGGTCGGTTAAAAAAACAAAAACAATCCCAAAGCCCCCTGAATCCCTATCTAACCTTAATTAGCCAACTCAAAGTTTGGCAGCGGCCTCATGTCCGTGAGCCTCTGCTGGTTCTGCGTGCTCTCGTACTGGTACCCGCCCAGCCACTCGGGCCGCTTGTCGGCCAGGGGGCCCTCGATCTCGGTCCAGGTGTTGCCCAGGGTCAGGATGACGCGGCCGTTCCACCTGCCGGGCCAGTGGGCCCTGACGGCCTCGGGATCCTTGCCGTACCGGTCGACCTGCCTCTCCTCCCTGCCGACGGCGCTGAAGGCGACGGCGAGGCCGACGTGCTCGGACGTCGACACGGGGCTCCCCGCGGCGATGATGGGCGCCGCCAGGTTCTGGGGCAGAAGGCGGGTGATGGTGGCGGCGGGCGCCACGCCGTTGATGGTCGCCCCGTGCGTGTAGGGCAGGTTGGGCCGCAGGCTGCGGATCAGGCCCAGGACCCCGGCCTTGGTGGCCGAGTACACGGGCAGGCTCTGCTCGGGCGAGTAGCCCGTCGCCGAGGTCGTCAGCACGATGCTGCCGCCGTACCCCTGCCTCTCAAAGGCCGAGAGCGCCAGGTGGACGAAGTTGATGGCCGCCCGCAGGTTCACGTCGATGCACTTGTACTGCGGCTCCGCCGACTCCGGCGACGCGATGTTGCTGAAGAAGTCGAAGTCCTCGCTGATGCCGGCGTTGGCGATGGCCATGTCGATCTGCCCGATGTCCTTGAAGGCCGCGGCCAGCTGCTCCCAGTTCGAGACGTCCACGATGCGCGAGTGCCAGCCCGCCGGGCTCGGTCCATCCTCAGGGTGTGGTGCCGAGATGTCCAGCGCGTGGACTGTGGCATTGTGCGAGGCAAGTATGCGGCCGGCGGCAAGTCCGATGCCGGAACATCCACCTGTAGAGGTATTACTTGCATTAGATGTCTGTGACTAACAAGATCTACCTAATCTGGGGGGTGGAGATCTGGGAGAGCGGCGTCGGATTAGAGGCAGACTAACCTGTTATGACAGCAACCTTGCCCGAAAGGTCGGGGATATCACTATCCTTGAGGTAAAGCGAAGTCATGATTGGTTGGAAGACTGGGGCGGGCGTAAAGAAAGGGGTCCGAATAGAGAGATGGCTGTTCCGAATTGGGCAATTGATGATGGACTGCTTTGATGCTTCGGGAGTCGGCTGATGGTTTGTGGAAATTTCGAAGCTGTCCTCGGACGTGGTTTTTATATCGAGATGATTTCTGCCATTTTCTAACTCCGACTCTTCGTGCAGTCCTCATAGTTTCCCCTTTCAGAAGCCGAGACATTTCGAACGTGAAACTCTGAAGAGGTACAATTGCTTCCAAGACACCGAAAACCAAGCTCCTAGCCAGACACGAGCTGTCTTTCCAGTATGTCCGCAAAATTCCAAATCGAAGATCGACTTGATGCTTCCAAAAGAATTGCCATTCTGAGCAATACCTTTGGCTCCCGAAGCGTTTCAAGGTGTTGTTGAAAAGCATCGCGGTCAGGATATTAGCGTCCATTACTGAAAACTTTTCCTGTCTACGAAGTTGAGAGGTGAGAGCGACGACAAGGACCAAATTTTCCTTTCTCGGAAATTTAAATTTCTACACCGCTTTAGGCAATTATCAAGTGGTGGCTGTAACAGTCAGGGCGATTTTAACTTCAATCCGTATTCACTAGACTGGGTGTGGCCTGGATAGCTATATAAGATGTTATGGCTATAGCTAGTTACGTACAAGATAAGGAACCGGCTTCAAATTTCATTGTGTCAGGGCTAAAGCACAGGTATAAGCGATCGAAGTTTTGGCACTGGGCAAGATCATGGTAGGAAGGCTTACAAACTGCTTCCATATAGGTAAATACAGAGTGTCGTCCTTCCCAATCGTGGGAATAGAGATACTGTTCAGGACTAAAGTTTTATTCTGATGATATTTTAATGTGAGGTTTAAGACTTACCCGAACGAATAGTCTTGTGAGCGAATAGGGGAGATTTTGCCTGGAGTAGCTTTTAATGGTGTCGACGTGAGGCTGTCTGTCGCCCTGACTTCGTAGTCCAGCACACGGAGACGAGCAGTCGCATGGTGCAAGACTGGTGCCTCGGATTTGATTATCTTCCTCGTAATTCAGAAGCTCTGTGAGCCTGTTGATGAAGAGTACCTGACTTGGTTATCAACATCACATTCTTCACCCCCGTCACATTTGTGAATGAAGTCTGGGTAACCACAAATGTTGCGTGAGATAACAGCGAAATTACTAACCGAACGAGAACAGCACAAGTTTTTGTTTTTCTACGCGGGCCGCTATATACATAGAAGCCGGATGACTAAAAGAATGACCCGAAAGCACCCCTGTCTACTGACGTCTCCGGAACAGGACTGTAGCTTCATGGTCCGGCAAGTTCTGGGTCTCGAACAACAGACTCTTGGGGCGAGTTTGTCCCTCGGCAAACTTCATGTCGTAGTTCAACAGTAGGTAACCCATAATGGCCTTGATCTCGTTCGATGCGAAGAAGCGGCCAGGGCAAGCATGTCTGCCGTAGCCGAAAGCCATGCTGTCGTGATTACTCGCGGCGTACACCTGCCTGCCGGCGTTCTCCGTCTTCTTGGCCCGCTCCTTCTCGAAACGAAAGCCATCGAAAGTCTCAGGATCCGGATAGATGTTGGGATCCATGGTGATGGCCTGGGTGGGGACGCCGATGGTGGTGTTCGCGGGGATGACGAAGCCGTCCTTGAGCTTGTAGTCCTCGGTGACGACACGCTCGAAAGTAATGAGGAGCAGTGGGTTGAAGCGCTGGCTCTCTTTCATGATACTGTCCATCTTGGCGAGCTTGTGGAATCCGTTCTTGTCGATGCTGCCGTCGGGGTGCAGGACCCCCTCCAGCTCCTTTCGCAGGGGCTCGATGTACTCGGGCATGGCGCAGAGGTCGAAGATGAGCTGGGCGGGCGCGGCTGCGCTGGTGTGGATCGCGGCGAAGCTGACCTTGAGGAGGATCCCGGCGAGGAAGGCCTTGTCCTTCTCATCGCCTTGGGCTTGCTCCGACATCCAGTACAGCAGATCCAATGCCTTGTCACCAGTCCGCTCGCGCTCATTCAGGAGAGGAATCGCGGCTCGCTCGGCAGCACGGTAGTGTTCAGATATTTGGCGGAGAGCAGGGATGGTGTATTGCATGATGGGGCGGAGAATGTGAGGGTACTGCTTGATCGCCTGGGCGCCGATGAAACCGTCCACCGCGAATGCGATCGAGGCCTTGATCCATTCTTTATTCTCACTGAGAGTGGTGCCGCCAAACATGCGCGACGAGACACGCGCCACGATCTGTGTCAGGCGGTCGACGACGGGCACGGGAGTCCAATCATCACAAGCAGGGAAGTCTTCCTCGAACGCGTTGCGAATCTCCTCTTGGACGCCGGGCATAACGTCGGCTGGGAGGTACTTGGTCAGCACGTCGTATTCCATCATTCAAAAGCCACGCCAGATGAGAGTCTTTGCACCTACTGAGATGGTGGTTGAGCTGTGCCTTGACCACCCGGGGGTGGAGGGTTGATCGGCTACCCATTGTAGTGTATTTTCCCTCGAACATCTCCTGGAATGTGGCAACGAAATCGACCTTGTCGATCGGGGCAGTCTTGAGCTCCTCGACATACTTGGCAGGAATCATTAATCTTTCACCAAGTACGCTGGGCACGTAAAACATGGACCCTTTGTTCTGTTTTCTTCTATATTAGCAGGCGAGCGCGATTCCAGTTTGTCAGGCATAGATTTGTATTAACCTTCTCATAGCCTTCGGCCAGCATGGCCATGCCATCGTGAATGAAGCGAATACGATTCTTCTTGATCGACTCTTTGTCCGAGCCTCCGACGATGGGAATGCCGGGAGCAAGGCGTTGTTTCTTTCCGAACAACGACGACGAGAGAATTATACTAACGACCACCACGGCCAAGCCCAATAGTATCCTCACCGCGACATGTGCTGAGGGAAGGCTTGGAAGTGGGAGTACTGGAGGGAGAACGAGGCTGTCGAGCTCAAAAGATGCGCCCTTCGCAAGAGAATCCATGATTGGCGGCAGCCGTTTCTGCTACTTGAGACTTTGAACTGAATAAGTCGGCCAAGTGCCTTCGACCACATGGGATTCTGCGGTATTAAGGCACGACGGAAAACACAGCGCAGTGACCTGCAACTATAGTCTGTGACGAATACCATCTCTCACACGAAACTCCATGTTGACATCATGGCTTCGCCGACTAAGGACTACAGAAAATAGTCCTTTACGGTAATTTTGAGTGACCATCTCAGGCAATTGTGCCATCACTCGATTCACACTCGAATTGGTAACATGAAGTTACCGGTTTGATGTTTAGTCAATACCACGGAAAGGACTTGTCGAGGTGCCAAGAGCTTCCGGCCCCCTGACACCTGACTGCCTCCCTTCGGCGACTCAACAAATTCCCCGAACAGGAGATCCCGAGGGGACGTGCCAACTGTCAACCGTCAACTGGCAACCACGCTCAGCCCAGGCAAAGACTGGAGATCCCGACACACCCACCGACCGACGAACAGGCATAGGGGTGGAAAATGAGGATAGAAATTGGGGCGGATATCATGAGAGCAGAGCCAGAAAACCTGTCGCTCATCGCTCGCGCTTGGTGTATCCTGTAGCACAGCACACTCCAGGCATCATTGCAGTCATTGCATAGTCGGTTACAATGTCTGAACAGCTCCTGGACGTCAACAGCTCGCCCGTGATCCTGAAGGCACTGAGAGAGCACCCATACACAGTCTTGGGAGCTATCGTGATAGCCTGGTTAGCAAAGGCCATCTACGCCCACCTGACCCATCCTCTATACCACTTCCCGGGGCCTTTCTGGGCCTCGTTCAGCAATGTCCTTCATTCTTGGACCTTCATGGGCGGCCGCCAACCCTACGACATCCTGGCACTGCACGAGAAATACGGTCCAGTAGTCCGCACCTCGCCGAACGAGCTCTCGTTCAATACCGCTCAGTCGTGGCGCGACATCTACGGCTTCCGACCCAGTCACAAGACCTTCGTCAAGAGCCCCTTCTATGACGGTGGCAGCTTCGCCGACGCCGCGCACTCCATCGTGAGTGAGCGCGACCCGACTCAGCACGGTATCATGAGGAAATACCTCAGCCACGCCTTTTCGGACAGGAGTCTAAAGGAGCAGGAGGGCCTCGTTACGGAGATGGTCGATCTGTTCATGCATCAGATCGGCAAGTTCGGGCCTCAGCCGGGCGGTGTCGATATCGTCATGTGGTTCAATCTTCTGACATTGGACATCATCGGCTCTCTCGCGTTCGGCGAGCCGTTCGGGGGTCTGGAGTCTGCCAACTATCATCCGTGGATTCAGCTCGTCCTCGGTGCTATGAGCCAGGGCGCGCTGGCCGACTGCATGACCAGGTTCCCACTGATCGGCCAGGTCTTTCAGTGGCTAATGCCCGGGACGATTGCGAAGCTCATCGAAGACACCAGGAAGCATGAAGCGCACACGATAGCTCTAGTGGATAAGTGAGTAGGACCATTCCCAGCAACGTCCAACGAGCTCTGGACTGATCGCCGATAAAAAAGGCGCCTCAAGAACCCAAGTGATCGGCCCGATTTCCTCACTCGCATGCTCGAAAACCGCGACAAGGACTCCATATCCGACATCCAGATTGCCGCCCACGCGTCCGACTTCGTGTAAGTTAAAGCCATCTCTCAAGAGATTAACACTCGTTCAACCGTCAGGACTTGGCTCATCAACGCGAACAGGACGGCCGGGAGCGAGACGACGGCAACCGTCCTGTCCACCATTACTTACCACCTCCTCCGCTTCCCAGACGTCTACCGCAAGCTGAAGGAGGAGATCCGCTCCGAGTTCCAGAGCTATGACCAGATCAACGCAAAGAGCACCTTGCATCTCAAGTACCTGAACGCCGTGATATACGAAGGCATGCGCATCTACTCGCCCCTGCCATTCGCGCTACCTCGTGTCGTGCCCGAGGGAGGAGACACCGTGGACGGGCACTTCATTCCCGGAGGCGTAAGCGGTCCCTTTTCATTCCAACCCGATTCTTATTTCATCTGATGTATTACCGAGCGAACTGACAAAAAATCGGATGAAAACAGGTCACCGTCTCAACAGCGACGGTCGGATCAAACAACTCCACCGCCAACTTCGAGAAGCCGTTCGACTTCATCCCAGAGCGATGGATGGGCGAGAACGCGCGGGACAAGCTCGACGCCTCGCAGCCCTTCTCGCTCGGTCCGCGCGGCTGCCTAGGGCGCAACCTGGCCTGGATGGAGATGAACACGACGCTGGCCAAGCTCCACTTCAAGTACGATATCGAACTCCTGAGCAAGGATCTCGACTGGCATCGTGATTCGCGGATGCATACGCTATGGCATAAACCTCGGATGTTCGTACAGGTTATGGAGAGGAAGGACTTATGAGTAGTATCACAGCCGAGGTATTGTGACCATTAGGGAAGTAGAAGTTGGATTGTTTCTCACATAATGTCTCATTCTGGCGCCGGTATTAAGGGTATGGATGAGAGTTATGAGAAGTTGGGAGTTTTGCAAATGAGCAACTTATGATTTTACAGCTAAAAGCACCAATTACCTGATTTGGCCCGCTAAGACGTATCTAGCCTGGCGTGTTTAAGTACTTAGATAGCGGTGATAAAATGATCTGACCAGATGCATCAAGAGGTATTAGCCCTGTATGGCAAACAGCACTTTTACCAGCTCACCTCTTCAAGTGCCTTGAATTACTATACGTAAAGGCGTTATTTCTCTCTGCCTCTGCTTACAAGGAAGGAAATGAGGCGGTGTACAGCATATATGGTAAGCAAATTCAAAGGGAGATGATAAAGTGTAAGGTGGACGCGTTTGACAGAATACCTTGAAAGGTCGGACCAAAAGGATCTAACAAGACTAATACAGTGAAATAATGATTGCTGTGGCCTTAAAGTTATATGTCGCACACTGTGTAAGGTTAAATTAGGTTAGACGCTTACAAAGTCCGTTACAGCACACAGTACTTTTAATACTGGCCTCATTTGTCCAAGAGTTAAAACCCAGTTCAAGCAGTCAATAGGTAAGTAGGTATTAGACTAAACCTAGGAAGGCCATGTTTGATAAATATCCATTGAAGACATAGCAGAAATACCGATCTATATAATCGAAAACCGAAAAGAGCCAACAACTGTAGAAAAAGCAAAGAAGAACAGAAATCATGTCTCCCTCATACCCGGCCAGTTTTTATCCAACCTAGACACCCGCACCTCCTCCTCCTCCCCTTCCGCCTTGAATCCATCTCTCAAGAAGAAGTGGTAGTGGTAGCGCCAGCTCCGATGTATCTCAGAGTGCTCGCGCTCCAGAGCTCGTTGCCGCTCATCTGGTACTCGAGGCCCTTCACGTAGCTCATGACGGCGGCCCTGCTCTCGTCGGTCAGCGAGGGGTCGGCCTCGATCTCGGCCGCGAGCTGGAGGTGCGTGAGCTCCCACTCGCGGGCCATGGCGAAGAGGACGCGCTTCGAGGCCTCGATGGTGAGGTTGGCCTCCTCGGCGAGCACCTGCACGGACGAGCACAGCACCGAACCCTCCTCGTGCCCCGTGAAGGACTGTGCGAGCTCCTTCTCCCAGCTGAATATGTCGTTGATGATGGAGATGTGCTTGGAGCAGTTCTCGTCCACGGGCCGGACCATGGCGAGCTCCTGAGGAGTCAGGTGGAGCCCCATGCTGAAGCGCATCAGGGCCGACAGCAGGGCCTTGCCGACATCGCGCTCGCGGTAGATCAGGTACGAGCCGAATCCCTTGATCTTCTTGCGCTCGCGGTCCGTCTGCGCCCGCATGAAGACGAAGGTCGGCTCGAGGATCTCGTCGGCCAAGTCGTGGTCTAGTGCCCGCATGTCCGTCCACAGGTCCCACATGATGGCCTCGGCCGGGCTGGACCGGTTGGGCTGCTGCTCGCCGCGCATGATGGGCATGAGCGCGTTGTTGTAGGCCTCGCCGTCTTCGAACGACATGTCTTCGAGCAGATCTGGTGGGAGTGGAGACGCGGTTAGTGAACTGTTGGAGGGTTGCATATGATGTTCAAGGACAGAGAGGCATGGGTTCCTGCTCACCATCAATCAGGAAGAGGATGGTCAATAGCTTGCAAGCATAGCCGATCCGGTCATCGTCGGCCATGGGGTAGTACATGCAAGTGACCCTCGAGAAGCCGGCGACTACGAACTTCTTGCGCTCCTTCTCCGACGGGAAGTCCCATCGGTCGAGGAAGTACTGGTCGACTTCGCGAATGATGGCGTCCATATTGTGATACCACGACGGCTTGAGGTAGCTCTCAGGCACGGGCGGGATCCGAAAAGACGACTCGCTGTCTGGAGTCGCACGCCCGCTCCTTGGAGGTGTTGTCAAGTCGTTGGGCCCCATCGTCTTCATGCCGAACTCCTTGCCCAAGGCGGGCTCGAAGGCTTGCATAACGGCAGTCATTTTTTCGAGGGTAGCGTTGACGGTGAGAGAGATGAGTCAAAAGTTTGAAGTGTTGATGTGAAGACGTGCTCTTGACGAGGGTGATCTGTGTGCTTAGGGCGTCTTGTATGGGCTGGAGGATGTTGATTGCGATGCGATGCTCTCTCTTCCATTCCTGTTCTCCAACGCCACGACCGAAAGTCTTATACTTTCATGACTTGAGAATTTCCCTGGAGTCGAGATGCTCCATTTTCACCCAACTTTCCTTCCCTTCGCCATCGTTGCCTCCGACCTCTCTTGCAATTGTCTTCCTTGAGGAAATCTCTCGATGCATCATTACTTCCCCATTCGAGCAACGAAAGATTTCTGCTGTAATGAGAAATGAGAAGCCGAGTCTCTCATGCATTCCTCATGCATTTCCACGCATTCTCAAATTTGAGAATGCATGAGTTTGTTGAATTTGGGAAGGTGAAGCAGTTGGTTTGAGCAACGAAACTGCGGGATTCCCTAAAGCGGTAATTTTTCGCACCCCTGTCATATTACTAGTCTTTCAAAGTCCCAACTTCCAGAGTATCACGGAAGTTGAACAGGCTCCCCCCAGCCCTCCCCGTGGACTGGCGGCCACGAGTATCGTGCCAATTCTCCTGGTCGCTCTTGTCGTCGTCTTGGTTCATTTTACCGTTGGACTAGAGGACGCGTTCGCGCAAGGCCACAGCTGCGATCTCAACGATGGGCATTTTGGCAAGAATCCGTCATCGCAATGGCCAGAGCGCCGCTGCGAGCCCTTTGTCTACTGTGAATGTAGACGCGAGCACATCTCTGCTGCGCTTGCTGGACGCCCGTGACTGGGCGGTGATGATTGTCAGCGGTGTCGCTGCCCTCATCGCTGGTGCGATTTTACCACTGGTCACGGTCAGCATCACCACCGGGGACTTGTCCACAACCGAGGAATGCTAACTCGCTCGCAGGTTATCATCGGTAGCGTGGCTCAGTCTACTAGGTCCTACTTTGTCGGGAACGTGGACTCGGCAACTTTAACTCCTCAAATCGTACAGCTCGTCTATTATTACCTGTACTTGACCGCTGCTCAATTCGCCTCAACCTATGTGTCCACGGTCGGCTTTGTCACCGGCGGCGAGCGCATCACACAAAAGCTGAGAGAGGAATATCTCGATGCTGTCTTACGGCAAGAGATCGCCTACTTCGATACCCTCGGTTCCGGTGAAATCGCCCAGCGCATGCTCGATGACATCAATCAACTACAGGACGGCTTGACCGGGAAGCTTTCTTTGACGCTGGGTTCCATCGCAACTTTTGTCACCGCTTTTATCGTCATCCTGGTGCAAGGATGGAAGCTGGGACTCGTCCTAGTATCGGCCATTGTCGCCATCACTGGCACCATGACCGTTGGTGGCATATTCATGATCAAGTACGCCAAGAGTACGGCTGTGGCGAACGGCGCGTCGGCTTCTGTAGCTCACGAGAGTCTGGAAGAGTATAGGCATGTTGCGGCCATGGGCATGCAGGATGCCCTCGCTGAGCGCTATAACAAGCTCGTCCTGATAGCGAGCCGCTCGAGCATTCGTGGCCGGTGGGCGCTCGCAATTATGATCGCCGTCATGAATGCGAGCATTGCATGGTCCAACGGTCTGGCCTTCTGGGAAGGATCACGGCTCATGGCGACAGGCGAAGAAACCCTCGGCGCTCTCGTCACTACCTTGCTCTCCGTGTCCACGGGCGCCTTTGCATTGGGCAACATCGCCCCTCACATACAAGCGTTCGCATCAAGTATCGGCGCCTCTGCCAAGCTCTTCGAGCTCATCCAGCGAGTGTCTGACTCGGATCCATCTTCCAGCCAGGGTAGCAGACTGTCCGAAGTCAAAGGCCGAATCCAGTTCAAAGAGGTGTCATTTCGATATCCCTCTCGCATGGAGTCTCTCGTGTTAGACTCGTTGCACGTGGTCGCTGAACCCGGGCAAACTACTGCTATCGTCGGCCCATCCGGGTCTGGAAAGAGTACTCTACTAGAACTGATCGAACAGTTTTACCGGCCACTTGCAGGCACTCTGGGTAGGTCGTCCGAACTGAGCCAAAACATTATCCAATATCTGACTGACCACTTGGCTTATCTAGAGCTGGACGGGGTGGACATGTCCGAGCTGAACCTGAAATGGCTGCGTCAACGAATTGCCATGGTCGGCCAGGATCCCTTCCTTTTCGACCGTTCGATACGAGACAACATCAGTTACGGACTTGACGAAGAGACACGCAATTCTCTCTCGCCTGCAGAGTTGGAACGAAAGGTCATTGCTGCGGCCAAGGCAGCAAATGCTCTCGACTTCATCAACGAGCTGCCCGAGACTCTACACACCAGGGTCGGTGAGCGCGGCCGCATGTTGTCCGGCGGACAAAGACAACGCATCGCCATCGCAAGAGCTATTATCAGAGAGCCCGCCGTGTTGTTGCTCGATGAAGTCACCTCGGCACTGGATGCAAAGTCGGAAGGCGAGGTCCAAAAAGGGATTGCTAGTGCATCAGCAGGCCGGACCACCATTATAGTTGCTCATAGGTAAGGTTAAGTGAATGTGTCTGCGTGCGGCCAGCTCCCGATGCTAACAAGATGTAGACTGTCCACCATCAAATCGGCTGACAAGATTGTCGTGGTGGACAAAGGCAAGGTTGCCGAGCAGGGCACGCACGAGGCACTCGTCGATCTGAATGGCATCTACGCGGGTATGGTGACTAAGCAGCAACTGCACAGCGAGAACGAGGGCGAGAGTGAAGGGGATATCTCTGACGCAGAGGTGTCAACCCTACAAGCTAGTAAGGAAGGCAGTGTAGTTCGGAGTGAGGAGAAAGCCGCTGCCGGGGACGTACTAAGTTTGGGTGAGGAGAGCAAGACTGCTACATCCGAGTCCATCACGTCTTTGGTCGCTTTCGTTACTTCACTCAACCGACCCGAGAGATGGCACATATTTCTCGGGCTCATCTTCTCTACGCTCGCCGGCGGGCTCATCACTTTGTAAGTTTCCCGCGCCCCTTTTCCCGCTGCGGTCAAAAGCTGATTGACTGTGCGCCAGGCAAGCGTACTTTTATGCAATGTCGATCCAGACTTTGACCGTCAATAAGCCTGGCTCCGCGAAATATGGCAGTGGTATCTCCTTCTGGGGCGGCATGTGGCTGCTTCTCGGAGCGCTCACGTTTCTCTTCTGGTTCATCCAGGGCATATGTTTCGCGCACTCGACCGAGAAGCTAGTAATCCGTGTAAAGGGCTTGCTTTTCTCCGCCATGTTAACCCAGGACTTTGCCTTCTTCGAGAGTGGAACGCTCGGTGCAGGCAAGAGTGCGGACATTCTCTCTGCATCTGTCACTGGACTTGCAGCAATGAGCGCTGTCACTCTCGGGACCGTACTGAGTGCCCTTGCCATCATCGTCTCTGCCGTCGTTGCAACACTTGCTGTCGCTTGGAAGATGTCCCTTGTGTGCTCAGCCACCATTCCGATAATTCTGGCTTCCGGGTGGGCGCATCTACGGATCTTGTCAATCCTGGAGAAGCAATCAAAGGCAGCGTATCAGGCGTCCGTCACGTACGCATCCGAGGCCTCATCGTCGATGCGGACTGTGGCCTCCCTGGGACTCGAGCCGTATATTGCCAAGGAACACCACAAGATACTCGAGAAGCAGCGCCATGTCTCCGCCATCGCGACACTGAAAACATCTGTGCTCTATGCTATATCGCAGAGCCTGAAGTATCCGGTAGCCGCGCTTGCATTCTGGTGGGGCGGGCACTTGATCGTTACCGAGAATTACAATCAGTTCCAGTACTTTTTCTGCTATAGCGGCATCATAGCCGGCGCTTTCTCAGCAGGTGCGGTCTTCTCGTTCGCTCCCGACTTGAGCCGCGCCCGGGAAAGCGCAGTCACGATCAAGGAGATGCTGGAGCGGGAGCCAATGATCAAGCTCGGAGACGCAAATAGTGCTGCATTACCGGAATGTGAGGGATCTGTGACCTTCAGAAGCACGGCCTTTGCATACCCAACGAGACCGGATCAGAAAGTTCTGAAGAGCCTCGAGCTGCACGTGCGGTCAGGTGAATTTATCGGGATATGCGGTCCTAGTGGCAGTGGTAAGAGTACCATCGTGTCTCTGTTGGAGCGTTTCTACGACCCTAGTGCAGGCGCTGTCCTACTCGATGGGAAAGACATCCGGGAACTCAATTTGCAGGATTTGAGAAGGCAGCTTTCACTAGTCAGCCAGGAGTCGGCGTTGTTCAGTGGTACAATCCGAAACAATATTGCGCTGGGATGCTCGTGGAGAGAAGTGTCGAATGAGGAAGTCAAGCAAGCATGCTCGCAAGCCAACATTCTCGAGTTTATCGAGTCCTTGCCGTGAGTATTCCCGTAACCTGGTCCCCGCTCTGGCCTTGAACCGAGCCAGCTAGTTCGTTTGCTGACGCACGGATGTGCAAACAGAAACGGGTTAGACACCGAGATAGGCTCGCGTGGAGTCATGCTCTCGGGCGGTCAGCGCCAGCGCATCTCGATTGCCAGAGCGCTGCTGCGAAACCCCAAGATCTTAGTGCTGGATGAGGCGACTTCTGCGCTTGATACGGAGTCAGAACGCGTGGTTCAGCAGGCCATCGATCAAGCGGCCAAGAATAGAACAACCATCTCGATCGCCCACCGTCTGAGTACTATACAACGCGCAGACAGAATTATTGGTAAGTTGAGAGTCCATGCCTGGCATATGGACCGAGGCATCCACTAACAGCGACCGACACAGTGCTCGATCAGGGCGAGATAATAGAGCAAGGAACTCATTCAGACCTGATAAAGTTGAACGGGAGGTACGCCGATATGGTGCGACAGCAGAGTGTTGCTTAGAAGTATGTAGGAAGCCACTGGGGTTGGACAACTGGATATGAACACCCAAATCGACACCTAGCAGTAGGTATTCAGATGACATGGAAGCGTAGTACTCTGGAAAGGTAGTGACATGGACGGACGCAGAATGTCACCACTTTCAACACTCTGATACAAGATTTATATTGTTCAGTTTATCTTAATAACTCGTTATGCAAATAAAAGGTATATTTATTTATGCCGTACTATCTGTCAGATGTAGCACTACGCCTAATGGGTCAAGAGGCCTAACATTTGGGCGTGAAGTCCAGGGTTTATTCCGTATGGTTATGAAGTGTTTTGACCAGTAATGCCTTGGAAGTTGGGAAGGCCAACTCATAAATCTATGATATAAACTCCAAATAAGATATATTAAGTACATGAGAACTATGCTGACACTTCCGAGTCTGACGATTCGAACCCAGAATCGTTGAGGCTGTCGACAGGTTTCTTCGTCGCGCTCTCGATGAGCTCGATGGGTATAGACTGCAATGCCTGGTCAAAGTCCCGCTCGATGTCCTCGATGCATTCCGTTCCTATACTGATTCTTATGAGATCCTACAAGCACGTCAGCATCCGGGATCCGCATTAGCAATAGCAAGCGCTGTCAGGTTTCTTACCTCGGTAACACCGGCACCTATGCGGTCGGCTTCCGACATGATGACGTGCGTGGAAGACCACGGATGTGTCGCCATCGTTTTCGAGTCTCCAACGCTATGCAGTGTCAGCTTTTTTCCTTCTTTCTCGGCCCTTGACAGCGGCACGGTATCCTTACTTGGTCATGTTTGAGATCAGCCTAAAGCTGTTGATAACATATTTACTAGCTTCATTGCCGCCAACAATGCCGACAGACAGCACACCACCGAAGCCATTCGTCAGCACCGCCTTGGCCCGTACGTGATTGTCTCCGTTACTGGGAAGTCCTACACAGGTTTTCCATTAGTCAGTGACACGTGTGCATGGACGCGTGAGGCGCAACCAAGGCGGGCATATACATACCGGGATAGAGAACCCAAGCGATTCTTTCATGGTTCTCCAAGAATCGCGCCAGCCGAAGCGAATTGCTAGCAATCTTGTCACATCGCAGACTCAAAGTCTCTAAGCCCAAGATGAGCTGCTGTGCGGCAAAGGGGCTAAGCACGCCACCGGATTCCATGACGACGTCGATGCGCAATGCCATGGCAAACGCAGCATTGCCGAAAGCCTTTGCGTAGCAGAAACTCATGACATCTTGGGAGGGCTTGGCGAGGTGAGGGAATCGATCGGGATATGCAGCCCAGTCGAAGTTGCCGGCATCGACGACGACGCCACCTACAGTGGTCCCGTGTCCCCCTATCCATTTTGTGGCCGAGTGAACGATGATGTTGGCGCCCTGGTCCTTCACCCGACAAAAGTAGCCACACGCGCCAAATGTGTTATCAACCTGGAACGACATGATTAGGACCGACTAGATCACCAGTGTACAGGACAGCCGCCGGCCTCTCCCGTTTCCGCGATGACTTACTACAAGAGGAACCCCTGCTGCATGAGCTGTATCGGCGATCCCCCGGAGGTTGGGTATAGTGCACCGTGGGTTCCCGATTGTCTCGACGAAGACCAGCTTGGTCTTGTCGTCGATTAACCGAGCAACGTTCTCCGGGTGATCACCAGCGTCCAACCACCTGACTTGAATGCCCAGCCGCGGGAGGAGCGTCTTGAGGCAGCTGTATGAGCCGCCATACAGATTCCGCGACGCGATGATGTTATCGCCCGCTTGTGCGAGCAGGATTATGGTCTGGAATACGGCCCCCTGGCCGGAACCCGTAGCGACGGCGGCCGATCCGCCTTCGAGAGCAGCACATCGCTTCTCGAACACTTCGACTGTCGGCTGCAGCGTACACACATAAGTTTGAGTACCAAGGACTTAATTCATGTCGAAAATGGCTTACATTCGCGATGCGCGAGTAAACGTATCCCGCTTCCTCATTGGTACACACGCGACGAGCATGGTCAGCGTCGTCGAAGACGTAGGACTAATCGCGCGGTCAGGCATCAGTCCATGTCTTCCGTCGAGCTCTCGGTCTATGTGACCGGTAAGACTTACAGCGGTGGCGTAGATAGGCACGGCCCGAGCCCTTGTCTGCTTGTCGGGCTTGTGGCCTGCATGGACCTGCAGGGTGTTGAATTGATGGTCCGAGGGGTTGGCATTGACCATGTAAGGGGCAAAAGGGTCCGCCATTTTTACTAACGGTTTTTCTCAACCTTTTTTGTGCAGAATATTGCCTGCGTAAATGTTGCAATCGGAATCTGATGAGTCGAGAGACTACCCGGTCCGAACGTGCGTTGGAACTATAACATAACAGAAACCAGGCCATACCATGACTGATTCCTATCGCTCACCTGTTGCCAAATGTAGTATCTTACCCTAACAAGGAATTATCCGCTTCATTCTAAAACTAATATACTAAGTCTGGACTATGCGGCATGCCATATCTCAGACAGAAGATGACTAACTTATAAGCTATACATAATACTAGTTACCGGGGGCGCTGCGAAAATAACCCCAATTGGGCAAATCATCGCCATCACCCAGATTTCCGCATCGGGTAATTTTGGCCGCCGGGTTGGCGGTTAGAGCTTCGAAGCGTCCTTGCCCGTCGAACCTGATACCCATGATTCCCACAGATATTGGATTGCAATCGTCTCCGAGAATGCATGGTTTGGCCTGAGTATCGCGCCAGTGCAGAAGACTTTCAATTACAATCAACACGAAACATGGGCCACGAAACTGTATCGCCAAGCCTCGTCGACTTAGATGGCGTCGTGGTGCGGTTGCAGGATCATTCTTGGATCGGTGTTCTAGCCAAATTCGTCGCGATTTTGGTACGTAATATCGATACTATGATGCTTCATCGAGTAGAAGCAGGGCATTTCTAACCACCGAGACATAGAGTATCGTCTATGTGGCATCGCACGTTGTCTACAACCTTTACTTGCATCCGCTTCGCAAGTACCCCGGCCCGCTGTTGGGACGTTCTACCCTGGTAAAGAAATATGAAAGAATTCCCTTGTAAACCTAGCAGATGAGATTAATTGGCAACTAGCTCTGGCGTTTCTATAACGTCCTCGGGGGCCGCTGGCATCGTCGCGTGGACGAGCTGCACAAGAAGTACGGCTCGGTCGTCCGCGTGTCACCAAACGAGCTCTCGTTCGCCAGCATCGAGAGCTGGAAGGACATCTACGGACACGCCACGGGCGGGCGCGGCACCTGCATCAAGAGCGAGTTCTACGACGTCTTCGGCGGCGGCTTCAAGTCGTCCTGCATCGGGAGCGAGCGCAACCCCAAGGAGCACAGCCGCATGCGCAAGGCGCTCTCGAACGCGTTCAGCACAAAGTCGCTTCTCGAGCAGGAGGCGGTCGTGAACGAGAATGTCGACGCCTTTGTCAAGCGATTGGGGACCGATGGAGGGCCGGAGACCCAGGGGCTGAACATGACGGTCTGGTTCGAGATGATAGCCTTTGACATCCTTGGCGAGATGTCTTTCGGCGAGAGTTTCGGGAGTGTCGCTCAAGGTCTGTGACTGACCTGACTCTCGGTCTCTCCACTTGCCTAACCTAGCTAACTGAGGAACAGGCCATCCGCACAGCTGGTCTCAAATGTTTACAGAACATCTCTTCGCCATCACCGTCGTCGACATGCTTCGCAGATATCCTCTCTTCGTCACACTCGGAAAACTCCTCCTACCTCTGACTACGTCACTGCGCGAGAAGCATACGCAGCTTAGTCGTGACAAAGTCGCTCGGTAAGTTCAAATCTGCTACTGAACGATGAGCAGGATGTCGTTCGCTGATGCCATGACACCTTGAAGACGACTCGGCTCGTCAACCCCTCGAGCCGATTTCATGTCCCTGCTGATCAACAAGGTCAAAGCCGGGGAGATGGACATGGAAGAACTGACAGCTCACGCATCCACCCTTACGTGAGTAATCCTAGGCCTCTCTATCTTTCTCTGGTGTGCGAATGGAATCACGAAACCACTAACACGCCCGACGTAGCGTCGCCGGAGGAGAGACCGTAGCCACCTTCCTCGCATCAGCGACATATTACCTCCTCAACACGCCCTCGGCGCTTTCCCGCCTGCAGAGGGAGATCCGCACGGCTTTCGCATCGTACGAGGAGATCAATGCGACGCGCGCGCAGCAGCTGCCCTACCTGCAAGCCGTCGTCGCCGAGGGTCTCAGGATGCACCCGCCTGGGTCCCGGGGCTTCCCGCGCGTGTCCCCGGGCGTCCAGATCGCGGGCCACTACGTGCCCCCCGGCGCAGAGGTCTACACCAGCGCGTGGACCATGACGCACGACGAAAGGTACTTCCACGATCCGTTCGTCTTCAAGCCCGAGCGGTGGATCGATCCCGATTGCGAAGATGTCAAGGAGGCGAGCCAGCCTTTCTCCTTGGGGCCGAGAGGTTGTATTGGCAAGAAGTGAGTTTTTTTTCTCTCTCCCTCTCTTTTCTTCTCGTATGATTGTAAGCGCGATGTGCGACAGTCCTTGGTGCTGATATCATTGCAGCTTCGCGTACTTGGAACTCAACTTGATCCTGGCCAAGATGCTCTGGACGTACGATATGGAACTGATCAACAAGGACCTGGATTGGGAGGGCGAGAGTCATGAGCATGTCATGTGGTCCAAGCCTGACTTGTTTGTGACCTTTAAGCCTGTTGATCGTGGTGTGTAACCTAGGTAGTTTCAGCCAACCAAACCTCAAAAAGGGGAGAAAAGGGGGCTTGACTAAGTACTTAGCTACTTACTTACCGGTTCGGTTCGGTTAGAACTTGTCCCCCTTTGGAAACCAAACACATTTGCTCTTCTCGAATTTCGCGTATTACTCCGTTCCGAATCTTTGTGCTGCACTAAATTTAAACACTGAGCAAGATTTTTTAAGCAGAGATGCGTTTGCATTATTTCAGATGTCCTCCTTTCTGTATACGAATTTTGATTTCACCAGTTTCACATGATATTTCGTAAATATGGTACTTTGGCGTGACAGTACTATACTACATCTACTTGATCATGTTTCATCTGAGCAGCCTGATGATCTGGCGTGGTATAACCGAAGAACATTGTCATCCATTGTCGTCGAAAGACGTGTAAAACACTTCTTTCTATTCAAAGTTCCCACTTCTTGTCCGACACTATATTATATAACTATCCCCCTCTCCCACTTTTCCGTCTCTCTCTCGCTGCCTCTCTGTTCCGTCCTTAAAATTTAATCTAATTCACAACTACCCTTATGCCCTTCGTATCGAGCTTGGGCAGCGGGACGAAGCAATCGTGCAAGATCTCCACATCGTCCAGCCCAGTTTCAAACAGACTCAGTCTCGAGCCCAAGCGACGAAGCAGGAGTGCGGTCATCATGAAAAGCTCGGCGTAGGCGAGGCTGTGGTGATTAAATCATCACCCGTCAGTCTCGATCATCAAAAATCACGGGGAACAGGTTATTGATAAAAAGATACTCACTTTATACCGATGCACTGCCGACTCCCCCTCGAAAAGGACAAGATATACTTCTCCATGGTCCGGTCCCGTCTCCCTTCGGAATCGAGCCAACGGCTCGGATCGAATTTCTTGGAACAGGGGAAGAGCTTCTCGTTGTGATGGACCAAGACCGAGGTCATGCCCACGGGCGTGCCCTGGGGTATCACGTACTCGCTCTTCACCTCCCCGGCAGCAGCGGAGAACAAGCCGAACTCCTTGGACGGGCGGTAGACCATGGGACCGTCCGGCGAGACGCGCTGCAGACGGGTGCTGACGCCGTAGGAGAGACGGAGACCCTCGCTTATACAGGCGCTGTGAGGGGCCGTAAGTAAAATAGGAAAAGACGGACGGGGAATGGGAAGGGAACGGGAGAGACTTATCAGATAGGGTAATCTCTCTAACTCGGTGCATGTTGGCCGGGATAGAGGATCTGGGATTGCGGTCTCGAGCTCTGCCATCAGGGTTTGGTAGATGGATCGGTCGCGGAGGATGTAGAAGAGGATTACGGAGAGGGCTTGTCAACTAAGTTAGAGGAGAAATGATGAAGCCGGAAAGAGGTCGACTTACTCCATGCCGTGGTCTCGGTACCCGCGCCGATGATAATCTGCCCTTCCTGCCACAGCCTCTCCGCCGTCTTCTCGTTTTCAGGTAGGTCGCTCTCGAGAAGCTGGTGGAAGATGGTGGCATGCAGGTTCTGCTCCTTGGCGAGCTCGCTGCCTAGGCCCCTCTGTGCTTGCGTCTCCCGGACTTGCGCCTTGACGTCCTGGAAGTGTCTATAGTTAGCCACTGCTGGGGACTGTTCGATACATCATACGAAAAATACTGACTCGCTGGAACTGCAGGTAGATTTCCGCATCTGGATTCAAAGCCGCGACCCAGGAGCTAAACATGGGGGAGAGGCGTCTAGTCAGCTAAGCTCTTGGTTTCCCGTTCCCCAATACTGGGGGAGTGAGAGAGGGAGAGAGAGCCTACTCCGGAAGCGACCGCATAAGAGGCAAGAGGAACCGGAATTGCTTGATATAGGGGCCCAGGTCTGTGCCGGCGACAATGGGTGCGTGGAAGTTGGTCTCGAAGGACGCGTCCTCTAGGAAGTCGTAGCACTTGGCGAAGGCGTACGTGGTCACAACGTCAGTGGTGAAGCAGCTGAAAGCCATGTTAAGTTGAACGGGCTTGTGGCTGCCGGCGTGGGTCGATAGCTGGCGGCAGAGCTTGTCGATCTTCTCGTGGATGGTAGGCTCTAGCTTGGTCACCGAGGCCTTGGAGAAGAACCTGTTCATGGCACCACGGCGCAGGCGATGCAGGTTGTGATGCACAGTTCCGAAAACACTCTATAGTAGCAGTTTCTGCACGTTAGTACTACCTGTATAGCCATGACTGATAGAGAGGTGGGCTAGGTAGGGTTCATACCTCGGGAATACTGCCACTCTCCGTCAGTCATGATCTTGATGTTGTCTGCTTAAAGGATAGAGTCTAGAGAGGATCTTGAGAGGATGTTGGTCGAGACGTACCCAAACTGGCTGGCGAAGTACTCATATTTGTCACGACGCACCGAGCCACCAGCGTACAAAGTATCGATGAAAGTCGGGTCATTGCAGTGCAGCTCGTCAGGTGATATTCGCACTATCGGCCCGTACTTGTCGTGCATTTCCTGAATCTTGAACGTATACTGGCCCCGCTGAATGCCATCGTAGTAGAATTCATACCAAACGGTAGCCGCGGCAAGCTTTGGTCCCGGATAGTGTGCAAGAGGGTGGAAGTATAAGCGGTAGACAACCAATCCTATCAAGTAGAGGACGCCTGTGAGGGCGGCGGCAGCCAATAGCGTCACCGTAGAGAGCATGATGATTAGGTATACACCGTTGGAGTCCAATGGGCAACCTGGGCACATACAACTTACAAGAGAACAAGGAAAGGACGTCCAAGGCTTTTCAACACTTCAGGACTATCTACAAGAAATAGACATATCGACTAGAGCCTAGCTTTTATTTTTATCGCCATCACCGTATCTCAAGCGCACCGAGTTGCAGCTTTCGTCGACCACAAGTAAGTACTGCTTGCTGTACAGGTAGGTTTACAGGTGTGTAATTTGTAAATGAGGTTAGGCACTTATGAGTAAGTCCAAAAAGGGTAATGCCGGGCTTCCATGGGTGTCTATACTGACTTACTATTGGTGGGAAACAAGTAGCAGGGTAACATCCCCCAAGTTTTCTGACTGAGTCACTCTCCTGGCTCCCGTTCCTAGTAATATCATCCTCAACACCATCAACGTCTACGCTTTTAGGCAACTTTTGTATGTACAGCAAGGTAGTGGTCTGTCTAATTTTCCAATATGGGAGAGCTCCAGCTTGCCTTGCGCGACAAGGCCAAGTCGCGTAAGGGTTTCCGTTTGTCGAGGCGACTACTTTGGAGTGTTCTCTGTGGTCTGCCTTGAACTCTAGCAAGCATACAAAGGAACTGGCTCATATGCCATCTACATTTCCAATCATTCGTTCAATTTTATCTCCTCACAGGCTATCCTCGCCAAGTTCTGAGCAGTGAGGGAGGGTATCCTGCCGAGCCGCAACTGCCCACCATGCCAATCGCCATTCTCGACACCAGCGTTGTCGACCTAGTCGACCAGTGGTCATCCAAGACTCCGAACGCCGTTGCTGCCGAGTGGAAGGGCCAGACTCTGACCTACGCCCAGCTACGGGATGCCTCGCTCCATGTCGCTGAGGCCCTCCTGTCGGCAGGCTCGGGCCCCGGTGCCAAGATCCCCGTGCTTACGCAGATGTCTCTGGAGATGTTGCCGAGCATCGTAGGCGTCTTGCGCACAGGCGCTTGCTACGTTCCCATGGACGTCATGGCCTGGAGCAAGGATAGGATCGAGTCGGCTATCGAGACTGTGGCACCCTCTATCGTTGTCGCGACTGCGCCAGTAGATCATCTTCAACTCTCACCCGTGACGGTTTCATTCGATCCCGAATGGCTGAGCGTGCCGTTTGCCTGCGAGGTAGATTTCACTCGTCGATTGGACGTGATTCGGGCTGGCCTGGCCCCCGACAGTCTCGCGTATGTCATCTTCACGTCCGGCACCACTGGCAAGCCCAAGGGCGTGATGGTGCCCCATAGCGCCATCTACAATCTTGTCTCTCTGAGGGAGGGCGACGTCATCAAGACGACGACAGGGAAACGGGTCCTGCTCACGTTCTCGATTGGCTTCGATGGTAAGATTTCTCGTCCTTTTCGAGTGCCCTGTTTGTGAACCTTGCTAAAGTGATACTTGCCGTTCCCAGGATGTGCCGGCATCGTGTGGTCCACCTTGACCAATGGCGGTATCTTGGTGATGGCGTCGGGGTCCGACTTCCCCGAGAGAGCAGCAACCTGCCAGACTTTAATCCTTACTCCGTCCATGTTAGCGACCCTTGATCTGTCGTTGGGTTACGATACGGTTCAAGAAGTCTTTCTCGGCGGCGAAGCCCCCAGCATGCCAGTCGTACGGCCCTGGATCACGCCAACAAGGAAGGTGTTTAATGCCTACGGGCCTTCAGAAGCCACTGTAGCAGTCACCGTCGCCCGCATGGACCCTGACGAGGAGCCCATCCTGGGGCAGGTCATCCCAGGCGTCAAGCTAGTATTGGTCGACGAGGAGATGAAGGAAGCAGAAGTGGGAGAGATCCTGATCGCCGGTCCGTGTCTCGCAGCGGGCTATATCAACAACCCGGAAAACACGGCAAAGAAGTTCATCCAGTGGAATGGCCAACGCTATTATAGAACAGGGGACCGAGCTCGCCGCACGGCGCGAGGGCTCGAATGGGCAGGCCGCGTGGACCGGCTCGTCAAGAACCGAGGCTTTCTGATCAACCTGGAGGCCGAGGTCGAGCCGGCGCTCCTCCGTTTCGACACGGTACGCGCCGCCACCGCATTCATGTGGCGGGGAAGGATGATTGGTTGCGTCCAGCCTGCCGGAGTCGATGTCGAGGAGCTACGTGCATACATGAAAGCGAATTTCGATCATTTCATCGTCCCAGACGAGATCCTGGCTATGGATCGCTTCCCACTCACGGCAAACAGTAAGGTAGACTGGGACGGCCTCCGTGCCCAGCTAGAGGACCGACTAGCCAGTGAGAGTGCGCTCATTTCTGAGAACAAGGCATCGGCTTTGGACGTATTCCGGCTGGCGTTTGCAAGTATCCTTCTGGTCTCTGCCAAGGACCTGGACGAGAACTCTTCATTCGCCAAGCTCGGGGGCAACTCTCTGGCGGCCATCAAGCTCTCACAATTCCTCCGGAAGAACGGATACTCTATATCCATAGGAGAGATTCTCAAACTGGACACGCTCGGATCGATTCAGAGCTCTTCTGTAGCAACTGGGACATCTGCCTCCTCCGAGACTCGAAGCAATCTTTCGGATGTATTTCCAATGACCGACATGCAAAAGAGGATAATCTCGGGGGCGCAGAAAGATATAGCTCGAGAGCATATCATCTTCAAGCTACGGTACGTCGGAAGCTCAGCCCCGTCTCTGGGGGATCTACACGAGGCATGGGTAAAAGTGCTTTCGAATCACTCTATCTTCCGCATTGTATTCGACCTAGAAAACTGGACCCAGAAAGACTCTGGCCAGATTCACCTAGATTCGCAGGAGGTTTTGGTAGACGAGTCGCAGTACGAAAGCACCGTCGAAGCGCATATCAGAGCTTACTGGCGAGATGCAGAAACCAACAAGCCTCTAAGGCTCGACAGACCGTACTCATCCATGACCCTCGTCGCGGTGCCGGAGCGCAAGGCGGTCACCGTGCTTTGGCGGCTCTGCCATGTCCTCATCGACGGCTTCTCCGCAGACCTCCTTATCCAGGACCTGAAGAGAGTTCTAGCAGGGGAGGCTCTGGGCCCGTCTCCCCATTATCGAGACTTTGCGCTCTTCCTCCAGAAGTACAAGGAGGATAATGCCGAGAGTGTGGAGAAGCTTTACAGGCGTGTGCTGCAACCCTTGAAGACTGCGTCACCTGTACAGATTCCTCCTCCGTCTGCAGTGCCCCAACATGGGTCACTTTTCCACTCCGAGACTACTACGGTGTACACGAAGAAAGACGCCCTTCATGCAGCGGCGCAGAGCTTCTCTGTCTCGAGTGCGACACTCGTGTACGCCGCCTGGGCCCTCGTGCTACGGAAACTCACAGCATGCGACGCGGCGCCGTTCGTGCTCAGCATGTCCGGCCGCATGCTGCCGTGGGGGGACGCACCTTCGCTCGTCGGGGGTCTGCACTTGAGAGTGCCGGTGTGCACGGCCGTGCCGGAAGGTGCAACTGTGTCTGAATGGCTTTCTGCGCTCCATATCCAGGTCGAAGAGATCTCGGAGCTCCAGAATCTGTGCTCGCCTCTGCCGGCACATATTCTCAGCGAAGACGACTACTCGACCTACTTCAAGACCTTGGCCCAGTCGTTCCTGGGCATGTCGGCATCGACAGACGAGTGGGAGGTCAGGGACATGCAGATGCCTTCGTCCGACGTCGTCTGGTTTGCCTACGAGGAAGGCGAGCACGTCTACACGGGCATCCAGGTGGCGCCCAGAACGGTGGACGTTGCCTGGGCGAGCAGGGTGAATCGCATGGGTGCCGAGGCGCTTCAGTCTCTGGTAGCCGCGGGGCCTGATAACAAACTGGGTGATCTGGTGCTATAATTTAGTTTTTTCTTGTTGTGAATTCTTCGTCCTGTTTATGCTTCGAATAGCGTGCCTTTGAAATGAGAGAATGAAAGGAATTATACACTCTAGTCGACTGATTGATCATTGCTCTCCCCTGTGCTCTTCATGTTGTTTCTTGAATCAAGTCTCGAACCATTCCTTTGGTATAGTACCCACGCCGCTGACTCTTCGTATATCTCCACGCAACTGTCTGTTAATTTTCAATTCATTCCCATAATATGTCATACGTCATCAACTTTTTGAGTTCTCCAACAATCATAAATAATATCACATAACCCATGCCAAAGAACTTAACCAAGAGGTGTCCACCGCAAGAGAACCTGAGATCCAGCAGAATGAACAACCCGCGGTCAAAGCCCTTTGTAACGCTAGAGTATAAAAATTTCTCCTGAAACGAAGCAAGCCCCATGTTTGCCGTATATAGATAGGTAAATAAGTAGGTTAAGTAGGTAACTTGTTGCGATGCGGAAATGCCGAGCTTCAAAAATTGCCTATTCGGGCAATTTTAGATCAACGAATTCGCATTACTCTCATCTCATCATATGCACAACTCCCTTTTCATTTGATGACTACTTACTTACACACCGAGATACTTAATTGGACCGATCTGCCTCCAGTTTCTGGCATTCCACCCCGAGTCAGGCTGTCGGGACCGCGGAGGAAATCAGATTAATTATTTTAAAGTAGACTGCAAGAAATGACTCTCACAGCGGTAGCCCTCCTGACGCTCGCCAGTGCGTGGACAGCTACCGCCGGCCTAGTCTCCCGCGGTAGTACCTTGTCGACTAGAAGCAGCTTCGAGAGTAACGGCGATAACAACAACGAGCCGCCAGTCGTGGACCTGGGCTATAACCTCCATCGTGCAGACACATCGGTACAAATCCTCCACTTCCTGGCCTACCATCAATAAAACACACACATAGTCAGTCTACAGAGGGCTTCCCACAGTCTGTCTCAGAGAAGCAGAGAGTAATCTTGTCTTGCTAACATGTTTTTTGTCCTCTTGGTCGATATATAAAGGCCGATGATGGCGAGTTCTATTACACGTTCAGCAACATCCGATACGCGACGGCCAACCGCTTCGCCAGGGCAACCTACCCGCCCCCCTCGGACAGATCTCGCGTCTACAACGGGTCCCAACAGTCGGTCTGTCCGCAGGCGTATCCCGCCTGGCAGTTCTCCGCGGTCAGCTTCCTAGACGGCGCGGACCTGCGCAACGCTACGACGGAGCAGCTGCTGGACCCGAGCATATTGCCGCCCGTGGCATACACGGACGAGGACTGTCTGCATCTGGACGTCCAGGTCCCCAAGGCCGTGTTTGATAAGAGGAAGGCCGGTGCCAAGTCTCGTTTGCTTCCGATCCTGGTCTACATACACGGCGGTGGGTATGTGCAAGGTCATAAGAGCGGCGATGGCGGCGGTGAGGGATTGATAGCTCGGGCGATTGGGTTAGGCACTGACGGGGTTATGTACGTTGCTCTCAACTATCGGCTCGGCATGTTTGTGAGTACCCAACTGAGCATTCATTCACTCGTCCATTCCATCCTCCGTTGTGCTTGCTGTATCACTGTTGTCGTTTCTGACAAACGAGAATCCAGGGGTGGCTATCCTCGCCTGATGACCATATCGCCAATCTGGGCCTCCACGACCAACTGACCGCTCTGCGCTGGGTGAGAGACCACGCACGTCTCTTCGGCGGCGACCCGAGCAGGATCACCGTTCTCTCACAATCCGCCGGCGCCGGGTCAGCCGCCATCCACCTCACCTCTACCCTGGCTCGGGGACGCGCTGTGCCGTTCCAGCAGGCCATCCTGCAAAGCCCCTATATGTCTCTGCTGCCTTCGCAGGCGACCCAGGCCGCGACTTACCAGCGGATCCTCGACGTTGCGGATGCCGGTAGCGTGGACGAGCTGAGGAAGCTCGACACGCGCAAGTTGCAGGACGTCAACTACGCGCTCGTGGCCCGGTCCGCGTACGGCGCCTTCACATTCGGCCCCGTTATCGACCCAGACACGTTCCCGGCTCCCCTACCCTCTTTACTCGCGTCCATATCTCGTCAAATCCGCCACAAGAGCCGGAACCGCGTCTCCTTCCCGCTCATAGTCAGCACGAACTCGAAAGAGGGTCTCCTGTTCGCCGCGCCCAACGCCGTCAACACATCCACGTATCTCTCCTCCCTCTCGTCGCTGCTGCCCCTCTACCCGCGCTCCCGTCTCGCGGACCTGACCGCGACCCTGTACCCGGCGTCTTCGTACCCCGGCGCGCTGTCGAGGCTCAACAGCACACTCGCGGACTTGCTAATCCGGTGCACGGCCCGAGGGCTCCTGACCACGTTCGCGAGCTCCCCCCGCGCGTACAGCTACCAGTACAGCGTCCCGAGCGGCGTGCACGCCGCCGACTTGCACTACACCTTTTTCAGCGGCGACGTCGACGACCTGCCGCAGAAGAACGCGACGGTCGCGCACGTGTTCCAGAGCTACATCGCCGGCTTCGCCGCGCTCGGCGGGGGCAGTGCTCCTGCGTCTGACCGCACCGGCGTGCCTGCTTTACAACCCTTCGGGGAGAAGGGGATGGGTGTCGATTTGAACGTCACCGGTATTGCGGCCAAGGTAGCAACGTGGTTAAACAAGGAGATATGTGATGGTCTGGGGGAGATGCTGGGGGGTGAGTACGCATAGCTCGGGAGGGCAGGTATGTAAGTAGATATATGTATGTAGGTTTATAATTAGATGTACTTTGTAAGGTTAAGTGCTGGGTTGTACCGACATGTAATCTGATACATGAGGGTTTGCAAGGAGATAATTAACCTAACCTTAGGAATTTGTAGTCGAGGATGGCTAGCGTGTCTGGGTTAATTATTCTTCTTTTGCTTTCCCTGATTGGACCATATGCTAATAATTATGGGGCTCAATGGACAATGAGTGACGAGAAAAGTTTTAGCCAAGTCTTTCTGCTCATTACACTCATCCAGTCAAGGTTGAGTACTACATATCTGAAATCTAAACACATCAAACGTTTGTGATACAGTACAGAAATGATAAATACCGCTTTCTAATAGATCTGCACATATCCTTGCAAATTACATTCTCACAATGTTCGCAGTCCCTGGCTGGGCTGTCTCTGCAGACAATCTCAAGCCAGAGCATGCGCCTCAAGGCCCTACAGAGTCTAATGCGAAGAAACGGAAGAGGCAGTCTGCGCCCGGCAATGTGAATCCTGCCAACGTGGCCGACCTGTGGGAGCAGGTAATCGAGGGCAGAGAAGTCAAGAAGGCCAAAGCCGATGTCGCTGGATCCACTCCGAAAACAAGCAGCAGCAGCAAGAAGGGTTTGAATCCGGACGGGACTCCACGATTGACCCTGAAGGAGAAGAAAAGACTGAAGAAGCAAAATGATGGCCAAGGCACTGCTACTGGCGAGGTCAAGGAGGACCCTACCTCGAAAGTCCAGGATGGCTCGGATGAAACCAAGATGAAGAAGAAGAAGAAAGACAAGAAAGCCAAAGACCCCCAGCGCGGCCTAGGGGATGAAATCCTAGCCGAGAAAGCTGAACATTCATCGGAGAAATCCCAGGTCAAGACGCCTAATGGTCCTCCGGCTCCCAAGCTCACTCCCTTGCAAGCCGCCATGAGAGAAAAGCTTGTGTCTGCTCGGTTCCGCCATCTCAACGAGACGCTTTACACAAAGCCGTCGACCGAAGCATTTGACTTGTTCCAGACCTCTCCGGAGATGTTCCAGGAATACCACGAGGGTTTCCGTCGCCAGGTCAATGTGTGGCCTGAGAACCCAGTCGATGGCTATATTGAGGATATCAAACGTCGCGGCCGGCAAAGACCTCCGCAAAAGTCCAAGCCCGGCCAAGCTGCGTCTGCTTCAACGCCCACCGTGTTGTCTCTTCCACGGACAAACCGTGTCTGCACCATTGCCGATCTCGGGTGCGGCGATGCGAAGCTCGCAACGACACTACAACCCGAGCTGAAGAAGCTGAACCTCAACATACTGAGCTACGACTTGCAAAGCCCCAGCCCTCTTGTCACCAAGGCTGACATTGCCAACTTACCACTGGCAGATGGCAGTGTCGATGTGGTAATCTTCTGCCTGGCTCTCATGGGCACAAACTGGCTCGACTTCATCGAAGAGGCGTACCGAATCCTGCACTGGAAAGGCGAGCTCTGGGTAGCCGAAATCAAGAGCCGATTCGGTCACGTGAGCAATAAGATTAAGAACGCACCAGTCAACCACAGTGTGGGGAACCGGAAGAAGACGCAGGAAAAGAAGGGCAAGGGCAAGAGCAAAGATGCGGCGGAAGACGAGGACGATGTCAAAGCGGAGCTCGCAATCGAAGTCGACGGCGCTGAAGACAAACGGCAGGAAACGGACGTGACGGCGTTCGTCGAGGCATTACGACGGAGAGGGTTCGTCTTGCAAGGCGATGCGAAAACGGCCATCGATATGCGGAACAAAATGTTTGTGAAGATGCATTTTGTCAAGGCCGCCCAGCCAGTAGTCGGGAAAGGTGTTGCGGAGGCGAGGGAGTCGGGACGAGCCGGGAAGAGAGGGGGCGTCAAGTTTATCGACAATGAAGAGCAGGATGCGGTGGACGAAAGCAAGATCCTGAAGCCGTCGGTCTACAAGATACGATAGCCCACGCGGTGGTGCAATCTCGGTACTCTGTTACTCTAACCTCATGCGTATGGCACTTTACATTTGCTGCCATGATAATGGCAGAACAGCCACTGTCTTCATCTTCAATTAACCGTAGATTATTCTGTTTGATATCCGATTGGGCCTACTGCACATGCAGGTATAGGCAAGTTCGGTGATCTGAATGATTCCTAACAGCCTCCATTTAAACCGAAGGTTAGTTGTATTCATTTTACCTTGGTTACTGTTTTGTATTGCAGTTACTGTTGTACTGTACACAGTCAAATCTAAGGTGCCAAGTTGGGAAGTGGGGATTACCGATCCAAGCGTAAATTAGAGTCTACCTAACTTAACCTAGTATTGTTGTGGGGTAATACAAAGTCAGGCTTCGATCAACCCGAAACCAAACTGGGTGGAGGGGCAACAAGGGAAACAGGTGAACTGACAACACTGCCATACCTACGAACCTTCTCTTTCCTGGGTATATCACCACCTCACTTAATGGTTATTCTGTCAAAAAAAGCATTCTAGATTGTACCACTCTCCACCTGCTCTCTGTCTGGTTGGGGCCCATATTTTGCCTGCTTGTCAAGTTGCAAAAGCTGTCTGACGGTCTCATCCATATGACATAATATCTTACCTCTCTTGACCAGTCTTTATAATCAGGGACCTTCCGCTTCTACTAACTTCTCCGAACATCTTCTCAGCCATCCGCCCTTAGAATTGTCCGACACTTCATTTTTCATCATAAAACGCCTTTGATCCTTTCTCTCCCTCCATCTCCGCAGCCTTTCCGACAATCCCTCGATTCTCCACGCCTCTAGACTAGGTTCTCCCGCCTCCGGCAGCCGAGATGTAAGCTTTCGGAAACTGTGCGCCTCGGGGGCGCACGCTGTCGCATCCATCAGCTTGCTAATGCATGATCTCGTGTCTAGGCATATCACAATCAGTGTCAACAATCCAGACCTGGAAGAGCAGGATCTGAGACTTATCACTCTGGGCGTGATCCCTGAAATGACAATAGAAGCGCTGCGAAGTTCCATCGAGGCCGAAGGCATACCCGCCCCCGCCCAGCACCTGTACCACAACGGCCAACTCATCACCGATAACACCAAGACACTCCAGGAACTTCAGGTCGTCGATGGCGACATGCTGGCCCTTCATGTTAGAGACGTGAGAGGCACCCAGATGGCCCCTAGTCATAACCAGCCCCAGCATGCCCAAAGAGGGCCAGTTTCGGGAGGCGCCAATGCGGGAGCAGGGCGAGCTTTAACACGAGACCCCGAGCTTATCCGGTTACATATCCTAGGCGATCCCGCGCAGAGACAACAGCTAGAGAGATTGAACCCCGGCCTGGCTGCTGCCATCGAAGATCCCGAGCGCTTCGCCCAGCTGTACCATCAAAGTGCCAACCAGCAAGAACAAGCCCGCTTAGCCCGATTACGTGAGATCGAGGCTTTGAACTCCGACGAATTCAACCCTGAAGCACAGGCGAGAATTGAGGACATGATTCGTGAAGAGGGAGTCAGGGAAAATCTACAGAATGCGATGGAGCACAATCCTGAATGTGCGTCATGATAATGCCCTGCATTACCATTCCGTGTCCCGAACCCCATACCTCATCTCCATCTTCTCTGTTCTTCTGCTAATATCTTATAGCATTCGGCCGAGTCCACCTCTTGTACATTCACGTAAAGATTAATGGGCATAGGGTGAAGGCGTTGGTAGACTCTGGTGCTCAAGCCACTATCATGTCGCCAGCGTGCGCGGAAGAGTGCAACATTATGCGCCTTGTTGACAAGCGTTTCGCAGGCATCGCGAGGGGTGTAGGCACAGCCAAGATCATTGGCCGTGTACATTCCACCATACTGCAGGTTGGATCAAAACACCTTCATTGCGCGTTGACCGTCATGGAGGGAAAAGCAGTAGATCTCCTGATAGGTCTGGATATCCTCAAGGGCCACCAGGCGACCATTGATTTAGCACGGAACAGGCTCATTATTCAGGGCGAAGAGGTGGAATTCCTTGGCGAGTCTGATATACCGAAAGAGACCGAAGATGCTATCAACGATGAGCCCATGGTACCGGGGCCAGGAGGAACCACTATTGGCGCTCGCTCCGGTGCCGTCGTAGGCCCCCCTTCGTCGACCTCCAATCCCCCTGGATCTTCAACTGCTGGGCCCTCCAACCCACAGCCTACGGTACCATCGTTGCCCACCCGAGCACCCGCCGCTGCTACTGCCCCTCCATCTCGACGGGCTTTCCCAGAAAGCGACATCAATACCTTGGTAGCCCTAGGTTTTGATCGACAGTCAGCAATCAACGCTTTACAGGCAACCGACGGCAACGTGGAATATGCCGCCGGTCTTCTGTATGACAGCTAAGCCGCACTTGTATGATAGCAGATGCTTGCTCTTATGGGCGCCATTTACAGTTCTCTGGAGATACACAGTAGACAATGGTATCCAGGGGGTAATTGGAGACACTTCAAGGACCCTCTAGAGCTCTATACAACGGCTTGCTTTCGACAAGCCTACTAGGTGCGTTCCTGACTGGGTAGAAACAACTTGCCATATTTGGGCATGCTTGTGAGCTTGAAATATAGCATAGGGGAATGTCGCTTGGCGAGACACAAGTGCAAAACCCCCGTTGCCCTTGATGATCTGGCCATCCAGTCGCTTCTATACAAGCTAAAACCGGCGGCCCCCGGAAACAAAACATGATGCAAGCAAGCCAGGCATTGCTTTTTCTCAGAAATGATGCAATACTCACTCGTGTGATGCTCGTGATGGCCCTCTTCCATTGTCACTTTTGCTTCTGAGCCAGCCCTCCTATGGAGCGCCGAGAAGGAGACTGGTATTGTAGAAAGGCTACTTGCCGGACACGACATTGTGATGTTGTCACGTTACGTCACAACCCCGTGTTCCCCTCCAACAATGCTTAGGCGTCCGAATCATAGGAAGATGTGCCAGTTCTCGGCTCTGCTTTGGGAAATAGACATAGCATGCTTTCCTACCTGATGCATGTATGCGTACCTGATTTTGCGTGACTTGTGTGTCTATATGGGTGTAATGGTGCATGATAATGACCCTGATACAGCTATTTCTTGTGATACACTGACTTGAGGTGCACAGGCCATAGTTGCGGCTTGTTATCTCGATGAAGACTAAGCTCAGGAGAGCTGGGATAACCCAGTTGACATGCGCATAACGATGCTTTATCAGTTATATCACTCCGCCTCTGCCTGGGGAGCACCCAGTCAATAGGCTCGAACATCTATGTAGGGAGCCCTCCCAGCACGTTACTTGAACCTATGTCTTGCGGCTGTATCATACTTTTTGCATTATTTCATCCCCGGGAAGCAGGCAAACCATGTCTGCAAACAGTGCTCCCGCCGATGATAGCTTCAAATTCACCTTATATATCTGCAAATCAATACGCCGTTTCTGGCATGTGAAGAGGGCCTTTATCGACAGACAGACAGCAATGAAGGGGAAAGCAGGCTTTGGCCAAGTAAGTTCCTGAGGCCTCTTTCTCGAACTTCGAAGAAATCAAAACCACATACTCCACACACAGTACACAAAAGATCCGGGTGAATCGAAGTACTGTACTGTGCGTGGAGCAGTTGGCTACTAGTATGTACCTAACCTAGGTAGGTTAGGTTTGACCCGCCACTGCTATACCTAGGGGAACATATCCGCAGTCTGTACAGGGATTATGTTTCTAGAATCTGCACAGAGCGTGGGGGTAGCAGGGAGGCAGGTTACAACTTACAAGATGTATGAACCCCAGCCCCTTGTTCGAAGGAGGTAGTTCTCATTATGTCTGTGTAACCACCGTTTGCGATCCTGCTTCAAACGTTTCTTGCGCACAATGTACAGCACCGCCAGCGGTGAGTAACGGCCAGCACAAAAAAGAAGTTGCTTCAGTTGGTTACCGGTCATCACCTGATTTTCTCCATATGTCTATCGGATCTGCATGAGGGAGATCAGGAGAGCAAGGAGTGCGAGATAAGCGGTGGTAGAGGGTCGGTGTTTTTTCCGGTTGGGCGTATGGCCTGGTCAGTACACAACCAGATCTGCAGAGCCACAGGTGCAATAGAACAAGGGACAGGTTAGAGATGGAAACATATCAAGAACCTCTTGAAGAACGGGGCGCCGAAGTAGACAGGATAAAAACAAAATTAACACAAAAAGCACAAAGTGTCATGACAGGATGCTCTGTGATAGTCGGACATCTTTATATGATGTGAAATCGGAATCCCTAAAGAATTGGTATGTTGCAGTGAGTTGTTGAAAAAGGTATTCTGTTCGTCAAACAATGAAGCCGACATGCTCAGTGTAGTATCATGCCATTGAACGGTATAGTATGAGAACGGGGTCATTTACAGCCTGTAGCACTGATGTACAGCCCTGAACCTGCAGGTAGTATAGCGGTACAGCAAACCGTTATGGGAGACACAGGAAACCGGCAAGGGGCTGCAACTCGAAGTGGGGATGATGCAGGTGAGACCCGATGCAAGCGAATAACCAACGCGAATAAGGAGACGAAATAAGGACGGAAAAACTACAAATTCACATGATCATCGAAAAGTGACGTATCAGGCCTTAGTAGAAGCCGTATCTGGCTCACTACTGCAACACGAAATGAGAAGATGAGAATTCCATGGTGAATTGCTAACGCTACCTACCTACCTACATGACTGTGTAGAGTTGTAAGACATGCACAGTACCAGGAGGATTCTGCATGTAGGTATTGTTCCCTCGGGCCTCAAAAGTCCTGTCTGGAAACAAGCCTACCAAGAAGCCTCATAGATGATTCTACCCAGTAGGTACATACCCAAATTGACCCTCTACCTTACTATGTAGGTACTTATGTAAAATACACGCACGTATCATACGACTTACCTATACACTGGCAGCATGCCAGTAACCTTGCACTTTGGGGGACAAAATACCCACTATCCGTCGTCTTCCGGTAGGTGGAAACAACCTGGCATGACCTGCTGCGTTTATCAAATGAATATTTCGAAAAAAAAAATAGTAATGCTTGGCTTCGTAGGTAGGAGGCATATGAAGCATTAAGTTTAACCTAGGTAGTAGGAGTACACATACCAGGTATTCAAGATTTGCGTATGTGCTCTCTCGGCCCTAGCATCGGGCAGATCCTAAGGTAGATAGGCCTGGTAGGTATCGAACTGTACCAAGGAAGTTCTGGTGTTCTCGTCGATTATACATGTGTACTAGTAGTACTGCCAAGATTCCGACTGATCGTAATCAGACAATTGGTCGCTCTCTCCCACGCAGTGCTGGCGACATCTGTACATACAAACTCACAAAGCACCTAAGGTAGGTACTTTCCTCTGGGCTAGTGGGACAGTTGTTTCGGGTGAGAGAAAAACCAACGGGCAAAGAAGGATCAATTTGGGGGGTGGGGGAGGGTCTCCGTTTGTGATCTGTGGACTGTACCTACAAAAAACTCAAGTAGACGGCATAATGACGACGCTCAGGATTCGAGGCGGCTCAAGGTAACCCTTGCTCACCCTATCCTCGAAACTCCGTCTCTCCTTTCCCGAATCACACTCAACGGTTTTAAGCACTGTAACCTGATGATACCTGGAACATGGCAGTTTCCGTGGGTGGCCGATCGCGTGACGGGCAGTGAGTGACAGGGTCTGATCTGCGCCCCATGACAAGGCATTTGAAGATCCAGCAATTTGTTCAAACTTCAAAGATGGAAGAGCTGGAACTATGATGATCCGCGACCGCCCGCATTGCTTGGGCATCCACGCATAGAATCGACCATCGTGGCACCAGGAACCGGCTCTTCTTTCGCTAACCTCCTTGAAGAGCTTACCAGCTGACCGTTTAGTCTCCTTAGTAGTTACCGTATTGCATCCGTAACATGCCAGACAGCGTCTCGAACAAGGATTCTCCAGAGCGGACAGGCAACAGATTGGATCCTCCCCAGCTGCGGTAGTCCCCAGCCCTGTTCTTCCACGACGACCCTGCTCCGCTGTCCTGCACTGTCCTGCAAGAGGGAAGGCGCACAGAGTGCGGGGTTTTGGGAAAGTTTCACGTGGTCAGACTCCTGCCTGCACACTTATATTAGCAACTACTAAGTGCTATACTTACCTGCCTACCTTGACCTACCTTGATATTTAACCTGCCCTTGCCTGCATATTCCGCTAAGGTGCGAGCCCCTGATTTGCTGCCTCCTAATCCCATCATCTACGGCATGCCATGAGGAAGCATCCCGCACGCTCGCCCGCCGCACGTTATGACAACATTTATCTCATCTGGTCAACCTTTTCGAGCCTTTCGCATTGATTAACCTAATGGAGTCCACCCGTCTCGAATTTAATGGGTCTTGGCGACCTTAGGCCGGCCGTCCGGTGCCTGTACTTGTTGTGCCTGGCGCCTTTGATTTGTTTAATCCAGTGTCTTGTTGGTCCTACCTACGAGGTAGGCATACAGGCATACCGGGCATTGACACGGGCCTATTGCGCAGAGAACTGATCAAACATGACCCAGGGACAGGTCGTCTGTCGTTCTCCCGGACACACTCTTCGGTCTCACCATCTGTCTCACTCGCTTACAGTGTGCAAGCAGCAAAAACTAGAGGCAGGACTAGTCCACGAGACTAGGTAAGATAGCAAAGACTACTTACCTCGTAATAGGTATGTACGTACCGCAGGCGAGTATGTACACCTACGCCAGACTCCCTTCCAGTAAACAACATCACGGACGACGGTGACGCAGGGACGATGCTGCGTTGGTAGTCTCTGCAAAGCGCGGAGCGGGATCTCTCGTCTCGGCCCATGCATTGAGCGTCCAGGGGATCTCCAAAGTCTAGCCTGTGCATTTCCGAGGCCTCGTTGACGCATACCGCGTACAGCAGTACAGCAATACATCACCTTGTTACTACTATCTAGTACACACTTACATCGCCGCCGCCTTAAACTACCTAATCTTCATTAACGGCAAACGGGTAGGCTATAGCTTGCTAGCCTCTCCCATACATACATACAGCCATGATCCAGGTTCTTGCTTCCTGCAACCTACCACCACATCAGTACACAGAAGGAATAGTGTATCGGCTAGGCCAACGCCAAGTTTCCTACCCCTGGCTGACATCATAATTCGTTCGATTCGCGATGGGGCCAGACAGCAGTACACCGGTACACAGACGGTGTACACGGTACGAGTTATAGCCCTGTGCCCTGTACAGCCTAGGTTAATAACCTGGAGAACATGATGCAGTCGTGTTTGTGGTGTATGTGTATGTATGTATGTATGTGTGTGTATGTGTTTGTATGTGTTTGTATGTGTGTGTGACGATTTTGTACAAAGTTTATGTCTCCCCGAGTCTTTCCTTACATTGGATTGTACATGGAGTGACCAGGCCGTGTCTTTCTCTTGCAACCGTTTCCCCTTCCTTTGTTACCGAATTTTCCGCATTTACACAATACGCCTAGTCATGTGTTACGTGCACGACTGTATCATTATATAAAGCTCGGCTGACATCCTACTTCCTCTTGCTCACAGGGTTCTACACGCTTGGAGCCTTGCATCAACTGCCGAATGATCTCAGCTCTCGCAGTTCCCTAGTATGCTCGCACCAATGCCTTCACTTGTCCATTCCTTCGTCGATTCCCTGCCCCTTGGGAAGGGGACGTATAAGCCACAAGACAAAGCAACAGCCACTGTAACAGCAGGAACAGCAGCAGCCCACGTGAACATCATTGACATCCGCCGGGAAGCGGTTGAGGCTAGCCTGAAGGATGAGATTCATAGCCTCCTTTATCCCCACAGCGGTCCCAGGCAGCTTTCCACTCTGCTCCTCTATGACGAGAGAGGCCTCCAGCTGTTTGAGAAGGTCAGTTTACTGCCTTCCCCTATTTATGGCAGGGGAGGGAGCTGGGAGCTGCAACTGACTCTGGTATCTTCAAGATCACATATCTCGAAGAATACTACCTCACCAATGCCGAGATTCTAGTTCTGCAGCGCTCGGCTGCGGCCATTGCTAAACACATACCCTCTGGAACCGTTATTGTCGAGCTGGGTAGCGGGTATGTCATTCTGCTCTCCTCTCCCTCGTCTTCGGGGACACGCTCAGGGGTTCACGAATTGACGCAAGCTAGTAATCTGAGAAAGGTCAAGCTCCTTCTGCAGGCCTTTGAGGATGAAGGGAAGGAGATAGACTATTACGCGCTGGACCTATCCGAACAGGAGCTTTCGCGTACGCTAGCTCAGCTCCCAGTCTTTCGACACATCAGATGCCACGGACTGCTCGGGACTTACGAGGACGGCCGAGAGTGGTTGACCTCGCCAGCCATTTCGGCCAGGCGCAAATGTGTATTGCACATGGGCTCGAGCATCGGTAATAACTCCACCAACGGTGAAGGGCGGACCTTCCAGCAACTGGTGAGACTGACAGGCTCGACTTAGGGAACTTCTCGCCGTCCGAGGCGGCCATTTTCCTACGAAGCTTCACTGACGTGCTCCAGCCCGAAGACAGCATGCTTCTCGGTGTAGACTCGTGCACCAATCCAGCCAAAGTATAGTGAGTACAGAGACGCCATCGTCTGTCATGTTTTTAGTCCTGCGATTGGCTCGGCAGTATGTTGTGCAGTAAGTACTTAGCTAACACACGTGTGATGCGCGCATAGCCATGCATACAACGGTTAGTAAACTTGGAATCATATTTGTACCTACCTACTTTGGAGGCTTCTACTGACTTCCCCCACTTTCTTACTCGACACCGTAGACCAGGAGGGCATCACGCATGAGTAGGTGGAGACCAGTTCATCTAAATCGCAGTCAGCGACCGGCCCTTTTCACGCTTGTGCTAACCCGGTTCAGGTTCATTTTGAACGGGCTCAGGCACGCGAATGACGTGCTGGGAGAGCCTGTCTTCGATCTAGCCGACTGGAGGGTCATCGGCGAGTATGTGTACGATATCGAGGGCGGGCGTCATCAGGCATTCTACTCGCCCGTGCGTGACGTCGTCGTCATGGGAGAGACCATCAGGGCCCACGAGAGAATCCAGGTCGAGCAGAGCTTCAAATACTCTAAGGATGGTTGCGACCGCCTGTGGAGATCGGCAGGTCTTCTGGAAGCGGACAGATGGATGACGGACGACGAGGACTATGGTAAGCTGTGAATTTCCCCCACCTCTGTCTCATTCCCCAAGTTCCCAAGCCCCTTCTGCAGAGGGACGGACAGCCTGCATGGAAGTCCACGTCTCCCCGAAATTCTCGTCGGCGGCCGTTTCCGCGAATAGGCAGGCGGCAACAAATTTCACCCCAACCTTGGTCCTACGCTGGCCCACTTAGGGACCGACATCGACATGTAAAGCCTCTGTTGGCGATGTGCCTATTAATATTGTCCCACGCTCCTCAGCTGGTTGCATTTTGCGGGGGGCGGGCGTCCTGCTCGCCAACCCAGGCACCCAGACCCCAGACCCCAGACCCCAGACCTAGACGGCAGGCCCCAGATGGAATCCCAGACGGAACCCCCAGGCCTTTTTTCTGTAATCTAAGCTACGAGCTGGCCAGGTCAACTGACAATGCAACAGGCTTGCACCTGCTGATCAGGAATCCCTTGTCCTTCAGCCTAAGCCCGGTGGATTATGTGCGGGACCGCGTCCCCCAGATGGACGACTGGAAGAGCCTCTGGACCGTTTGGGATACCATTACGCGACAGATGCTACCCAACGAGGGGTTGCTGGACAAACCCATCAAGCTTCGAAACGCCTGCATATTCTACCTGGGCCACACTCCGGCTTTTCTCGACATCCAGCTGACCAAGACCACTGGCGATGACCCAACTCCACCCCGCTACTATCACTCCATCTTCGAGAGGGGCATAGACCCGGATGTCGACAACCCCGAGCACTGTCACGCGCACTCGGAGATCCCGGACGAATGGCCGCCGGTCGACGACATCTTGACGTATCAGAGCCGCGTCAGGGCCAGGTTGGCTAGCCTGTACGACAATGGGGTGGCGAACATGCCTAGGAACGTTGCCAGGGCTATCTGGGTTGCCTTCGAGCATGAGGTCATGCATATGGAGACCCTGCTGTACATTCTGCTGCAGAGCGACAAGACGCTCCCTCCTCCCAATGTACCGGCTCCCGATTTCCAGATACTTGCACGGGACGCGAAGCTGTCGAGGGTTGAGAACAAATGGTTCGACATCCCTGAGCAAGACGTCATCCTGGGCATGGACGATCCCGAGGACGACGAGCATTCGACCACTGATTTCGGATGGTGAGCAACGATAATATCTGGCATCCCCCGCCGATCTGAGAACGGTAAGCTGACTGACGGTCAATGCCCCATTAGGGATAATGAGAAGCCACAGCGGCGTGTACATGTCCACAGATTCCAGGCCAAGGGGAGACCTATTACGAATGAAGAGGTAAGTGAAATGACAGGAGACTTTGGGTCTAGGTGGCCACTGGGAAAAAGAGGGAGAAGAAATGCACTCGGCTGACGTCCAGAGGGGGAGGGAACAGTATGCACGCTACCTCTACGAAACCCAGAAGGACAAGGTACCGGCATCATGGGCGACTAGTGCGGACCAGGTCGCGCCACGGAAGAATGGCAACGAGTGCGACGGACATGCATCTGCCGCCAATGACAGCCCAGGCCTACCAGCTTCCTTTTTGCGAGGCATGTTCGTACGTACAGTATACGGGCTTGTGCCCCTCAAATACGCCCTCGACTGGCCCGTCTTCGCCTCGTATGACGAGCTCAACGGCTGCGCGGCCTGGATGGGTGGGCGCATTCCGACAGTAGAGGAAGCTCGCAGCATCTACACACATGCCGAGTTCATCAAGACTAAGCAGGCAGAAAAGCAACTCGGGGCAACCGTGCCGGCAGTAAACGCGTAAGTTGGGTGAAATCCCCCCTTTCCATTTTCTCGCCCATTCCTCATGATGCCCTGCCCCCCTCGACGAACCTATGCGCGCGCATGGCCAAGCCCTTAGTATACCCATCACTATCCTTGCCGAACTATTGCATGACTCCAGAAAAAGACATATCGTGGCTAAATCGAGCACAGACATCTGGTCAACGACGGTGTACAGGAGACACCACCATCGCCACCAGACTCCTCCTCTCTCGTCGACGAAGAAGAAGAACAAGAAGAACAAGAAAGTTCTTTCTCGTGGCAGCCACACTCGAGGGACAACAGCAACCAACGTCACCGTGATGGCCACGACGATCTCTTCATCGACCTCCGGGGCGCCAACGTCGGCTTTCAGAACTGGCACCCCGTCCCCGTGACGGCGCACGGCGACCGCCTGGCTGGCCAATCCGATTTGGGAGGCGTGTGGGAGTGGACGAGCTCGCCGCTGCGGAGACACGAGGGCTTTGAGCCCATGGCTTTGTACCCATTATATACCGGTAAGTGCGGAGATAAGGCTGATATCTTCACTCCATCCCTTTTGAAACAGAAGAAAAACAGAAGAGCGCTGACCAGGACGTCTCACGTCATATCTGCTACACAGCTGACTTCTTTGACGAAAAACATAACGTCGTGCTCGGCGGCTCATGGGCGACGCACCCGCGCATTGCTGGCAGAAAGTCCTTGTGGGTTTTATTGTCCCTTTTTTTCCCCCGATCTTCAGACTAGATACTGCTGTCGTTGGCTCCCACCATATATATATATCATTAACTGACCCCCCTTTTCTTCAATAGCGTCAACTGGTATCAACGCAATTACCCATACGCCTGGGTCGGTGCCCGGCTTGTTCGAGATATCGTTGAAGCAAGATGAATAGGGAGAGAGAAAAAAAAAAGGGCCCATGAGCATGAAAATTGAAGTTTGGGAAAGGGCGATGGGAAAAAGGGGAAAATAATGGACATTTGGAGGGTGTTGATAAAAAAAACGGGTAAGACCAAGGAAGAAACCATGACTTACTTCACTTTGATTGAGGGGCGGAATGACGGGAGACAAACGGGTCTTTTTCTTCAGGACCTTACTCCCTTTCTTTTCTTTTTCATCGCCTGCTTCTGCTTCCGAAATTTATTCCAACCAGCCCTGGCGAGCTATTTATTCCAATTTTCTCCCAAATATACTTTTTCCCAGTTTATACGACTATCTATCTAGCTTGGCTCCGGGAGGCAACGAAAGTCGAGAGAGAAACGAAAGGACCCAAGGTATTGTTGTTGTATTTTCATGTTGCAATAATCTTATATCACATCACCTGTTATGTAATGCCATGTTCTGTTCTATCAAGTTTTGGGCTTATTTTGAATCGTCAGTATCTATTAGCTCAGGGATTGTAAGCAAAAAAGAAAAGAGCCTGGAGGGGAGAGGGAAGGGAAAGATGCGGACAAACCTGCATATTCCTAGATAGTCCGGCACTTCCTCCTTGATTCTTTTCTCTCTCTTTTCCTCTCTTTCCCACCCGTTCGCTTTTTCTTTTTCGAGTATTTCCCAGTTTTGAAAGGGGTCCAAAAAAACACTCTCCTGTTTTCATCACTAGCCCTAGGTCTTTGCCTAGAGGTAGTCACTTATTAAATGTACCAACACTCACATTCATTGGGGTTGAGGGGAGGTCTTTTCACTTTTCTTATATTTCCACCCACAAGGTTTCCATCTATCATTTTACGCCCATCGTTCCATGTCTGGAACGTCTACTTACAAAGAAAGAACTGCTAAACCGATCAACCTCCTGATTTACTATGTTGTCATGATCTTCCCCCTTTTCCCAAGCGTACGCTTTTCGAAGGTGGCGCTTTCATCTGACAACACTTCCGTAAACCTGTCTCCTTCCTTCCATCTTCCTGTTACTGAGAGAGGAGAGACGTGGATAAAAGGCAAATGGTGGATTCTCCTATCTCCTCTAATTTGTCGGGTCCTGCAACGGCCTGATGAGCAGGTCGCCAACACACATCCCGAATTGTAACATTTAACGGTGGACTCTAGGGGTAGTTTATGCCTACGTGCTCAGCGTTTCCAAGCATTGGACACGGCGGTTCCACCCAGCCCAGTTACCTTTTCTCGGTATATGGCCATGTTGCACGTATCACGAACAGGCGGCGAAGTGATGACCAACAATGATTTGATCCACTGGCTTCGTGATCTACAGGATATCGGCTCAGCTGACAAACATGTCGATTACTTGGTGCTCCATGGCTACCGTCGACAGGACGCCCTCGTCACATATGAAGTTCGTGATCAGTTCAGGCGGGGTGAAGTCGAGAGGGGTGGCAGATTGGACTTCCCGTGCCTTCTTATCGTCCTCTGACTCGGGCCTTTTGATCCAGGGAGGCGGTGGAGGCCTCGCCTTGGACGAATGGTAGTCAAGGATGTTTTGCTTGAACTCGTTCGAGTTGAACGTTTCCTGATCCAGCGGATAGGTCTGGCCCAGCTTGTGCAGCTCCGCAGCGACGTAGAAGGGCTTGTTGTCGGCCTTGGCGAGCTTCGCAAGCTGGTACGTGCCCATGCGGCTGACAATGCCTCCCTGGGCCGTGATGATCTCCGCGCCGACTAGGACGAGGTCCACCTGAGACATGACGTGCGCGGCAGCACCCTCGGGAACCGTAGCTACGGGTATGCCCTTGGCGCGAAGGGCAGCCACGACCTTGTTACTTTCCGTCTGTCTACTCTCGCTGATGACGAATATCACCTTGAAATGTCGCCGCGGCTGGCCCTCGGCGGCGCGTCCGAGCAGCGTGCCGACGACACGCGAGCCGCCATGTGTTAGGACTGTGCACTTATTCTCAATCAGATGTCTAGCCCCCCGTCAGTGTCTGCCAGGCGGAAGAGTTTGTTTTTATGTTACTAAGTGTACCGCATACCTTCCTTCAACGGCTATCTTCTCTCTGGCGTCCTTGGCTCTCGTAGCAAATAACCGGGCATTACGCAGCAGATGCTTGCGGATCTCCTCAAACTGCTGATCTTCGTTTGTCGCGCCACCACTGCTAGGGAACTTTCTAAGCTCCCGAACGAGGTACTGCTTGAAGAAATCGCTGCCGTGGCGAACGGCCATGGGATTCGCAACTGTCGGACTCTTGCGTAGCCTGTCCGACTGGGCCTCAACGAGCTTCATAGTCTCGAAGGCGGTAGTAGCGGACGACGCACCCAGGGTCTCGATCAGCGCCTCGATGGTGGCTATAGGTGCCGTGAGCTCGGGGTCATCGGCAATGAGGCGATGGTAGGTTGCGACGATGCTGTGTTGGAAGGGGCACATGTTAGCAAGCTCGCTGCCAAAGCCGTTATAATTCTGCCTGTGCGTGTCTCTTGTGTGCTCTTACTCGAAGGACCCGACATCGGGATCTGGATTGGTGCGGACTGGCAACTGTTGCTGGCTCGCGTTGCCCGCCATCGTGCTGTTCCCTGCCACGCGAGCAGTCTGGACTCTCAATTGGACACGCTGCAACACCACACTCCCCTCCTCGCCTTTCAACTTCGGTGGCCGGGACGCTAGATTTGCCCGCACGGGGAAGTAAAGCTCTCTCTTTTAATTATAAGGACACGACTGGTTCTAGCAACAGGCTATATCGGTTCAGTAATGCTGGCTTGCGAAGGAGGACAGTTATCAAGCAGGAAATTCGGTCTAGCAGGAGAAGGGTTCGTCATGCCACGTAACGCCGTGCCGGAACTGCTGTCGCAAGGTGATCTATCTGCGGATAATCTTAGCGTAAGCCCTGTCGTATCCAGGCTTCTGGCCTTTTGCACCGCATTGGTGTGTAACTTTTAGTGCTTGAGCTCAAAAACAAGAGGGACCACCACAGATACTTAATGAGTCAAATCGCGGGGCAGATTTTTGGTGGGGATGGGATTTTTAAATTCGACGTCAGCCCCTCCATGCACCATCGAAAAAAAAGTTAATAAGCAAGTTTGTATTGCCTCTCCCTATTAACCTAGCCTAGAGGTTTACAGTTTGCTTTTCAGGTTAGGAAATTACTACCTCCAACTCATATATACGCATATTTTCGTCTAATATTGTGTCCGTCTTCATCGACTGGATGGAAATAAACTATACCTCCCGGTAATAGGGCATAAGGATGTTCAGTCTCTGTTCGTCCCCCGGGCAACAGCAGCCCCGTGACATAACAAATCAATCCCCTTTCCGTCACCACAAAACCGCACTGCGTATGAGCACTGGGTGCTGCGCCTTGCCTCCACTCAACAACAAGTAGCTTTAGTTTGACAAGGCCCACCCGCCTCTTACCGTGATAACCCAAACCAGATAGCATCGACTCAATCCTCGGCAACTTGGACGTCTCTCAAACCCTCCACCTTGAGCTCCTCTCCCGTAGCACGGTGGTAGATATCCTTGACATCGTCTGTGGTCGTCTCGAAATGCGATGTGGCGTCGTAGCTCTTGGAGATGAAGATATGGTTTGCTCTGCCATCGTCGATAGGCTCGTAAAGCGGTATCGGGGGACCCTGGTTCTAGTGTTAGTGCTACATCCTAGCAGAGCAAGGAACCGACACCCGGTACGAACCATGAACTGCTCCTCGATCTTGCCCAGGCGCTCTAGGCCGGGCCGGAGTTCTAAGTGATGGTTGGAAGACGACTCGGCAATCGTGGAGACGATCGCAATGTAGTATCCCTTGGGGCAGACATTGTGCGCCGAAGATACGCAGGCGATATAAATATCTGGTTCCCGGTTAGCCCTGGCTTGTATCGCTGGGAGATAATGTCTTCTTTTGCTCACCGTTCTTGCGGCCAACCTGAGATTGGGGGATGATGAGCTGGCACGAGTCCGCGTCGTTGGTGCCAGCCAATGGGTGCTTCAGCACGCATATGGCCTTAAGGACGTGCCCTACAACCCTGACTTTGTCCGGGAAATAGGAGGGATCGCCGAGAATCATGTCCGCTTTGGTCTCGAACTTGATGTGATCGGGGCTATCCGTATTGCCCATGGTGGCCTTGATACCAACAGCCTTGTCTCCTTCGTATTGGATCTCATCCACAGCCGTGTTCAGCATGTATGTTCCTCCGTAAATAGCCGACAGTCGTGCGAAGCCTTGAGGAAGTTCGCCAAGCCCATAAAGAGGGTAGATGTAGGGCGACTTGCCATACCTGGCCACCGAGTTTCCGTATAAACGGATGCGTTCGATAGCCTCTGGCGCTTTGCCCGGCGTTTCAATGTAGCTGTCGTCAAGGTACAAGGCCATGGCATGGCCAATAAAGTCGCGGGTGCCAGTTTCCAAGCCGAATTTATCGTACACCTCCTTCATAGTGGCCTTGCTAATGTCAAGACCTACGCACCAAATCTCAAATCAGTTCCGACAGTCACGCATGTCAAGTCCGGAAGTGAACGCACCCTTGTGTGAGGAGGGGTCGTCCAATTTAAAGGTGCCAACCCATTCGATGAAGCTCTTCATGCGCCGCTTCTCGAAAATACCCATGAGCGGCGACTTGAGAGCTTCGCCGGCATCCGAGGGCACCTTGGCAACGGTGGCCTTGGAGCCAGCACCTTGTTGCACGTAGCTTCCAGCGACTTGTTTGAACTCGAGATAACGTGTGACATCGGTAGAGACAAGGATGTTCGTCAATTCGCCCGAGGACATCAGCAGCTTAGGGACCAAGTCGATGTTCCAGTCATTGGCTCGGCCATACTTTTTCCACGGCTCTTCGCCCTTTGTGTAGTTGCCATACTTCCTGAAGAGCTATCTCGCAGCAGGACATATTAGCTATGGGATGCAATGGTGGATGGTAGATGAGAGCCGGTGGCTCTGAACAGGGGGTTCGCAGATACCGTCTCGAGATTTACGGAGGCAGCTTCTCTGAGATTTGAACAGGCATCAGTACACCGAACAGCAAGCATGGGGGAATGGGATGGACACATACCCTCCGTAATGGTCATTCCGGTCAATATGTAGAACCTTCTTGCCTTTGACGCTTAGAACACTTTGGAAGCGGCATACAAGGTCAGCCACCAGGTCTTGAAAATGATGCCGGAATGTATAAGGGGGAGAAACAAAAAAACAAGGGCGGTGGGTAATAAGCGCACCCAGAGAGAATACACTCGGTCAAACCTGTCCATAGTCAGAACCCGCATCATTTCCAGTACATCCTTCCGGCTGTAGTATCATGGTTGGGGACCAGGTCGGGTCGTGAAAGAGTGGATGCGGGGTTGGAACATACCGGTGCCCAGCACAATGACATCGTACTTCGGAGCGATCTCGTCCATGGCGCTATTGCTGCTCGATGCGCTTTCGAGGGGGGGACGGGGAGGGCAAGAGACGGTCGAGGGGATCGAGGAGATTCGGGCAGTATATAGTGGCAAAGCCAAAAGGAATTCTGCTTCACTCCAACTATCGGTGTAGGAGGAAAAAGGAGAAATGGTATGGTTTTATGATGTCGTGGTCATGGTGGATGATGGGGGGCTCATTTGTCCATTGTAGGTACAGCAGTATACCTACATACTGGCTAATGGTGGCATTGTGTACGGATACCCTTCTGTAAAATGAGGGACCACCTACTGTGACCAATTAGCAGCTATCGAAGCCTAAAGTTTGCATATTCAAGTTGGGGACCTGTTCTATTCTGGCGTACGTACTATATATCATGCAGACCGCCAGAGATGCCTACCTACATACATAAATGCCAGTTACGGTGGTGTACTACTATCCATCTTATGGCATGGCAAGGAATTCAATTCTTTAAGAATAATTGGCCAGGCATCGAGAATCAGGGCACCGCTTCAGATGTTCTTGGGGCCGAGGTTTTCAGATATACTAAATCTACAAGAAAACCCAAATCATGCGCTGTGTGTGAAGCTGTAACCTAGCTGATACTACACATATATTTACATAGCTCTATATTTACTAGCTCGCCGTCTTGTTTCTGGGACAAGGGTATTGTACACGGCCACCAATGTCCTGGCCTCAATGTCTTACAAGTCCATCTTCAATCAGTCGGTGTTTGAACATGCCAATCACTTTTCAAGGCTTTGCCAGTGGTTGCTGGGTTTCCGTTGGGTGCGACGGAATGGTAGACGGATCGATCTTATCAGGTGTGGCGGGCGTGGCCTCCTCCGCCATGAAACCCGAGGGCTCCTGTCCAGCCTGCTCGTTTTGCTTGGGCGTGCCCTCGGCCTCGAAATGGGCTGATGGCGTGAACGGGCTCTCCGTGTTGTTAAGGTCGATCTCGGGATCGTTCTCCGCCAGCTTCCTTGCATCCTCCCATACGTACCATCGCTCAGTCAGTGTGTGTCTGATCGCCTTCATCGTCTTACGGACCTAGAAAGAGCCGTGAGTCAGAGAGAAGTCGCTGGGCGGCAAATCACTGGTAAGAAACGGACCTCGCCTTGCCGCATATTCTCCTCGTGGCCACCTTCCATGAGCCGGAGACGCGCCCTTACTTTCCGTGCTGTGGCGATACGGTTCTGTTCCTTGGCGCACGCCCACCAGAGCTGATGAAGATCCTCCCAGCTCTTATGCCGCAGCTCCTCAACGGTCCAGGCCCTGCCGTGCTCGGCGATCTCGTCGGGCTTCAGCACTAATCTGTCCTTGGAGTAGAAGAAGTCATAGAGCCCGTGGTTGGGGTCGACCTTCACTTTCGGCTTGTACTTGGCAGGCTTCGGCGCTTCCTCTTGATCGATGTTCATCCGGAACCGTGTACCGGATCTGTGTATGCTACTGAGACCACGTAATCGATTGTTATCACGACGTGGCCGCCGGTTGTTGTATTCGGGCGTCGACGAGAAGGAATATCTCTGGAATGAAGCTGTTGGCAGATAGCCTCCTAGAGCACTGCTGCCGTTGGGGAAAGTTTTGGAGGGGATGGCTGTCCGGCTCAAGAGAGACCGGAGGGAGAAGGGCGCCGCCATCTTATGATCGTACGGGCTACGTTGTTTGGAAAATGTAATAGCAGATGCGACGGCAACGCCCTAACTCAGTAGACCACGAGGCTCAATCGCGTAGCATACGAATTTTTGGATAATCCGGTTCTGGGGAGTACGTACCTAATGTAGGGAAAGCCTTGTACCAATCCAATTCAGGCATTGTCAATTGATAGCAGGCCAGTTGGAGAGACCCACTCAAATCTGCCAATGTACTGGTGAACATCATGATGGAATATCCTTATATCCGGTCATCTCACAACTCGAGGAAATGTAATTCGTGTACTGCTGCTCTGCCCAGATTGATACGGAGAGAGAGCGAGATAGAGAGACAGAGAGAGCGAGATAGAGAGACAGAGAGAGCGAGATAGAGAGACAGAGAGAGGGAAAGGCGAAGAGGGGAGTTCGGTAGGTACTGTCTTGTTTGTAATTTCCTCCTCTCTTGTCAACAGTTTAGATACATAGGTCGGACAGTCGGACTTTCCAACCTTCACTAAAGGGCATGGCACCAGACCAACTCCATTCTGAAGCTGGAGAAGTAGCGTTGTGGAACATGGGTGAATGATGCCTGTATTACTTTCTGCCCCCCCAGACTGTATTCACCTTAGGTTAACATGGTTTGGCTCGTTCACATGGTGTGGAAACAAGCAGCCGCTTATTGGGTCGCATGTCGCAATTCATCGTGTTGTACGACGTCCAAAGGCACTTCCACCTTCCGACTACCTTCCTCCTTTCCGGTTCACTGTGGTGGCTTGGTTGCTACATCCCCTGCGACACTAGAACAACACTTGTTCTGCGTTGCTATAACTTGTATCTACAGAGCTCTCGTGTGATGACAAGTTAACATCGCCGTCACCGCCTGTGCCCAATAAGTGTACCGAGAGTTTGCTTGTATTCAACCATTCTATTCGAGCCTGACACGGTTATCCGCTGGGACATAAAGATGTCTTACTCGAACTTGCCTCCTCCTACGGAACACGCCGCACGTGGCGTTGTCTTTGCTCGGCTTCATTAGGAAGATGGAGGATAGTCTTCGCATGGGAAAGGAGCGCAGTCCCGGATATGACACGCTTCTCTTCCTGGCTGCATCGCTCGGTCCTCCTTGTTATATGACGACTTACTTTGTCCAAAAGTTGCCAATATTGTATATCAAGTAGATAAACCTACATAACTGACAATGAGTGGTCCTCGGAGTTCGCCACGCAGAAGCGAAAGTCGGCTGACACACTAATTATCGACAACTCTCGTAGACCTGCAGGTAAACATCCCAACCCCTGAAGCTCTGGAGCTGGCAATAAGCTGTAGCAGATCTTGAGCCATTGCTCTCCTTTACGGGCAGTCACCGAGCGACCGCGTAGTGCCAGCTACTGCTGTACTGTAAGTGGAAAATGGAGCAAAGAACTCTCTGGTGTCAAGGAGGACGGGGAAATGGCTTCGGTGTTGATATACTAGCCGGGAGCTCTACAGTGGCAACCTCTCCGTTGTGATTTGTTCGACACCACTTGGAACTAGCAGAAGGACTGCGTACCATCCGTTTGCCAGAAAGTGTTTGCTGGAATCCACGTAGACCCCGTTGCGCATAACTTGTATCTATCGTTTGTTTTCCTGTTTGTTTCGTTGACCAAAGCTTTGAAGACTGTCCATGGACTCGCGCCATGTTAAGAGGGCTGCTCAGCGTCATGTGTCAGCTGTTTGGAGAGAATCGTGCTTGCTGCGGCGACTCCGTTTTGTGTCTGCGGGTCAAATCGAGGCCCATGTTCGGATCGTAGCTGTGTTTCTTGTTTGCATCGAGGACCCGGAACCGAGTGGAGGGTGTCGTGTCAGTGGATTTAGTTGGACGATTTTGTGGCTAACACTAGCTAGAGCAGGTCTGACTTGAGGGATGGATGGAGAGAAGATGCCCCCTTTGCTTCAACTGCTCAGGGCGTAGATGCGACTCTAGGACGATCGTTTGGCTTTGTACCATAAGAATAGAAGCCTGTTGGACTGCAATGCTCGTGTGTTCGTGCTCATCGAGAGGAGCTGCATGACTACCATCGTGGTTTCTTCTGAGACATGTAATTTTGACGGTGTTCCCCAACTCTTGGAGCGAGATCCCCCTATTTCACTAAAAACAGTTCGATATCGAAGCTGAGATGGAGACTTAAGTGTATGGGTTAAAATAGAGTCAAAGACTTCTCGCGCCAGTTGATAGAAAATGTAAAGTAGGTATCGCTAGCAACTGGTCTCCCCTTCTAGTGGACCCGAGGAGGGTACAGACTCCAGAGTCCAGCATAGAGCCCGCGATGGAGCTCTCTTGAGATGTCTCCTTGACGTGGGTAAACCCGCAGCCCGCTTTCCCCAATCTCAGGTCTGGTGGTTCCGGCTCTTGGTCTGATGGAGTCGTTCTACGGGAAGAAGTGGCTCCAAAGTGGACGTTGACGGGATGACACACATATGATGTCTCCAACAAGCGTCCCAGGGGCATCGCGGTTTTGGCACCGCGAGACTCGGCTGCGAACCTGCGGCTGCCAGGGCCTAGAAGTGATGGGGTGATACAATCTCGCTTTTCCTCATTCATGGCATGGTGACCAGATTCTATGGATTCAACACGATCCAAGCCACAGGAGGGAAGTATTGCAAGTTATGGCTCCCTAGAACCCCGAGACTAGAACCAATGTGCACACGAGGCTCTAATCGCACGTGATTTTAGATACAGCCATGAAGCCCTGCACAGCATTACGGAGTACCACGAAGTTTGATTCGAGAGCGAGACATTTTTCCCCCCTGCAAACAACTACACTGCTGTACGAGTTCTGCACAATCACAACGCAAAAGGAGGACTGTGTTGTGCGAGAAGCGTTGCACCAGTGTCGGTATTGGTACCGCAATACAGCAGCACAACGGAACTTGACTAAACCTTAGGTAAGTCAGTAAGTAGGCTACTTAGTTAGGACTGTCCATACCTTCGTACACAAGTACAGAATACCTCCTACCAACTACAGCATACTACTGCACAACAGGAGGTTAACCTAAGTTAGTACAACTGTACGGGGCAGGTTACTATTGGGCCGGACAGGGAGCTAATAACAACAACAGCGTTTGCAAGTCTGTTTCTAGGAAGATAACAAAAGACAGACCCTGGAGTCCTGGACAGTGGACAGAAAAATGATGGCGTCTGCTGTTGACGCCGAGGAAATGGCTTGGCTGCCCCGAATTACCCCGACGCGACGACTTGAAGACTAGGCTTTTTGACATGATTCAAACCCCGAAACCAGCAGACCTACTGTTCTGTATCTACACAGTACTAACCTACAAGTAGGTTAGCAGTGGTATCATGCAAGTGATACTCCGTACTGCTGTGTACTTACTAAGTAGGTTGTCAGTGAGGAGAGCTGGCAGAAGACGGGATAGTCATTTTGTTGCTACAGCCGCTCCACACACGCAGCGTGTATGCCGTATGTAAGTACGTATGTCGACGCCAGGATGCCTGCCTGCCCGTTTCTATGCAACGTTGTCAGGATGAACCGACGGGTATCACCCAATCACAAACAGAGCAGCGCCTTAGACGGTCTGCCTCTGCCTATCCCTATGAAGAGATCGTCGAAAATCATACGAGTCAAGGGGGCGATGTCATGAAATCACCTCAAATGTTTATTTACCTACCACTTCCAACTTCCACCCATCACACTCATGGCTTACTGGCTGGCTGGGATTTCCCCGACTCGCTTGTATGTATGTATAATATGTATATTCGCGCTCCAAGTTGGCATATCATATATGGACTATCTAAGTTACCTGCCTCCGAACCCTTGGTGGAGGGAGACATGATAATGGTTCTTAGCTTATGAACAACCTTGAAAAAGTTATGCTGTACGTGCTCGAAACCCTTCCATTACAGCATCAGCATACAGCAGCGCTTCTAGACTGCTCCTTTGTTCATAACCAGAACAAGTCATTTGTTTTCTGCTGTCTGGTCAGCGCTGCGATGTGACTGCAGTTATTCCCAACCCCCTATCTATGCTGTACTCTGTACTGCTATATGTACCATAGCTTAAGTATGAAAGAAACAGATGTTGGTGCTTGCCTTCGCCCCGGCCACTAGACTTCAGAAAGACCCCCGGCACTTGGCATCGGCATATATGATATTCAGATCCTGAGTGCCATCTCAGACCTCTATCACATACAGCATACTGTATCCTGTGTTCTGCAGGTTTCTTGTAAGTTGTTGCCGTAGATAGGCATTTTTGTTTGTATCGGGATCCGTGGAGGATTATGAGGGACGCTTTCCCCAATAAACCGGTCCTAAATAACTCCTTTTCGACTAGTGAGAAAGTTAATGCAGGTAGGTATTTGCCCTTCCTACATGTATTACGTCTGCATACAGCATACAGCATACAAAGAAGTTAGTATGCTGTACATACATATGAAGGAAGGGGTGGAGCATGGGAAGATCTCTCACATGCCGCGTCTGTTTGCGTAAAACTTGTTGCAGAACTCGGAGACGGGTTCCCAGATAAGCACACCATACAAAAGGAAGGGAAGGAGAGGTCGTTGTTCCCCCATTGCCACAGGGCGCTGAACGATCTTGGCCTCGACAAGAAGAGCAGGCAAATCTGGCTGCGTCATGCAACAGACAAACACCTGAGTGACAACTAGGACCCCCTCTCCCCTGAAATGCTCGGCTCTTTCGCCAGGTTCGTCGGCATGCTTCCGAAGTGGCTCGTGTCTGTCATGTAGCGCGCTTAGACGATAGACTACCCTGGGAGGCCAAACTGTGCCAATAGACCCTAAATTAATGGCGCGACGTAGCGGCTCGGAGCTTTCATCAATTAGGTGGTTGAACTTGAAGTTTCAAAGGCCTCAAATCCCCATGGGTCTTTTTTGTCTGACCTTGACAGAACGAATATTACCAAACAAATATCGCCAACGTACTCCTGAATCGTGTGCTCCGGATGGAATATTCTCGTCTGGCTAACGATGTGCCTGGACAAGATAGACTCTAGTACTGCTGTACACGCATGACTCGAGCCGGCGTTACAAGCGGAATTGGCATCGTTGGGTATGCGTGCCTTTGGCCGTTTGGCACTTGACTTGTGAGGTGCGTACGGAATAGATATGCCTTACCACGTGTCCCGTTGGGCCTACTCCCGTACAGCATACTATCATGGCATCTTAGGTTACCTACAACTGCCTAGCTTACATGTACGACGCCGTGGGAGTTGTTCTGATACCTCTCAGAGCCTGCTCGGAGACCGAGGCATGGTCGTCGCCGTTATGGAGAGCATTCTCACTGGGCCATCATGTATTGTAAGGAGCAAGAGTCGATTCTGGAAATCCTGCTCTTTTCAAAATGGTTGGCAACTATACCTTTTGGTTTCTCGTCCTCGCCCGTCTGTCGTGGGATATCTTCCAAACAGCCCGGCGACTGTTAACAACTATAATTTTTGAAAACAACCTGCATGGACGTGAAGAATGGTCGTATATGTGGAGTAAGGCTTCGGATTGCCTTATGTGGGAAGCCTCTCCCATGACCGCATATAACTTACCAACTAGTAGAATACTACGATGTAAATCCTTATGCGGCATGGCATAACACAATACAATCTGCGCTCCGTAGGAAGACCGTAAACAAAGTCCAAGGTCTACTGGAAGATGGCGGTGATGCGGCCGTTTCTCTTGAACGATCGGCATTCATTTAAGCCAGTGCTGACACTGGTAGGTTGCAACATACGGCATGGGATTTTTATATGCTTATGCTCGCTTGGTTCTTGAGATCCAAATCTTCAGGCCGGGCAGTATACACCGCGCATGGCAATAGTCCAGAAGGACTGCAACGCCCTTACACATTAGTAATTACCCAAGGCTGCACCGCTTGGTCTAGATATAGGAAACATATGCAAGATTTCGGTGCGCTCTGATCGCGAAGGTAGGTGCACTCTGGCGCTCGGGCACGCTTTCCAGAAGCTCCCTTCCAAGTAGGCATGCGCTTAGGTTAGTTTCTACCTGCTCACCCGAGTTCGGGAGTCACAGAAACTGAGGCGATATCGATATCTCTTAATATGTAAGCTCACCAGATTTTGTATGTTGTTCTTGTATTAGGTAGGACACATGACCCAGTCACCCAGGCTGACATGATATGATTTACAGATGTACAGGTGTTGGCGCTTCCTACCTATCATACCTAAGTTTTCTCAAAGAGGTGGCCTGGGCTTTTGATAGGACAGAACAGGCAAAGCAATCTCGGTGCAAGCTCGGCCTCGACAAATCCGGGCAGAAATTACAGCAGTACTCATGAGGATCTGACCGCCAAACCTGTACTACCGACCGAGAGAGCTAAGCCTAATATAGTACTATTATCCTGCCCCTTAAACCGTGCCACTGCTTGACGCGGCGGAGCTACGGGCAGGGTATCCCGACCAGGTCCCAATGCCGTGTGAAAGTAGTGGGCAGCAGGCTCAGCACAGCAGTACAGTAGTACTTCACAGGAAAGATGACGTCTGGGCCCCATCAGGGGGAATGATGTAAGCAGTCTTGTTGTCATGATAAGTCTACATCCCTATGTACATCTGTATGACCTGTACGCAGTTGTAACCGCACAAAATGCAAATTAAGAGATCTTGAGAAGGCGGCGCAATCAGCATTCTTGACTTAGCTTTATCAGCTTGAAATATCGATATCCAGGCAGAAGTAAGATTGTCACCACAGTTGGATGGTAATAAGGAACCTGCTAGATGTATCTTGGATATGCCATAACAGTACCTATATCGTAATTAAACAAACTGCAGTGTATGTTATGCAGGAGAAATGTGCCTTTACCAGTACAACTGGCCGAGATAAATTAGGACTTGGAGTTGCAGCGTAGTACTCTTGTACAGCAGAACCGCAGCACATGGAGTTTGGATAGATAGAGGCTGGTGGAAGTTCTCCTCCAGCAAGATAGCCTCAGCCTTCCGGATGTAGCAAGTGGGTGACTGCCCATGCTGTTATGCTGTACCTACATGCGTATTTCTGGAAACACAAGACCAGTGCCCACATAGACAGTTTCATACAGTAGTACACATAGCCGCTGTACTGTTCAGACTACATACTGCAGCATAGGAGGTTTCCTTACTGATAACACATTGGCATGCTTATGTGTGTTGGTTCCGTGACTGCTGTAGGCCTGCAAAAGTCTTTTGCTAATTTGTCTACCACCTCCATCCTCCCCTGCCCGAGTTAAGCGCCGGGGCTTGTGATGGTTGTACCGGATATATTCACAGTCAGGTTGTGTTGGTATACCTCGCTATACTGGGCACTCTGTACTCTGTAAGTACACGGTACCTATACATCAGATGAGCTTGCTTACTGTAAGACCAATTGAACATGTTGTTGCCCAATGTTATGTTTGATGCCTTCCAAGATTCAATGAAGTTAAGGCCTTTTTTGTTGTAAAGACTGAGGCAATGGTCAATGATAGTTTCAACAGCGTTTTTATCCTCTAGAATTTGAGCCTCATCGAGGCTCCATTATAAAAGGTTGCGGAGGGTCTATGGAAAGGGCAGCAAAGAGAGGGTCTTCTAAGGTTACACAAAATGGGTCTTGAAAAGCACGCCTCTCTACCTCTTTTGTCCATCTTGATCTTAAACAACACATAGTATTGCCTATCTCGCCTACATTTTTTGTTTCGAGGCTGAAAATTCCCCGTGTCTACCTAAAGTAGTAGCACAAATACCACCACTACCCAGAAGGAACAGTGGAGCTATCTACACGTTTGGTTGCTTGGAGAATGCATTGTAAGACCAATGTGTTTGCACTTGCTAACCAAACCGTAGAAGTTCGAAACCCAATAGAGAAATTGTTTAGTCTACGACGCCTGCCAGCTGTGTTTTCCAACATTGCTGTGCTTGAAGCCTTCAATGTTCTGACAGCTCTTTTGTCCTTGTTTACACAGAATGCTACATTCTAATCTACATACGCACCTACTTACTAGGTACACAGTGCTATTGGTATAGCTGTACATAATCCTACAAGGAATGGTGCTAGTAGTAGCGGCTCCACCGCGGAAACACGCCAGTCAGTTAGGTAGTTGCTTTGACGATCTCCTGCCTGCCTTATTTCGTATCCGCTCCCACAAGCCGAAAGATTGCACTTGTCCTAATCACCAGCATATGGTATCCTTGTAGGTACTTAGGTTAAGTAGGTTAGTCATAAGCGTCCAACAGTCCAGCATGCTGATTCTGGCAACTAAGAGGTATCTCTTAAAGAACTCAATCTTGAGATATAAAGAAGCACTCTAGATTTTGTTGGAGGGAGTTGATGTGTACAGAAGACAGGTTTCTTTCCTTAGCAGGCAATCCATTAGGAGAATCAAGGCCTTGGCTACTTTGCCTTTAAAGTTATGACCTGTTAAGTTGTCTGGTAATACGCTGTAGTCTAATACCAGGAAAGCTAATCATCATACACGTTATTGCAAGTACATACATCGAATTAGTCTATGCTTATGGACGGAGTTAGTGCCAGAACGGCAAGATATAAGTCCTAGCTAGGTTAAACTGTGATGTGGTCAAAAACCTTGAATGTTCAATGCAGACTGCATATACAGGTAAAATTGACTGTGCAGAATACTACCGGAAAGGCAGGCAGTTATCCGAACAGCTTACCGATTGCACCACATGCCTAGGTAGGTCTAACCTATGTAGTTCTCTTCGACTTTCTTGCAAGAGAAATGGACGATGCCACCAACCTACAAGTACATAACTTTGTACTGCTGTAGTAGCCTGTACCTCCAGTCAACCCCTATTTTGCTTTTACCCTTCAGGCCTTAGGAATTCTACCTGTCAAAGACAACAATTTTACAGCCGTACAACAGTACTGCTGCAGGGTTTAGGCTTAAACATTACAAGTAGGTATTGTGTGCATTTCCGTCCTCTTATGCCCCTCATATCTTGCCTGCCTCTGTCTCTGCCTCAAATATCCCTCTTTCCAATATTCCACTCCTCTCCGTTCTCTGCCAGTTTCAAGTTAGGTACACCATTGCATCAACTCGCCGCTTCGGGATCCTGTCCACCCTACTTCAGTGACCGCTGCCAGTGTGGACTTGTTCCTGCTGTGCAGGCTTGTTGTCCCTGGAACCCTCGCCAACTTTTGACCCCACGTGTATAGGGTTCCTTGACAGGCATATGCGAGGTACTCTAGATTACTCTCTGTACTTTAGGTGTGGATTGCCCGGCCTTTCGTCTGTACGGCTGTAGGTAAGTTCGTTGTTGATTCCATAATGATTCTATTTCGCGTCCCTTGCCAACCTGCGCGACTGTGTCGCGCTCTTATCAATCTTTTTCATGCGGTATCTCTTTCATTCATCATCCCCTACCTTATTCTTTTAAACTTTTGGGTATATAAGTTTATCTCCGTCCGCACCTCTTGCCACCGTGCATTGTTTTGGTATATATGCTGTACAAGGTCCAGCCAATGTCTCTGCCAACCCATTTACTACAAGTTGTTCCGCAAAACCTTCCTACTATGTAGGCAAACTTGTACAGAATCGTGACAGCCCAATGTATCTGACATCAGTAATATCGGTGCCAAGTACGGTCCGCACCAACTGTCAGCCAGCTATATCACTATCCTGATTCCTGGCACAGCAGGAATAGTACATCCATGCATGTACTGTACTAGTACGTATCGGTCAATTCCCGGTACATTCATTCTCTTGCACACAAATCCCCCCTGGTTAAAAGGCAAAAGAGGATAAAAATTTTTATTAGTCTTCTTCTGCCCTCTACAACCAAAGTTTCTCAGGGTACTACTTGTATTGTTGTCCACGCCAGTACAGCATATATACCTATCAAGGATTCCTGTCTTGACTCCTTGTCCCCCCGGCCATTTTCTCCTTCCTGGCTCCACCCACCCTTCTGTTCTCTCCCTCCATTTCGTGGTTTGTCAACTGTGTACAGCAGTACATACCTGCCCACTTCAAAACAAGTGTCCACACCCACTTGCGTTGTCTTGACTTGCATTTGCCTGCATCAGTATCTCGAGGAGTTACCGTCATCCACCCGCCCATCCTCTGCAGAACCCACTTGTTCTTCAAATCCACCTGAAGATACCTCTTCTGTTTAGAAGGTGTATTGTATAATTGGCATTTGTGTCCACTTTTTACCCGCGCGTGCCTTCATGAGCGAAGCGCTATAATTACAAGTTGTCCTGGCACTTTCTGCACCAATTCCTGACTTGAAGGGCCCACAATTCATGAGCCGAGCGAACAGGTAGCGCCAGGTCAGAGGGAGGGAAATCGAGAAAATCTCTGTCCCCTACCCACAATCAGACGGAAGGTACATCCCTGCCCTACCCTGTATCCCGTTCAAATAAGAAGCCTGCTCACCGCACACCTCGACGAACGGGGCAATTAACTCCACTTTACAACCACCAGACTCCATCAGTCCCATCTTGTTCATTGGGCCTCAAGAGCATACTCTCCTCTCCCAGCTCTACGTTGTGGCCCCCAACTCTACCCCAATCGAGAGTCTGTTCCCCTCACTACCGTCGCTGGTTTATTTAATTTTTTTTTTTTAAAAAAAGAAATATCCTGTGCCTCAAAGAGTGGGATCTAATCGCCAACTTTGTTGTCGCCTAGTATCCGCTTGAAGACGTCAAGCACGGTACCTATCAGGCGCGGAGGATAATCCGGACTTTGGCTGCTCGTTCCGAAAAGCAGGGTTCAAAACCTTATAGTGTATCCACTCCCGACTCCAGCCTCATCGGTCATCACGCAGTAATCGCAAAGATATCCCGGCGAAAGGCATTCGAAGCGGTACACGACATCAGGGGTTGTTAAGATCGGGATAGTTCCTTCCTCGTGTCATTCACGCGGAACGTCATTATTTCCCGTTTTCGAGGACATGGACAATAACCCTTCTGCTCAACAGCAGCAGTATTCGTCCAATCCGCTCGTCACTTCGGCCTCGTATCCATCTTCGTCAGCTATTGCACCTCAGCAGCTGCAGCAGCAGGGGTCTTCCACGCAGCACACATTGCCTCCTCTGCAGCATAACAATAGCATGCAGCCTATGTACGGGAGCCACCCTCATACCCCCAGAACTCCGGCCACGCCCAGTACGCCTCAGCCTCCGCCTCCGCCTCAAAACAACATGAGTAACTACCCACCTCCCGCCGCGGGTCCGGGTCGCGGTGCCTACATCATGCCGAACCAGTATCCCAATCCCCAGGGTTATCCAACGACGACTGCTTTGATGCCCCAACCTTCGGTTGCCGCGTCGCATCCGCAGCCTATCGCTCCGGCTCCGGCAGCTACGCGACCGCCCGCTTTACGCCCCATGCCCGCGGGTGGAGTCATTCCCCAGTCAGGGATGTCTTCTCCGTATGCCGGGAGCCCAATGATGGGCCACCAGCCCTCGATGCTCCAGGATACTGATCAACCCACACATGTGGTCGGATCTCAGGGACGGCGCGGCATTCTACCTAGTGCTCCGGGTCGGCCCGCTGCGCCCACGGGCTCTGGAGCTTCCAAAAACACGGTCATTCCCCAGAAGGATGCCGATGGAAAGTTTCCTTGCCCCCACTGTACAAAGACTTATCTGCATGCCAAGCATTTGAAACGCCACCTCCTCCGACGTAAGTTGGGTTTATTTTCACAGCTACTTCTGTTTGACGCGCTAACAGCTTGGTTTAGATACTGGAGACCGCCCTTATATGTGTGTTCTGTGCCGTGATACTTTCTCCAGAAGTGACATCTTGAAGCGCCACTTCCAGAAATGCTCAATTCGCCGCGGTAACCCTACTGGAGCCAGCCATTTGTCTCACCCCCAAGCCCATGTTAAGAAGCAGCAGCAGAATGTGCAGAAAGCGAACGAAGGGGACCTGGGCCACATGAACGGCATGCCCAATATGCCTGGCGACGGTGTTGTCCACCCTTTCGGTATGGTCCAGCTCCAAGACGGTATGGGAAACATGGCCAACGACCAAAACCAGCTCTCTAGATCGGGTAGCATGGCTCGCGTTGACGACCCCAACCGGGACCGCAGAAACATGCCGGGCGGATACAACGGTGATGTGTCGAACTCGATGTCGTCCAATATCAACCCGCAGTTGGCCAACTTCAACATGCCCCCTAATCAGAGCGGCATGCCCATGTACGGGGCTTCAGGCTCAAGCCAACAGTCGGGCCTTGACTGGTCTCAGATGTTCCAACAGCCTGGTGCGCAACCAACACATACCTACAACACTACTTTCCCAGCTCCTAATATTGGACAGAATCAGACCGCAGTCAAAACCGAGCCTAACCTCACCTCCGAGAGATCCAATGGCACGCCGGGCGCTCCCTCGACCGATGGTACCGATCGATCGCTCTTTTCGAATTGGGAACCTCAATCGTCCATGGTGGATGGGTGTCAGGAACTTTCCAACCAGATACTCAACTTTTTCTACCAGCCAGGCAATTCTCATGCCCGGGATCAAAACGCTACTATAAATTCCTTTTTCTCTCCTGATAACATTAGAGTGTTCCTCGACTCGTTTATTCATTTCCATATTCATTTTTCTTTTCTGCACATCCCCACCTTTCGAATCATGGAAGCTTACCCAGGTCTCACTGCCGCCATGTGTTGCGTCGGCGCCTGTTACTCCAACCGTGCGGCGCCGGCGCAAGTACGGGATATCGCCACTTACCTCCATGCTGCTTTCGAGCGTGACTGTAACTTGGCCGCATCGCAAGCACCTTTCAGGATCGAAAACGGCAAGGACAAGATCGGTCTTGAGAAACTGCAAGGACTGATACTCGTATCTTCGCTTTTGATTTGGAACGGAACGCCTCTGCAACGAGAGACGGCAAGACGAGTTTTTCCTGTTGTTGCTGCCATAGCGCGCCACTCCGACCTCCTTCAGGTTCAGAAAGACTCGAGTCTCTTCAGCTCCCTGCATCAGCCCGACCTTGACCTACGGGAAATCGGCTCCCAGCCGTTCGACTGGGTGGCATGGATTGAACAGGAAAAGCGCATCCGATTAATGCACATGGTATACCTCATGGATGTCGCCCGAGGGTTGTATTTCAATCTCGATCCCATTTTCGACGCGTTTGAGATCTCTATCCCGCTTCCGGCTGATGACGCTGCCTGGGAAGCGCAAACCAGCGAGGAATGTGCTGCAGCACTGAATCTGATTGGCTCTGATGCCGTCAAGAAAGCCAATCCGGATGGGTCACAGCGGAGTAAACAGCCCGAGTTGAATTTGGCGCTGCGGACCTTGCTTGGTCAATATCAAATTTTGCCTGGGAGCACAAACCTTTGGGGCAAGTTCATCCTGATTCATGCACTTCTCGCACAGCTCAGACGAGCCCAAGTAGAAGGCAACTTGGCTGGCCTAAGCGGCTCGACCACCCCCCTCCGCCAGAACGATTGGGTTGCCACGGGTGGGAGCGAGACCGGAGCCAGCCAATTCAATGGGGCCAACAGTGGGAGCGGCACGCCCGCCCCGGATGCGCAGTCTGTGCCGCCTCATATATACAGAAGCTTTACTACAGCATTGGACAAGTGGAAGTCTTACTGGGACATGGACATGGCCATTCAATTCCCGCCGTCTGTCTCGAATCCCCGACGGCACGGTTTCTGTCGAGACGGCCCTCACTTCTTCTGGCTCGCCAAGCTGTTTCTCCGCAACCCCGGCTTCTGTCTTACCCAGCTGGGTCCTGACCAAAGATTTGCACAAGTCATCAGCTTGCTCAAGTCGGCAACCTCCTGGGTTGAGTCGGATGGCGCTTCTCGCGGCGAGGAATCCGGCTCAGTAGGCGAGATGAATCCCGACTACGCCGTCTCGGATCTTACGGTCGACATGTCACAAATCTTCAAGCCGCTGCCCGCTGTGGTCGAGTCCTCAAGTACAGCCTGCGTCAAGACGGCAATATGACGGGCGATAGCGGTGGTGGATTCCTGGCTGCTCTGCAAACATTCACATGGCGTTGTTATTTTCCTACGTTTCTCCCCTCCTAAAAGTTTCCAGTAACCTGCATGGGACCAGCATGATGGGCGGTAGTTTGTTTTGCATTTTCCGGATCGGCTCGCGCACGTTTCTGTAGACTGGTTGTGACTTTTCCCACATTTAGACACGACGGTTAGTTAGACTTGTGGGTTGCGTCATGGTGGCTCCTTGATTGTTGTTACAACATGAATGACCCGAGGCATCCGTGTCTGTTTTCTCAGCACTACGGGCTTGATGCCAGACACGCGTTGCTCTTACTACAGATTAGGATCATCAAAAGAGCGGTTGCAGAATTGCGCCAGGTTGCAGTAGAATGGCGGTGTTATTTTCCACAGGTTCTGAAATGCTGAGACGTGTTACGAATTCTATAAAGACGTGCTGTTTTCCATTGTTTGATGTTCATTCTTGAGGATAGCTCGCCTCAATGTCAATGAGTGAGGTGGTATTCCCAAGCCTGATACTTTCATGTTACTTTGTAGGTTAGTGTGTGGTTTCGACGCCCTGTGCAGTAGTCTGAAAAACCGGTGGCTTATAGAGTTGCTAAAAATATAATAAGTCTGATCAAGTAGTCATTGGCAGGCCTTTGATCATAACAGTTTGTAATAGAATAAAATTATCTTGATTTAACATGCGAATAGTGCAAATGTTACCTCCACTGATCTAGTAGAACCAGTGGTTAGGTACAACACTGAGACTATGGTTGGACCTTTCAGTTAACCTAACACTTGTTACATTTTGCCCATGTTTGGGACAGCGAAGTGATTTATGGTATTCACTTTCTGGCATTGTTGATGGCATCCTTGGGCCCGCTCTCCCGCTCGACGGCAGTGATGCGTGGCGCCATCTCCCGCAATGCGGCAAAGTCTTGCTCGCTCGGCTTGAAATACTGCTCCTCGGCCCGGTCTGACAACTGAAGGCCAATGAAGCCCCAGGCTAGCAAGCCCAGGCCCACGCCGATGCGAGTATTGGGCGACAGGCCGCGAAACGACCTGGAAAAACTTTCCGTCAGCAGGCAAAAGCAGCATTGGAATGAATGAATCGACATGGTTCGTTCTCCGAATGATGTGCTCGGATTCTTATATTGAGACTACAGCGGGCTATAGGCATCTGTGATCTCTTGACCTGCCAGCGAGGCTGGTCCTGAAGACTGGCAGTTGTAATGAATTGGCCGTTCGGGGTGACTGCCCGACTGGAACTTGGATGGACGGATGGATGGACGGACGGACGGATGGATTGATAAGACTGAGAGAAACGAGCCACACGGGAGAGGGAATGAAAACGGCTTGTGTATGGTTGCGTCGGAAGTCAGGGTCAGGATATCTTTTGACTTACTGAAGGAGAGACATGATGAGCTGAGCTAAGCTGAGCTGAGCTGAGACAAGAAAATGTGGTGTGTTACTTTCCCGGCTCTCTTATCTCGCTTGTTCTTTCCGTCGTCCTGACCCAGCCTCCCCTTTCTCTTTCTGTTGTGCCGCGGCACGCAAGAGAGGAATGGGATAGGGAGACAGAAGAAGAAGACAACAAGAAGGGTAGGACAGAAGGCGAAATATGGATGCTCGGCGCACTAGGTACAAGATGTATATTCTTGTATGGCGTGATATGTTCTGTTTTGGTGTTGTAAGACTGGTCAGTCGCATTCGGCATTATACAATGATGATATTGCATATTCCCTTTTTGCCCCGTTCCTTGCTCGTCCTTCCTTGGGTAAGTCAGGAGAAAAGAATGAGGTTACCAAAGATGATGTGAAGGACACCACAAATGGCCCTGATAAATGTAATAAACGAGACAGAAAGCGAAATGGGAAATAGATTTGTAGAGGGGGAAACAAGAAGTGGGATGAACACTGGATAGGAAAGAATGGACGCCCAAAGAATGAGCCTCTTTACCTACCTAACCTAGAACAAGTGGTATGCTTATATCTCCAACTGGTATGTTGTCAGTGAAATGAGGGTGTCAGCACGGCATGAGATTGCATTTACCTTGCTTCCTGTCCTGGGGATTTGCTTTTTGTACATGTACTTCTGTGGTATGGAAAATTAAGAACCTATGTAGTTCTCCGTCTTCGTTTGCATCTGGTGTTGCACAGCATAAGATACCCAATTCTGATTCTGCGATGTTGTCACTGCTGCAACAGAAGATCCATGGTCCCTGTCCCACACTTTAGACTAAACATGGGTTTTCCTTCAGCCACGAATCCACGATTAACCTTAGTGGCCTACGCGCCACATCTTGGGCTTAAACATGGATCCCTTCTTCAACGTACCTAAGATATGTAATCTAGGTGAGTAGGTACTTGGATCCACAAAGCAAATATGCCTTTTTTAACACTTGTAACCTACTTGTAAGGTAGGTAAGTATCTACGTTCAGATCGTAGTCCTTGCAGTAAGTAGCCACGATACTCAGGACGGTAGTAAATATTTTGATTCGATAAGATAGTCCGAACGTTGTAGCGGTCCTCGACTTCTCGGGGGAGCCTGTACGTCGATATACCCGTCTTACTATGCTGATCGCGCCTCGCCTCGCCTCGCCTTTCTGCGCCCTCGCTTGAGGCTCAACCACCTAAAGGTCGCCTAAAGGTGGTAGAGATGACTTGATTGCGATCCAGCGTCGCGAGCTTGGGCAGTGCGAGCACATACAAACGGTGTTGCTTCTGGTAGTCAAGGTTCCACTGTTCTCGGAGTAAGGATGCGGCATTGAGGCCTATTCACTGGCCCCATACTTGGCCCGGTATTCTTCAATCTGCTTCAGCACATCCGGGTTGGAGATGACGCCCTTCACCCCAGCGGAAATGATGTCGTCGAGCTTGATGATGGCAAGAATAGGTAGATTGTACTCCTTCCGCAATTGGCCAATGGCACTTGTCTTACCGTCACCTTCGGGCAGCGTCTCCTGGCGATCAAGCGCGACCACAATACCCACAACAGTGCCGCCCTGGGCCCGGATCATGTCGATAGCTTGGCGCTTGGCCGTGCCGGCAGAGACGACGTCGTCGATGATGAGCACGCGCTTTCCCTTGAGGGGAGAGCCCACAATGGTACCGCCCTCGCCGTGATCCTTGGCTTCCTTGCGGTCGTAGCTGTACGCCACATGACGGTATCTTTCGAAGTCGATGCGGCCGAGAGCGTAGAGGACGGCGGCAGCTAGCGGGATACCTTTGTAGGCAGGACCGAAGATGACATCAAACTCAGGGGCCTCAGCAACAATAGTATGAGCGTAGGCATCCGCAATGGGCATGTGAAGCTCCAGGGTGAAGAAGTCGCCGGCGTTGAAGAAATAAGGAGAGATTCGCTTGGACTTCAGCTCATATGAGCCAAAGCGAAGGGCGCCGCCCTCGATAGCTGCGTGCAGGAAATCCTGCTTATATTGAGGCAAGGCCATTGCTGGCGGAAATAAAACAGTTTTCAACGGCTTGACTTTTATCTTTGCTGACCTGCAAACCCCGACGATATGCCTATAAAGCCCAGGTTAGTAGTGAATATATCAATGACAGTCCCGTTCTTGATGGTGATCTATGAACTGATCGGGCATATCAATGAAATTACCAGAACCTCTGTTTCGAATCATAACACAGCTGTGATTATGTGAGAGAGGCGGGTGTCTACGGCATGTGTCTCGCCTACAAAGTGGGATGTGTGTCCAACACCTTTCTTGGTGGGGTAACAAGGACAAAAAGAGAGTGGGAGTCCAACTTACAAGTTGAAGTTTGATAACTCCAGCAGATGTAACACAACTAAGGGGACAAGATGAACCTTAGCAACAGTATGTTTCAAAACTTTCTGCAGTAGAGAACAAGCAATGGTTTTAATTTAGCACATTTGGGCACTTGGGGAAGAATTGACTAACCTACTGAGGCGAGAAGCTACTGGGATACACAATGTGCTGCAGTATGCTCCATGGCCCCCCCTTCACATGGTCCCCCTTCCAAGCACGCCAAGATGGGCCCTTAAGTGAAATGGTGATTATCGATAAGATAAACCGAGTGTGGCCGATATGAAACCCCACAGCCCCACATGAATTTTTTGTACCGCCCTAATGGCAAACTTACCAAACCCCCCGGCTCTAGTTTGGCCAGCGGTCAGTGAGTGCGCATACCTGTCTCGCTTCAAGTGATCACAGGACATCTCGGGGTCCTATTGTGAGCATAAAACCGTCAGAAGCAAAGAAACCCAGGCAAAGCAGTTGCTCTAATAAAGCCAAACCTGAGCGCTCATACCCAGTTCTGGATCTGCAACAAATTCTGAATCCATACTCGAGTCTTCCAGTGCGCTAGTCGCACCCCCCAGTTACAAAATGAAGACGACCTGGAAAGATATCGCCCCGGTGCCGACCGCTACAGAGTTTCTCGATGTCCGTGCCCTATCTGTCACGAAGCCCTCTCTCTAGTGGTACGGCCGTTGACTGGTGCTTGAGAACAGATTGTCCTGTCGAGAACGCAGCGTCGTCTGCCCACTCAGATTAGAAGGTAAGGCGCTCTCTCCTGTCTGGTCAGGCAACTTGGGTAGTCGGTGGGTTTGCTAACATTTTCTCAGTGGATTCAAGATCTCGCGCATTAGTACGAACCGTCCCCCACCACCTGTCACCTAAGACCGGCATGATTTACCAGTGCTACAGGGGCGTTCTACACGCGCAAAGTCAAATTCACGGCCGAAACATTCTCCGAAAAGCTGTCCCTGATTTTGGTCAGTCAGCATTCATTGCAGCCGGGCTTCCGACGAGCAAGCCGCTGACATACTCTCCAGGAGGGATTCCCACGCCTCAATGACCTACACCCGTTTCACAAGGATTTGATGAACGTAGGTACCCTCCGGGCACTGCTCCGCCTCACGGGTTGACATACAGGTTGCCTGACTCTGACGATAGACACTATACGATGCGGACCATTTCCGTATTGCTCTGGGCCAGCTTGCCACCGCTAAGAGTCTCATAGAAAGCATTGCTCGTGATTATGGTACGTGCGGGGGGTCTCAGGGGCCGTATTCTATGCTTGCGCGTTTGGCCTTTCGCTAATGCTGTCTGACAGTCCGACTTCTCAAGTATGCGCAGTCGTTGTACCAATGGTAAGTCGAGATCGAAGCTCGAGGCCGAAACGACAACTAGATTAACGACATGAAGTAAACAATTGAAACGAGCTGCCCTTGGTCGGATGGCCACCTTGACTCGTCGTCTCAAAGACCCTCTTCTCTACTTGGACCAAGTCCGACAGCATCTCGGCCGTCTTCCCTCCATAGACCCGACCGCAAGAACGCTCTTGATCTGTGGTTTCCCCAACACGGGCAAGAGTTCATTCCTCAAGTCTATTTCAAGAGCCGATGTGGTATGTTGACCCAATCCCTATACTTTGACGCTACTCGGTACTAAATACCATTCACAGGAGGTTATGCCTTGTATGTAACGCCCTTGAGTGACTGTTGAGTTAAAGCACTGACTCGATTTGCAGATGCCTTCACCACCAAGAGTCTTTTGTGAGTTCAGAGCTTCTTTTCGGGAGAACCAAGTTACCTCGTCTCCTCGTGCCGTAAAGACTGACCCTGTCAAAGTGTTGGTCACTTCGACTACCAGTACCTCAGATTGTAAGTTCCCTCCTTCCCTCCTTCCCTCCTTCACAAAGCGGCGCTAACAAATCGATTAGCCAAGCCATCGATACCCCTGGTACGTCTGTTCACGATTATCAAGCCACGTCTTGGAGGCGTATGCACAATATTAACATTTTGGAAAGGCGTTTTGGACCACCCACTCGAGGAAATGGTTCGTGACACTTATCCTGCGTCTTTGGGGGTTTGTACTAACAACTATTTTAATAGAATACCATCGAAATGCGTAAGGAAACCAACCTTGCTCTTGTTGGCATTTAAAAACTGACGCAAAGTATCAGAATCCATTACGGCTATAGCGCATCTCCGAGCGGCAATCCTGTACTTCATGGACTTGTCAGAGCAGTGTGGATATAGCGTCAAATCACAGATGCAGGTACGTGTATCCTCCACATACTGCTACTTGCTCGATTCCTGACATTGTATTAGCTCTTCCGAAGTCTCAAGCCTCTATTTGCCAACAAGTTGATCTTCATCGTCATCAACAAGATCGATGTGTTAAGAAGAGAAGAGCTGGATGCGGCCACCGCTGCTGAGCTTGATGAGCTAACCACCTCGGCCGGAGTGGAAGTGCTCGAGCTCTCCTGTAACACCACCGAGGGCGTGCAGGAGGCCAAGAACCTAGTCTCCGATAGGCTACTGGCTCACCGGGTTAGCGAGAAGGTCAATGCGGGTACCTCCAGCAGTGGTGCCTTGGGCAGCAGACTGGCCGACGTCATGTCCAGAATCCACGTGGCTCAGCCAGCCGAAGTGCGCGAGAGCTTCATTCCTGCGGCTGCTCTGGCCAAGAAGAAGTACTCCAAGGACGACCCGAACCGCCCCATGCTCTCCAGAGATGTGGAGGAAATGAATGGCGGGGCTGGTGTCTTCAACGTGGACTTGAAAGCGGATTACCTACTCGAGAACCCCGAGTGGAAGTACGACAAGATCCCCGAAGTCTTTGATGGCAAGAACATTTACGACTTTGTTGACCCGGATATCGAGGCGAAATTACAAGCTCTAGAGGAGGAGGAAGAGAAATTGGAGGCAGAGGGATACTATGACTCAGACGAGGAGATCGACGACGTAGAGGCGGCCGAGGTTCGCAGGAAGGCCGAACAGATCCGAACAAAACAAGCCCTTATTCGCAACGAGGCAAGGATGCGGAGAGTCAAGAACAGGGCTGCCCTTCCCCGGAGTGCTATCAAGAAGCCGCTGTCACAGCTCCAGGACTCTCTTGATCAGCTGGGCGTGGATACAGAGGAGTTACAGCTGCGTGGTCGTTCACAGACGGTGAGCCGCGGCCGGTCCATGTCCCGCAGCAGATTGGGCACCGAGGATTCAAGTATGATGGATGTCGACCAGACACCCAAGGAACGACTGCGGTCAAAGAGCCGTGTCAGAGACCGAAGCCAGATTCCTACCAACCGTCGCTTGGACGGTGTTGTCGACGCGACAACGCGCACTGCCGCTGAAAGGCAAGCTAAGCTCAGCCAGAGAAAGATGAACCGGAACGCCCGGCAGGGAGAGGCAGATCGTCACACCACCGCCTCGCTGGCCAGACACTTGGTATGTCGTATTCTTCCCGAAAAGATTTGTCATGATATAACGCACCTGTCTGTGTGTCTCAGCAATGCTAACCTCGCCTCTTCTATAGTTTGCTGGAAAGAGGAGCAATGGCACGGCATCCCATCGTTAGATGTATATGTGGCAGTCGCCATGCTCGGCAGTGTTCTCCGCTATACTTGGTTCATGGTAAATTACCCAAAGAATACATGGACGGTTGTAAAATGTATATATCCGTCTTTATTCATCCAATGCCGTTGTTTAGCGCGTCCTTGTCAATGCGGTGGCAAATGTAGAGGTGGAAGAAGATGAGGGTAGTTGTTTTCTGATGGTTGAGACTTCATTCTATGGGCGTTCAGGACCGGAAACAAGGACTTGATTTTCATCAAATAGTATTGCTGAGAGAAATTATGATATAACTTTGTATGCATTCTTCTTTTTTCTTTGTGGCTTCCTGTTGCTTCTGTGTATCGATTGTATGAATGTGCCAACACTTATTACCACTGCTCATGAAGTTATATATATGGTAGGCAGAATTACAATTTTGTTCTTGAGATTTGCGCAAGGTTTGCTTTATTGTGTCCGAGTGGGAGTTCACTCGCACAATGTACAGAAAGAATCCAGCTTTTTACCCAGCCCCGAGAGCATTTATATCCCTGGCCATATCTGTGTCTACATGCATGCATCCATAGTAGCCGTTTTTCTGTTCCTGACTCCTTCCCCTGTGCCTGCCTGTTCCCTGCCCGTTAAATGAATTCATTCAAGAAAGAGAGAGAGAGAGAGAGAGAAATGGGAGAGAGAGAACATTTAAGAAGGGGAGGGGGGCAAACGGGCTCGATTCCAGTTCGTCCGTCATTCATTTGCTCAGCCTGTCTTGTCTGTATGAGAGACGGAGGCTCATGAAAAAAATGAAGATGTGCTTGCTCACCTGTATTTTTATATGTAAAAAAGAACAGACCATACATACTGCTTTGCTTTGACTGGACTGGACGTAAAAAGCCTGCAGATGAAGAAGGGTTCGTTTGTTCTCTGGCTGGCGGACCAGCTTTCGCGCCTTCTCATCTAATACCTAACCTTAACCTAGTGCTTTCTTTGAACAAACAAGGTGACCTAATCTAGGTCGAATACCTTTTGCGTTTTGCAGAGATTGCAAGTGTCAGCGTACGACGTTCCGTGGATGACGGGAAACACCCCTAGGGTAGGCATATATGGCCTTGATGTGAAAAGAAGTTGAAGACTTCCGCTATTAACTAAGTACTCACCATATCATGCCACCCTCCACCACTAAAGGCCGCGTCGCTGGGGTTTACGTGGACGAAACCGAAGCGTTTATAGTAGTTGATCAGGTACTAGGTTAACCGACAAGTCAGCGTCCGTCCGTTTTTCCTGAATTTTTTTTTCAGAGGCAAGAAGGAGGGGAAGGGGGTGGGGGGGGGGGGGGGGGGTTCGGTCGGAAGAAAGAATAATAATAATTAACCTCTTGACAAATAAGCGCGATGCGGCTCGCGAGGTTCGAGTTCTTGGCCTGCTGCATGTAAGCCTTGACGATGAGCCGGCCCATGCCGACGCCCTGGAGCTTGGGGTGGACGGCGAGCGAGTGGATGCAGATCGTCCTGCCGTTTTCCTCGTGCCCGACGACAGGAACAGCCGGCTGCTGCTGTCCATCAGACTGAGGGTTGGCTGATGATGAGGATGACGATGATGAGGACCTGGCCGTCTTGAAATCGCGCGGGTAGTCCATGGCGCCATCCGTGACGACGACCTCGTGGGTCCGGGTGGCGACGATGTGCGCGAGAAGCACGCTCAGGGCGCCGTCGCCGCGGTCCGTTTCCACCGGATGGGCGGTCTTGAGTGTCTCGATCTCCCACCCTTGTGTTTGTGCTATGGCTGGCACCACGGTGCAGAAGACGCCCATGGAGAGTTCAGGACAGGCTGTAAGCCGGTACTCGAACTAGAGATGAATTTGAGTGGAGCGAGTTAGGTTAGGTCACTCAGCAAAACTTCGAAATCACATGGGACAGACGCATATATATACATACCTTTTCTCTCGTACAGCGGTGCGCCGGATTAGCAAAAGCAGCATTCTCCAGCGCAACGCAGCTTTCCACATCCGAGACAGTGAGCGGTCTTATCAGAGGCGAGAAGGGGAAGGGCAACAGGTCCTGGATCCCGAGCTTCGGCCTGTTGTTCTGCTGGAGTCGACGCTCGCCGCTCAGCGTCTTTTGTATCTGGACGAACTCATCCGGCAGGTCCTCCGAGTCGTCTATGGCATCATCTGTGGTGGTGGCATGGAGAAGAGCGGCATCAGCCGAGGCGGACGAGGCGGAGGCGGGGACGGGGACGGGGACGATGATTGTCTCGGATGGTGGGCACGAAGATAAGGGGGCGCCGGTAGCCTCGCCTCCTCCTGTGGCGCTAGCTAGCCCCCCGCGCTCTGTTTGTATGCGATTGCTAGAATTACTACTATCCCTTTCGGTCTCCTGGCTCTTTTGCACTGGGACCTGGGCGGGCATCTTCAATCTACCGGGCCCAGAGTGTGAAGGAAGGAAAACACGAGACAGGCACTGCCAAGAGATGATGTGGACCAGGCAGTTCACACGTATGTTCGTTCAAGTTTAATCCTTCTGCTGGCTAAACTGACTGCAGGCCCAAATATCGCCGTGGTCTTTGAATCAGGCTCCTAAAACAAACTGATGACTTTACCAGGATTATTGAGAAGAGAAGAGAATGTTGGGGAAGGCGAGAGAGGGATATAGAGAGAGGCTCAATATTAGTTAAGAGAGGTGCCATAAAATCAGAACAAGTCGGACAAGATAAATGATAGTCTATGTTGCATACAGCAGCATGCGTACTTACATTACCGTGCTACTGCAGACATATGAATGTAGGTATGTACGTTGCTCAATACCGGAGAAGGCCCCTCGGGGTGCATACCACCCCGTAGCAGCTGCTGTTAGCACAGGTACATGAGGCCAAAAACAATGCCTCATCTGTGCATCATCACCGGTGTGTGCCCTTCACGTATTAGAGTTCAGCCGATCCTGTGGCTAGGTATTAGCATCCCACCACAAACTCAAGAGTCGAGTATAAGGCCGCCCGGCCGTCTGATCCGAGCATATCATTATTGCCTGTCCTAATTTATCTTATCGTACATCAAGAATCATGGGCAACCTCAGGATCTGCTCATTTGTACAGCTGTATGCTGTACCCACAGTTAATCGACTAACTACAAACGCCCAAGTTGCCCAACAGGGTAAGTTCACAACCTCCGCCCGTCCTACCTCCATCTTTTCCCGCCCTCGCCCCACTAGTCTAGGTCGCGCTGAAAAGGCAACGCGATACGAGATGAAGCACAAAATAGGTGAAGGAGAAACAAGGGGGGAGACCAGCAGCACAACTTCTCGCAGAAAACTATAGCAGACGCATGTTTAGTATTTTCCCACCAATCCATGAGACTTTTTCTACGCGTTTATGGTATAGTGGTATCTCAACGGCAATCTTCCTGTCCATCCCGCTCCTCCTGCAACTTCCTATACTGCTATAGGCAGATCGTGGTATCATATTTGAATGTATTCGTGCAATTTGCATGGCATCAACCGGGAATCGTGTGAGCGCCGTCACCTGAGCCTATTGGGGGAATCAAACGACCAGGTAAAAGAATAAAACCCGAAAACAGCAGGAAAATACAGAGACATCGACAGAACACCGTAAAAAAGCAATAATCAATGCCAACAAGGCCTTGTCGTGCCCTGTCAGTGGCCACGACAGGCCTGAAAACAGCCGATAAAAACCAGAACCGACCGATGCGCGCCATGGGGTATATCCAGCCGGGTATCTGACATGTATAGCATCTAGAAAGACGGGGAATCTAACGGAAAGGTCCGCTCGGACCGGGGTATCCTGAATGGGTAGAGTGTGAGGTGGATGGCCGCCCACTGTCGCCCGACGCGCGGGCGCTGTGACGTGGTGTCACGTCGCCGCCGACGCCGCCGCTGTGGGGAATGCCGTTGAGGGCGAGGTTGTGGTCGAACCCGTTGGCGCCAAAAGGCCTGGTCGGCCACGGGCTGTTGTCATCATCTGGAAGATTGACACCGCTGTCGTTCCAGGGATTGCGGTCGGCGTTGAAGCTTCGCGTCGATTCAATCGAAATCAGCGACGACCTGGAAACGTTGTTGGACCCTTTGAAGAACATGTTCATCGAATGCGAGCTGTTCTTTCTGCGGTCCAGGGACGAGAGTAGCTGCGACGGCTTGCGGAGCTTATCGAAGAGGGTGGCCGGCCTCTGTTGTGCCATATCGTCGCCAAAGGCGGGTTTGGTAGGTGAGTCGGTCCCAACTGTGGGTGCCTTTTGCAAAAGTTTGGAATTAAAATATTGGAGCGAGTCCTCGAAAGAGTCCGACTTGGGTCGGGGAAGTGCCCCCTTCACAACGACGGCTTCGACATTGGCAGCAGTGAATTGTTGCATCAAGTAATCAATAGCGTCTCGGAGACCACCGGCATTGTTTCTCGTCAGTTTCCAGAGCAAGGTCATGGTAGCAGTCCCACCATCGTTCTTGTCGGGCGCGTTCTCCTGCACTTCGACAGTAACCTCGTGCTGAGTCTTGAGTTTCTCTCCCACCTCCTTGAATTCTGGAGACTCGAGGTATTTGACCAGGGATGGGTTCCGAGTCAAACCCATCTCGTGTGTTTCCGGGACCATGCCCTGTTGAACATATTAGCCTGTGTCACCAGCCTCGATGCCCGCCTCCACGAGAGCATGCAGGTCGTCAATGGTAAAGCTCACCAGGAACTCATCAGCACACAGCGGAACCTGCCATTCGGGACCAGTGACTGTCACTTCATCGCTTGCCTGCTCAGTGCTCGGAAAGACGATCTTGCAGTTCCACTTCTTCTCCAACTCATCGATTTCCTGAAGCCGAGCAATGAGTTGCCTGTGATACAAACGATCCACTTGCACAGTCTGCGAAGTGAACTCGGAGTGCTGTTTCATTTTGTTAAAATCTTTAAGTCATGAATGTGCAGATGCCAAGGTACACTCACAGCTCTATCCACCATGTCCAGGATTTCGGTTTTCACCAGCTCCAGGTTTTGAGCGTTACGAGCCGGTGTACGACATATAACGTTATCCACCTTGACATCATCGTCCTCCCGGCCCATACCTCCTATAAATAGCAAGTCAGCGGCTGTTGCAACCCAGTACGATCCATCTGTGGGTATAACATACCCCGATCCATGGCATTCGAGAATTTGACAAAGACAGAATGCTTCTTCATGATGCGCTGGATGTGCTGACCGCCGATACCGATAATGCGCTTGTGATATTGGTCGGGCACGTGGAAAGAGATGGAAGCCGGCATCTCCTGCTCAACGAGGGCCATACCCTGCTTCATCGAGTCGTAATTCAAGGCAATAACATCAATATCAAAGTTGTATTCTCTAAAGCTGTCGAACATTATTTGGACATTGCCTAAACCTCGTTAGCTCTGTAATCCCCAAAGGTGGCAAGACACCATACTCTGCGTCATAATCTTGTTGATCTTGCCGTTCTTTTTGCCCGAGACGAACTCTTTATGCTCATTCGCAAGCTCGATCTTGACTCGGATATTTTGTGCTCCCAAAGAAGGCAACTTGATCTGAGAAAGCACGTTCAAGGCCGACTTGACGGCATCATCGGATCCGGTGACTGTGAAGGTGAACGTCGCTTGCTCGAAGGAGATGTCCGCATCCGAATTGGAGCAGATATCGGAGAGTATGCCACGAATCTCGTGGGGGCTAGGAAGAGCGCTCATTTGTTGAAAAGACCAGGAAGCATGGTAGAATTGGCCGGCCTTGGGTGAGCGGTTAGTCAGATAGGGGGAGGACAAGCAGAGGGGCCACCTACGAGTGACATGATTTCCTTCATGGTGCGCTCGATCTGAAGTCCTTCGGTCCCTTGGACTCTGATCATGTTCCGCTGGGATGCAAGGTATGGGAACATGATATATGTGCCGTTGACTTCCATAATCTTTCGCACTTTGTCCATTCTACTGAGCAGGATGCTGTCAATCTTGGCGGGAGAGATGATTGCGTCCTTGAGGAACAGCTTAGTTCGGTTGATCATCTCGCCGATCTTGCGCTTAGCCAGCTCAATGCCCTGGGGATGCTCGCCAGTAATAAGTATCTCGTCTGCGTCGCGAGGCTTGGCGGTCGGGGGGCAGTATCGTGAGAACCGAGCAAAAGGCGGGAAGTAAATAGCCGTATTTGTGGTCGACTCGATTAGCTTGATATTCTTACGTGATCGGCCACACACAATAGGATGCAGAGAATGCTCGAGCTTGAGTCGGTCCACAGTTCGCCCGAGCTGCGCCTCACGTCAGCCATGTCTCCGTTGGAAAGCAGTTCAGTCACTCGCACCAGTTTATCAATCAATATGAGCACATGCGTTTTGGCGTGTTCGGCACACTCGACGTCCCCATAGATGGCGACCCTCCACCGCTGATCCTGAATAACTTCGACCTCACCATTCAGCCCATCAACGGTAGGCGTCAGCTTAGGGCCCAGGATGAAAATATCAACCCCACAGAAGACGGCGAAAGAGTCAAGTGCCTCGGTGACGTGCTTGTAAAGCGTGCCGGCCGCAGAATCTACGACCAAGCTATAATCCACGTCGACGGTGGTGCACCTCTACAATTTATATTTTAGCGTGGATGATCAGTCAGAGGGTCAAACTGGCACGTGTGCATACCAATGCCAACGGCGTGTCCTTCAAGATAGTCTCACGGCTTGTGTGCACCAACTCCGGCGTGCCCGAGAGCACAACTGTAACGACCTGTCCCTTCGCATGCCTAGTCAGGTTGACGGTGGCCTCAATGGGCAGAGGGCCTCCAGTGAGATTCCGACACAAGGTCTGCAGGGTGGCGAGGTTTTGAGTATGAACGGGCAATTCATAGATGGGGATGTCGTCGGGAGCATCTCCGGGATGCGTCCAGCGGAGGACAGAGTCCCCGGTAGCGTGCAGAATTTCCTCTGTATTGGGGCCGGCGAGGTCGGAGGCCAACGAGACATTGAAAGCGAGATGGATGGTGGGGTCCGCGGCGGGCGATGGACTTAAAGGCGGTGCTCCCGGAGCTCCGGCCTTCTGGTGAGAGTTCATGGGGTTCATGCTCATGCTGGGACGCGAGGACATGCCGAAGTTGGGGCTCTGGATGCGATCGCTCCAGTGACGCATGCCCATATTGGCAGCGAACTTTTGCATGGTGACCAGGGAACGAATGGGAAGGGGGTATCACTGAGAAAAAACGGAAATAGAATAACGACGAGGAGAGAAGAAAAGAAGAGGGAAGAAGGAAGAGAACATAAAACAAGAACAAAGTTGGCGTTCTCCCCTCACCGTAGTGGCAGAATTGAAAACCTCGAAAACTGCTGTCGTGGTGGGGAGGCTTTGAAAGAAATGGGTGAGGAGAGGAGAAGTGTGAAGGTGATGGGATACCTAGATAAAAGGTAGGTAGGTAGCTAGCTAGCTAATGTACAGGTAGTAAGTTAAAGGTTTCGGTCGATGATGGGGAAAGAGAGAGAGCCCTGGAGGATGAGAGAAAGGCCAAGAATTCTCGCAGGCTGGTAGCCTGTAGAGAGCAGGTGAGGTAAGGTCGATATAGCACTACGTACTGCTGTAAAGAAACATACCTATGTATGTACGTAGCATTACATACACTGAACAACTCCCCTGCCCAATGCACTGGGAGACTGGCTTCAGATGACAAACATCCATGTACAATTGTACCCACAGAGGTAATGTATATGTTCAGTGACCTGGATACTTACTGTGTAGAGCACTCCGCACCAAATCCCCGGTATGCTGGGATGTGCTCGGCCAATAGGTGATCTAGGTTAGCATTTAATTGGTATCGCAGAAGAAACCGAAACAACCATTAGGTACATACTTACACTGTACACCATACACGTAAACATCTACATATGTAAGAGGTCGCCAATATGCTGTAATTCCTACCTACTGAGTGGGTAGGTAAGCACGGCTACAGCTGTAATGATGAACAATATTCAGGTTTGAAGGTCGTGGCTTTCTGATAGAGGGTACATAGGTACCTCTAGGTACATATGTAGCACTGCTGTCGGAAATAGCATGTATACGTTTACAGAGAGGTGCCTAGAGAATGCTCTGCTTGTAACTAATGGATGTTTATAAAGTGCGAGCCGCAACATGTATCATTTTCACCTCGTTGGTGGAAATAGAGCGAATCACTGGCCCGGGCGCTCTGCATGATCTAGTAGCCATCTATCTTCCTTAGTTCCGAAACTCCATGCTGCTGAACCCTATGCCGGAAGCTGCTCCTTCATTGGTACATCTGGTTGGATGAGCCGTTTCCTGGATAAACGATTTCCTGATGCACTTGACGAGGCCGCTCAAAGTAGGCAACCTCGCTCTCCCGGGGCTGCTCCTCGTAGTATCGTTCCACCGGCCTGACACTATATGCCCGTTGGGGAACGTCCATCTCGGTGGGTCTTACGCTATACTCACGGACCACATGTGGAGCAACATCCCTTCTTGCCTCTGGATGCACACTAGCAGTATACTGTCGAGGAGCAACATCGGGTCGGCTGCTCGAGAGCCGGTTATAAGGCATAGGTTCCATAGCAGGCCTCACACTAGTGGCCCGGGGGAGGTAATCTCGGGGAGGCATGAGCTCGGGCCCTCTATGTTCAGAAGCTCCGCGGATCTGAACAAACTCGTGGCCAAGAGAGGTGGTGGGCTGAATCGAATAGTCTCGCTCCCGGTAGCTTCTGTAGTTTGTGCCCAGATCTGGCTGCGTAGCGACACGTCGAGGTGCGTAGCCCGGCGATGCCCTTCTGTAAACTACACCATCTTCGCCTACAATTTCTCGAGGAGTAACTTGAATCGGCGCCCTATCGTACACTCTTTCGTGGTCGGCCGGTCTTGTGTGGGGCATGACCGACTGCCGAGACACATTGGACGCACGGACTGGTTCGAGATACTCACGGCCGTATTCATCCACTAAGATTCGACGTCGGGGGACAGAGGGAGGAGGCATAACAGTTGAGCGCCCATCGACGATAACTGGCGACCGCGACCTGGCGCGATCCCCGTATGGTCGTACGCTCATCCGCCCCTCGCGTTCATATGCGGGAAACTCTCTTGCATCGGGATTTGGAACAGTATAAGATGTTGTGCGTTGTGGTCGGGGCTCAACAACGCCGTACGGATCGGTGTACCCTACGGGGCTGGGGACACGTCGTACGTACCGTATGATGCTACCATCTGCCCTCCGTTCTTCGTATAGAGGCGACTCTGGCCTGTAGGTGACTGGTGCCACTGAGGAACGTACCTGGCGTGGGTATGGGTAATCGACCACTTCGTAGCCCTGGGATATTCTCTCGGCCTGAGCGGGCACCGGCTGCTGATAGCCTCCATGGTGCGGACGTGAGCTCGGCCGTTCGAGCACTACATGGTCATGGATAAATTCAGGCTCTTGCCTGCCCGACCGCCGCTGTCGTTTCTGCCGCCCGATGTACGCTGGCGCTCCTAACGGAGAAGGCGATCTAGGTTCCGACTTGATTTGCGGAGAACCAACGGCGTCTTGCACTCTCTCATCTGCCTTCCTTTTGTTCTTCTTCTTCTTATTCTTCTTACTTCCCACGTCGCCTTGTGGCGAGCTTTCCGGGCTGATTACCACTGCCTGAACCTGCCTGTGAGCGTTTACTTGGGTCGCCGGTGCTCTCGGCAAGTCACCAGAATCCGGGTAACCAGCTGCCTGCTGCCGAGCGACAGCTAGTGGCGAAACATGTGAAGGTTGTGGTGCAAGAGGTGACAGATTATGGGCCCGGATCAACGGCTCGTCAACACGTCTAAAGTGCGGGTTAGGGAGGTGCTGGGGAATCTGCAAGCGACGCTGATCAGCAGACTGCTCCGAATCTGTATTACCAGAATTGTCGGAACCACTAGCTCCTCGACTGTCAGAGCTAATGACCTGAGCTTCCAACTCTTCTCTATGTCTTTGTACTTGGCTCAACAAAGAGGGGGGAGGCTCCATTCTCGGTATGTTGCCAAGACCGTGGCCCTGCGACGGGATGGCTGCGCCTACTAATGGGTGGACAATCTGGGTTTCAGCGTCTGCATGCTGAGGCCTGGAAATATCACGAGGAATATCCAGATGTGGAGGTCCGGCAATCGCTGCCGGGAACGGCGCGGCAGGTGTAGGTTGGGACGATGGGAGGTAACTCATGGCAGAGGTCGCGTTGGCTGGAGCATCTCGCATCTGTACAGCTTCAACTGCACTGCGAGTCGGAATCGAAGGTCTTGATTCGGGCGTGTCATGTTGACTAGAATAGAATGTATTCTCGTCAAAAGAATCACTGGCTTCGGAAGCATTATTAGCGTTTGGGCTCGGCAAGTTGGTGCTTGGCGGCGGCGCCGTCGCCTGCACAAGAGTCAAAGCCTTTGCTAAGATATCTGAGAGATCAAAGTCAGGTAACTGCTCAGATGGCTGGAGGGTTGTTCTCATGGCAGCTTTCCGCTGTTCAACCTGCTCCTTAAGTGCCTTTTCGATCCGCTGTCTCTGGATCTGGATCTCTGCCTTGACAAGGTCATCGGACTTCTGCAGCAAGACAGGATTGATCTCGGGCTTTCCGGATCCAGATCCAGATCCAGACCCAATTGATCGAGAAACGCGTGGGATAGACGGGGCCGACGTCGGGCCATGAAGGGAAGTATTTACAGCTGGTTGCTGCGAGTTAGCTTTAAAGGACAACATATTGACCACCGTGGGCCCATTGGCAGCAGCGCCGGTCGGTGGGTTTGCGGACGCTTGTGTCGAAGGTTGTGCGACACGTGGCGCGGCAGGTTCGGCCGCGTTGGATGGTGGTTGAGTAGCATTTTTAACCACGGATAAAGCCGGGACTTTAAAACGAGGATGCTTTCCTGAAATTACAGTATCGCGAAATTGAATGATCTTCTGATACTCGCGAAGCTCGTCGACGTCAGGATTCGGCAGGGCAGCAGTGGCAGACCCTGGCTTATAGCCAGGTGCAACTGCGACTTGAGACATTTCAAGAGTTAGATGATTAGCACCGACCTGGCCATTTGGCAGCTCTTATGCATAATAATAGTAGTGGAGGAAGCGATCCGCGTAGTTAGCCGACAACTGAAGAGAATTCAGATGGCAACACGTAGAGGCTTTCGTTGAAAACCAGGTTACGCGGATTCAGAGTGAAGGGGAAGAATGTAATTTGTGTCGCACAATCTGGGGCTTTATTTCCTGTAATCATCAGTCTGGTGTACAGTTGTAGATAGGCTTTTATTATTTAGGGGCTTTACAGCATACATACTGCTGTACTTTGTTGAGCTGTAGAAGCACAGACCAACCTTGAAACCTTCAGAGTTGCCAGATGAGATTACCTAATGTTGGCAGCGTTAGTACCTTCTCCGTATCGCAGAACATGTACCAAGTAGGTGCATTGAATATTTTACCATAAGGAAAATAGTAATGTTGTAATATAGCTACATGTACTTACCTTATATACATCCGATAGCCTGTAACAGCCTACAGGTAAGTTACAATGCACAGGATTAGAATGTTAGATTGCGGCAAGTCTTACCTAAAACATTTGCCACATAGTTGTACTTGTATGTAAGTAGGCAAAGTTCCTAACCTGGGGTGCAAAAAGTGTTGATATTAGATTTGCATTCTGGCTATAAAGAACATTGAAGTCCACGCGCATAGTAGTACATGTATGTACATTAGGTATTTACAGACGTGATGCACGTCGATGTCAATACCACTCCCTCAAGCCCGCAAATAGATCCCACTGTAAACTACACGCAGGTAGGTTAACCTAGGATACCTTGCTGAACAAAATTATGCTATCCCTCGGTACAGTATACATACCCACATCTGAGCATCATGAACATCAATGTACTTCGGTACAATGTGTCCATACCTGAGATACCAGACCTACATGTTACGTACCGGGTACAGTAGTATTAGTACTTCTGCTAGAGAAGACGACACAGCCAAGTGTTCCTGTGTCAGATGTGAGGAGTGTAAGGAAATACTGAACCATCTTCTGGGGGTAGGCCACCGCAAATTCAGCGTGAGACAAACCTGGCATGCCTTGGTTGACCGACTACTCCGTCCCGGCCGGCCAGTGACTCAAAAAAGGGGGCGGGTTTTCTAGCCTGGGTTTTTAGGAAGAAGCCAACTATAAAAAGGAAAAGACTTCACATTACAAGTAATATTTTGGCGCAGAAGTATCATACAAAAAGAAAAGCGCAAAGCTCGAGTCCATTAGGTTTAAATCAACAGCTCACCTGTTCATACCTGGCAGCACGCGCACGGATACAAAAATCTTTTAGATCACCACGATGGGCTCCCAACATACAGAAGCCGAGTCACGGCCTGTGCTATTTTTGTACGTCACGCCAAAAGCAGATTCCGGCTTGCTGGTATAGTGGTTGACTGGGACAGTTGTACTGATTTTTCCTCGACAGCGACATAGACAACTGTCTATATCCTAGGAGTAAGACACCTTGTACAAGGGCGTTCTCACTAGACCGGGGGGGAGGATACCCAGGGCGCTTGAAGCCGCGCTGACAATGCCGTCGTGACACACCAGGTAGCAAGGTCCACGACATGATGGCCAAGCTCATAGACGAGTACTTCGCAAAGCACCTCGGGCTGCCCGAGGCAGACGCCATACGCCTCCACTCCGAGTACTACCGGAACTACGGCCTGGCGATCGAGGGGTTGGTCAGGCACCACCAGATAGACCCGCTGGAGTACAACGCCAAAGTGGACGATGCGCTACCCCTTGAGAGCCTCATCAAGCCCGACCCGCAGCTGCGCAAGCTGCTCGAGGACATTGACAGGTCGAAGGTGAGGCCGTGGCTGCTGACCAACGCCTACGTCAACCACGGCCGGAGGGTCGTCAGGCTGCTCCAGATCGACGACCTGTTCGAGGGTCTGACGTACTGTAACTACTCCGAGGTGCCCTTCCTCTGCAAGCCAAACCCGGATATGTACAGGAAAGCCATGAGAGAGGCCGGGGTAGAGCGACCAGAGGATTGCTACTTTGTCGGTACGTGCTTAAAAGACCGCGCCCTATCAACTCGATGGTTTGCCTACCTCCGAGTACTGACGCCCAGTTCATAGATGACTCCTATCAGAATTGTGCCGCAGCACAGGCAGTCGGCTGGACTGCAGCCCACCTGGTCGAAGAAGGGCTAGAGATGCCTAAAGAGCAGGCTTCTCAACACCAGATTCGACATTTAGAAGATTTACGAAGCATCTTCCCCCAGTTCTTCAAGTCGGCAAGTTGAATACCTTTAACTCTGTGTTCTTGAAGACAGTTCTAGAGGACCCATGCGAGGGTCTATCCTTATGTTATATGGGACCCGATAATGCAGAGCTACTCTGGAACGAGCCTCTCTAACATCAAGCAACTTCAAACAGGAAAATGGCACATAGACCTGTTAGTATAGCTTACTGAAGCAGTCACCGGGAGGGTATAGCAAAAGTAATCAAAAATACGAAGTTGCTCAGCGCCTAACGCCTTCTTCCGTGACCCTCCAAAGCCGTGGTCGGGTATCATTCAAAATGCTCTCCTTGCCCCTCTGCGTGCTCGGCTACCCCCCCATTTTTTTGCGGCAAATCGCAACGTTGAAAACCCCACTATCGTATTCGGTGCCCTCTTTCCCTTCCTCCTCGTTCCCCTTTTCTTTGTTCTGGGACCTGTGTCACGATCAAGGCACCCAGCTGCACCACTGCGTCACGGCCGGCGTATACTGCGGATCACGGCGTCGAGTTTGGCAAGCGTCTCCTTCCGCTGCTTCATGGCCTCCTGGCGCTGCGCCTCGGCGACCTTCAGCTCGTCCTCGAGCTCGCGAATGTTGCGCTCCTGGTCCTCCTCGCTGTTATCGAGGCCGGGCAAGATGGAGATCAGCCACTCGATCTGCTGCTCCTTCGTGATGAGGTCCTGCGCGAGTTCGACGAGCGCGGCCTGGAACACGTCTTCGGGGTGGGGATCCACTACATGGTTTGCGAAGAACGGGGGTATTCATGTCAGCATGATATTGTGCGTGACAGATGAGGGCTCTGTCTCGAAAGCTACAGACGGTCGAGGATGCATGGAGACGAGCGCAGACACAAGAAATTGGGTATGTCCATTGAGCGTGCGAACCTTCTTGTTGATCAGCCTCCTGCTTAGGAATGACTTGGATCTGGTCTCGTGGCCCCAGGGTCGCGAGGCTGTGGTGCTGGTTGACGTAGTTGATGCAGGCTACAAACTGTTTGGCGAGCTGGAAGAAGTTGGCGGCGTTCAGAACATGAATTACGGCTTCGCGATCTCATCATCCAGAAGCTGTCCTCGTGTACTAACCTGGTCAACAGCGTCTTGCAGCTGGGTGAGTCTGTCGCCCATTTTGCCTGGCTTCTGTATGTGTTCAATGCTAGTAGTAAAGTTCTGGTCTCAAGGGACCTTGAATTGATTATCGCAGCTGGTAAAACGCATGCACGCTGTTATTCCACTACTCTTGTGGAAATGCGATCATGAGGGAACCTTATATGGTGGCGCTTATATGGTGGGGCAGTGGTAGCTCAGTACAGCAGCAGTACAGCAGTACCTACATGCTAGGTACTGCTGTACCTACATGTATCACCCTCATGTGTTCAGCATGTACAACGGAGTAATCTACTCAGACAGGAATTACATACTTAGGTACTGTGTATGATACTTACTGCTGTACAGCAGTACCCAACATCGATGAGATCCCGTTTTGTACACTAATTTGACCGATGCAGTAAAGGGTGCCATCAGAAACCATGTAGCTGCAACCTAAAGTCTTCCAACATCTTGAGCACCAGATCACAACAGACGTGGCACGCCACAACCGGAGATGTGAGATGTGGTGGTATACAACAAATCGTGGGAGTGGACTCGGCTTGGGATCCCTTATTAAGTGCAGCAAGAGGCGACGCTTCCAGTTTCCGTCACCACACGTTCTACGAACAGCAACGTTAGCAGCATCTTTGTCCTGGGCGCCAGCCCGAGGCTTCAGTGCTGGCCCTCTGCACTATCCGGAGGCGCCAAGTAAGGACCAGCACAATGACGTGGCGTCCTACGTTGCGTACGCCGAGCGGACAGGCTTAGACGTGAAGTCCAATGTCTTCGTCGGGACTCATTACGAATACACCGTCGCCGCCGCGCTTCGCCCTCTCGGCTTCGACCTCCGACGCGTGGGCGGTCAGTCCGACAACGGGATCGACCTCCTAGGCACGTGGACCGTCCCTTCGGTCTCGGCCTTAACTCCAGTCTCGACTCATCATCATCATCATCAACCTCGTCCTCCCTTGCGCGTGCTGCTGCAGTGCAAGGCGTACACTTCCATGAGGAGTTCCAAGATCGGGCCCCGTTACATCCGCGAGCTCGAGGGCGCGTACCTGGGCGCACCCCCGGGTTGGCGGGGCTCGGGCGTTTTGGGACTGCTCGTCACCCAGCGTCCGGCTACCCGAGGAGTGCGGGAAGCCCTGTCGCGCAGTCGCTGGCCCCTCGTCTACGCGTCTTGTTCCAAGGGCGGCGCGCTCGAGCAGATGCTCTGGAACGCGAGGGCCGAGGACGAGGGACTCCAGGGCATGGGCGTTACGGCCGTCTTGTCTCGTGACGATCGCCACGGGAGCCCGCAACGCCTTGTTTTGACCTGGAACGGACGGCCTTACAGCCCAGTTCACCCGACTGCGGAGGCGGGAACCGAAGAAGCTACGCCTGCGCAAGAAGGGGCAACGACATAAACATTAGGCACGCTTTTTTTTTGGGCGGACTCCTTCTTCGCATCCGCTTTGTCCTCTCAGGCACATGTGACTCCCTCCTTCTTACTCATGATAAGAAAAGTGACTACTCGCAACGGGACATCTATGGACCGTGCCGGCGTATTGTACAGCGTGGCTTCTAAAACAAGATCTAAAGAGCTTAATGAGTGTAATATGAAGCCGCTTGTGTTCCCAAGGAAGAGAGTGGCACTGTGGCAAGAAGCTTGTTCTAGCAAAAAGGCAGAAAATATGTGGTACATATATACTAGGTTATAGGAATCTATTTATCGGACGCCTTCGACAGTATATAAGTGAAAACAATAAGGGCTTATTACGAGTTGTCACTGTCTATCCGGCATCATTTTGAGAATTCCATCCGGTTATCGAGCCTAGCCCGCGGTGAGTGGGTGTCGGCATCCAGCTACTATAGCACGGCAAGGGAGCTGCTCATGTCCACTGAGCGCTGTATGACACAAAGCTTTCGTGGATCATAGCCCGGCAAACTTCCCAGTCTCGAAGTAAATCCTATGCAGGTATAGCCTTGTATATATCCAAGCGAAGACAGCCATAGGTTGTCGAAATGATTGGTTATTAATAGACGAGCCTCCATCCCAGACGACTCAGTCATACCACACAGCGGCCTTGGCTCTTTCAGCCTCTTCTTTCCGTTTGCGTTCAGACTCCCTCTCTTCCTCCCGCCTCTTACGCTCCTTCTCGCGCACAGCACGGTCGTAGGCCTTCTGTTCCTCCGTCATTCTTGGTGCACGCAGGCCCAGTGCACCAGCGATCATACGTCTCGCGACCGCATCGGTCTTTTCGGGACGCCTAGGCCCGTTCTCGTCCTGCGGATTGCGGTTTCCATAGCTGTCACCAGTAGCAGCACTGGCTAACCAAGATGCACTACTGTCAGACTGTACGTCATAGCCCAGGCGTCCGTGTGATGGGGACACGGGGGTCGGTGGCGGCGCTGCCACGCCTGGCTGAACACCTGGTTGCGTAGCAGGAGATACAAGCTCCGTCTCGGCCTGGGTCTGAGCCTCAGTCTCCGAGATGTCTTCGTCCTCCCAAGAGTCCACAACTTCTTTCTTCTTCGGCTTTGCCTTTGATTTGGGAGCAGGCGATGTCGCCGACGCAGGGTCAAGAGACAGCTTGGATAAGGCTTTAGTTGCCTGTGCTGTTGTTGTTGCCATGGTAGCGGCTTTCTAACAAAGGAGACAGTGTCTTTGAATAGGTTGTAGCCAAGCCCTCCTCTGGAGTATAACCTGGGTGATATTGTCGTCGATGGTATTTATGATGAAGTGGGTGGATGACAAGTGTGGGGTAAATTTGAAATGGTTCCAATATCAAATCCGTGGTCACCAGGTATGATATAAGAAGATCTAGAGAATACAACGCACATAGATAGGAGGACAAAGCCTGATAGGAGTCACCATATGCCGATCTTTATTGGGAAGGGCAGAATTGGGCAGAAGCGGATTAAAGACCAAAGGCCACAGCGTGGAGAAAGAAACAAAGCTCGAAGAAAGGGCAAATCGTTCAAGGTAGTCTGCTGTGGGGTCAACTCGGGAATTGAAACTGTCAACTTCGTGCATGTTGGGCGGCTCCACTTCCCCACGATCTCGGAACTTATAAGTACAGATTTACTGTGTACATGTGAATACCTTCACTTACACCGACATCCTCAGTTATGTACTTGCAGCCGTAGCTGTGTATGGACCTCTGTGTACATACTCAGTACTGTCTTACTGCCGTTTCTTCCAAAGCTTGTTTTCTTTCACCGAAACCAAAGACTAGATACAGTAGCATTAGACTAGGGCATACTGTGTAAGGAGTTGAGGTTAGACTGAAGAGATGTGATTTTATATCCTTGCTACTACTGCTGTACTCTACTACTATCTGTTGCCTTCGATGCAGGTTTCTCTAAATAGACATGTTAGGAAACATGTCACAACCTACGTGCTGATAAAGTATATTTGGGTAGGTTGTAAAAGTCGAACAAGAAGGAATTCATATCAAAGTCAGGGTCTATTAATTTAGCTTTCTCCCTGGTTTCTCTTCTAGCATAACAACAGTTTGACTTAAAACCTACCCAGCTCAGGGGTCTAAGCATAAAGTGGATAGTAAATATTAAGTGTACTACGCATAGACAAGGGAATTGTTAGCGTGACCCTTAGTAGAGTCAGAACAGAAAGGTCGCTATAAAGGAACCTAGGTATAGAGAGGAATCTATATGTCTCAGGAGATTGGTTAGACTGAAAACGTCAACAAGCTAACCCTTGTTTTCCTCACTTGCCTCACTACATGATCACATCGCTCTCCAGTGTAGGCGACCGCGCCTGCCTGGGTTGCTGAGGGCCAAGAGGCAAGGAAGGCTCTGCTCCACCCTTCACACTTTTCCTTGCTGTTGCTCTTACTGTCTCCGCCCTTATTATCTACTTGGTCGAGTCCGCCACAATCTCCTACTCCTTCATCCTCGGCATTGCAACGCACTCCATGATCCAGAATATGCGGATATTCTCAAGTGTGTGTCTCCCTACACATGGTCGAAAAGCACATGTAGGCATCTTGTCCTGCACATAAACTCAGGTCTCGATGCCAAGGGGGTCGGTTTGACACATCATATCTGCTACCTCACGCCTTCAAGGTAGCAGGAGCCTTCCTTTTGTGACAGTAATTTGCGCTTCTCTTTTATGTCATGTGCCATTGAAAGCGCAGGTACGGCGGGGGGTATCTTGGTCGCAATATTATATCTCGAGTAATGTCTATTCCCTTTGGAGAACCACCAACAGACCCATTATTCCCAACATGACCGTCTTCAACCACGGGTGCTCGCTTAGCATAATGGTGACATAGCCAACAAACGGTATGTATCCGAAAACACTGCCCACAATGTCTTTTCTCTCGAGGTAGTCCTGGCCGCGGGCGTAGAGCTCTGTGTCGTCGGCGGCGTTGTTGTCGCCCTTTGTTAATAGCTTTGCGTGCTCTCCTGTGCCAAACTTGCGCACGATGCGGTGGACTATAGGTATGTCCTTTCCCTTGACGTTGTACACCACTACCTCGCCAACATCCGTCTCGGCTATGAGGTTTCGATTCCACAGGAGTAACAGGTCGCCACGCTGGAAGGCTGGTTCCATGGATCCGGATAGCACGACAACAATGGGGGACGGTGAGTCAGCTGCTATCGAAAACCCTTTCCACATCTGCGCCGTCGCCGGGAGGGGTTAGCAAATACTCCTATATTTACTTTTCCACCCTAAGTCTCGAGATACTGGCAGAGGAACGTACCATGAAAGCACTGGATAGGATAAGAGCAAAATTAAGCAGCTGCGCAGCCGCTTGTCGCGGGTTTTGGAGTCCAGACAGCATGGCTATGTGACGATCAATCAATGCGTAGATGTGCCGAGAGGAAACAGTAACCAGCCTAAGCTGGCCTCAAAGTGAGGAGTGTAGGTTGGAATTTTCGGTCGCGGCTCAGCTGGGCTATGCCTCGTTGCTGCTCCTTCAAGTTCAGGTTATTGGTGATAATGACAGGTTGTCGAAGATGTTGACAGGTCGGCATGGGTAGGGTAAGTATGGGCTAACTAAAGGTGGACTAGCTCCATTGACGGTCTGCATACCTAGTACATAAGTCTCCGTACTCTCTTACATAATATTAAATACTCGCTGTGAGCCATGCTTTACTTTGTTAACCTAGCCAACTGGAGGGGTTTGGATACCAGCATAAAACCACAGTCTCGACAGGCAAAGACGGCCCAGTGGAAGCTCACATTGAATCAGACTTCGCTTCATATTAAGCACTACCTACGTATCCGGGCCAATTTAGGTTTTCAGTTTTGTTGTTGGCTTTGTCATGGAAGATGAGCGAATGATGTTTGTTTTGGTGACTCTGGAATGCGCATCGCGCTGAGGTCGATCTGGCTTTCCTGCTACCATGTTGAGCAAATGTTCCTCTTACGTCAGGGTTATGGAAGCCATACGGGAAAATGAAGGAGCATGTGAGCGCTTGCCCCTACTGCAGATGATGAGCTTGTCTACTGGAGGTAGGTATGCCCGTCTTACAAGAATTTGAGGGAAAGGCCATCAGGAGTTTAGTGGGACTGGGTTGATCCCTCGGATCCTTATATATTACTCACGACTGCCGTTGCCTATCATATCCGTCTACAAGAGAAAAGGCTCGTGGCTCTTCGAGGCAACATGTGTTTCTCCTTGATGACGACATGGATGTTTTGCTTTGGTGATAGTATAGCCCCTGATACACCAGAAACCGGCTGAGATGATATGATGTATCTTGCTCAGTGCTAACATCCGAGCCTGTGGTCACCTGCTATTGCCAACTTTCCCCGTGCTGACATTGTTCGTGCCGCCCCTCGATCCCGTCGTTCTCTCCTGCAATAACTTCGACTGCATGGTACCCTACTGGGCTCACTTGTGTCATGAGTCACAGACTCGCAGCTTCCTCAGTCGTCAGTCGTACTCAGGTTGACCCTTCCAGAACACGGCTGGCAGGGTTCTGTCTCGATGTCTCGCTCGACGTACCTACCTCCTTACGTAGGAGGTAGGCAGACCATCTTTTTGGTCTACAGTAACCTACCTTTGCCAATGTGTCGTCAGACTCCAGCTTCATACTTTGTTGTCCGAATTACCTTGACTTTACCATCATTTCTACGGAATCTGTACTCACGTAAAACCCTCAAACCTCCCGCCTCGATACTTCGCTATATAACCTACCTATCAGACAAGCACTTAACACCGAGCTCCAATCCGCTAAGAGGCAAGGAAATATCGCCGTCACCATGCCGTCGGACTCAACGCCTCTCCTAGCCCACCACCAGCACCACCACGTCCCTTTCCGGGGCAGTAGCCATGTTCGTCTCGCCATGAACTCTCTCTGAGCTTAGAGAGAAAATAGACTGGTGAACGTAATTTCTGACCGCTTCCAGCCAATTACCCAACGAGCTTGCCATTCCCCTTGGCATCCTATCCACCAAAAGCTACTGTTCTTCGTCCGGGCAGTTCTTACTGCGTACTTAACCGCTGTCGGCGGTGTGGCCCTCAAGTACAAGCTTGAGAGCCAGGATAGTCACACAAACTGGCGTATCCCGTTCCAGTTCTCGACCGTATCATTCGTCCTACAGTGGGCTTACCATTTGGTGACTGCGGTAAGTTGGGCGTATCTGTAGACGGAGAGTTTACCACTAGTCGATAAGTCTCACCTTTTGACGGTCTATGGTTTTAGATCTGGACAGGAATGCACGCATTCGAGCCCAGCGTCTCCGAACCGTATGAGGACTCTTCAGGCTCGTCGTTACGAGCTCGCATCGCCGGGTTCTTTTCTCCACCGCAAGAACTGAGCAGCTTCGGACACCACGCCTTCAGCGTGTTCTACACAACCTCCCATGTTTTCCCCCTTTTGCACACATTGCTCTACTGGACCGTCTCGGTGCCAGCTGGCCATGGCGGATTTGCACTACCCAGCCTGCCGCAGCTTGGTGATCCCCTCAACAACGTCACGACCATGGCTTATGATCCTAGTGAGTCGTGTCATGTTATGTCATACGTTCGATAGGGTGGTTCCTGTTATGATTTGTCTAAAGGCCCGGTGCTGATACCGACATAGGCAAAGGCTTGTTCGATGAAGACGGTATTAAGCCCTTCATTATCCTAAACCTCTCGACTCTTTCGAGCGTGATAGCGTTTATCGAGATGGCCTTTCTCAACAGTATCCGGCGCCCAACTGTAGGTACCAACGCTCAGGATGGGACGACATTGATTCATGTACTGATGCAATGCCGGTGATAGCCTGTCACGGGACATGTGCTCAGCACCTTAGCTGCAAGCGGTTCATATATCGCCTGGGCCGGACTGGGCAAACTCCTCACGGACCACTGGGGCTTGTTTTTTCTCGACCCCAAGCTCGTGGGCGACTCTGTATGGGCGGCTGCGGCTTCGGGCACCGGCTTCGTTGTATCCGCACCGGTCGGTAAGTTGACTTGACAGAGATTCCGACACCGCACACCAGTGGATTCTGTGCTGACGTCCGAAGTGCTCACTTACGTATACGGCCTCATTGGAATGAGAGAGTCCTTAACAGCTTCCCATTAAGCTGAAGTGATGTATATCAATCAAAGACCCTCGCCCACAAGTGAAGGAGGCATGGCAGGACCAACCATTTGCCATCAGTGATCTAAAACAACGCTTAGAATGCTGAAGGGGAGAACATGGGCTGTCAGATAATACTGAAAAGACAGCTGATTGGCAACCTGGAAAGTTGTCGCTGGCGGGGCTCATACATTGCACATCAAACAGGCGTCGAGTGTGTAGGGAAGCATCCTCTACACGCACTGGTGGAGGCACGTGGAATTGGACTTTTACTTGGGCTCGGGTATCATCAAGACTGGAGAATACTTACTGCAGAGGCCGATAAGATTGTTTCTGACTTGGAAGGAGTGCATAGTCCTAACTTGCATGAACTCGAATATTTTTCATTGACCGAATGCCACAGCAAACCCTGTGCCAGGCGAACATTCCCTAGGTCCGTTCAGAGCATGAATACTCGAATGCTGGTGGGAATTATTTCAGGTTACGTGTTAACCTAGGTCCATGGATGTAAACCCAATTGCCGTGCAACCATGGGCCAAAAAGTTCAGTTCAATACTGATAGCAATATTCAAGGCTGTAACCTAAGTGCATCTAGGAACAACACGGGCGTGAAGTCAGTGAGGGTCAGATGTACATGATAGGTACGTAGCGAAAAGGGGCTTGCCTACATGTGTGGACCATGCTGTTATTTATTTACACAACAGTGTAGGTACTAACCTAGGTGGGTGGATAGGTATCTAGTCGTCGCTTTCTCGAGGCATCAATGCAGCAGGAATGCCTTGTAAGTTGTCACCTCCATTCGAGCCCCATCTCTGCACGTTATGGCCCCCAAATCTCACCTAGCTAACCCCCTTTAGCAAAAGGTGTACATACCAAGAGAAGACCAGTCCACCTTGGCAGGCAGCAACGTTAGTTCCCGAGTACAGTTCTGACGGCGTCAGAGGGCGTCGAGATCTCGTTCGGCCCATCTCTGCGCCGGTGCATCCAATGATGTCCCAGCCGAAGCAGGCTGGAAGCCTGGAGTCTTGCGTAGTACAACATACGGCCTGTACAGCAGTTCATGCCACAACATAAACGGCAGCCGGCTTGGGAGGTTGACGTGGTTGGAGTGATGGGAGTGTGGGCGATCGGCTGAGCTGCATACTTGCAGTTAACCTAGTCGGTTAGGCGAGTATAAATATCACCGGCACACCCTTCCAATTCTACCCCCCTTCTTTTGTTCTTCCTCCCCCACCACAACCAGGGTCGCAAAGCACTTCAAGTGATATCTCCAGATTCGTTCGTTTGTACCCTCGCGAATTGTCTCTGAGATACACCGCCCGGGCCCGTGTCAATCATTCTTTTGTGTGTCAATTCCAACAACCCTTTTCCTTCATTCCTTTACCCTTGTTTCGTCTGCGGAAGCGGCCTTCAGCCCGGAAGTCGGATATCCTCACGTTCTGCTCGTTGCTCTCTCGACAAGTTTCAACTCGCGGAGCCTTGCAACCACGGCTCAACCACGTATCCGATTTCTTCTCACAGACCAGTCCACTGCCACCGTCATGTTCAAGCGCTCCTTTCGGTCGGCGGACCGGGTGGACAAGTCGGCGAGGACCAAGAAGTCCACCGTGATTCGCGATCCACAGAAGCTGGCGAAACTGCAACAGTCGCTAGAGGAGGTTCTCCCCGTCAAGAAGAGCCTCGTCTCTCCGATCATCACCCTCACGGTCGGGAGCGAGGGGCGACTGTTCGCGGCGCACGAGGAGGTCCTTTGCCAGTCGCCTTTCTTTGAGCGCATCTGCCGGGACCTGTACCTCGATGCGCAGAGCAAGAGGATTTCGCTTCCCGACGAAGAGCCCGAGATCTTCTCGGCCATCCTCGAGTACCTTTACAAGGGCGACTACTACCCTCGCTTGTTGCACAACAAGCACCGCAACTCTTGGGAGCTCGAGGACGCCGTGCGATCCCCAGACCCCTCTGACCCCAACACCATCCGAGGCGGCCGCGGAGCTGTCGAGGCGACCATGTACGTGCCCAGCGTGGGCCAGTATCTCCTGCGAGACACCGTGGTCTACTGTGCCGCCGAGCGATTCGGCCTCGAGGAGCTCAAGCGCCTGTCTCTCCGGAAGCAGGGGCTACAGAGCGGCATCGACGTCGGCACCATCCTTCGATCGGCGCAGTACGCCTACGCCAACACGCCCGACACAGACTCGCGGCTCCGCGCTCATTATCTCGCTCTGATCATCCGGTGTCGCAAGACATTCAAGAGGAGCGGAACCATGCAGGCCGAGATGGAAAAGGGTGGCAAGCTCTTCTTCGACCTGTTTGTGGCCATGTGCAACCACTTGGATGACGTCGTGGATATGAGCAACGCTCGTACGCCTAAGACGATCTGATGGGCTGGGCGCACATCTAGAACAGCAGTCACTTTTGGAATTTGTGTTTATATGGCGACTGCAGCTGTTTTTGCGTGTTTTCGGCGAAGGATTCGGATTTGCTACGAGTTTGACGGTTCCCATTCTTTGATTTTCATCGTCTTTGGTTTCTTTCCCCCTTCATTCAAACTCTCCCACATATCTCAGGCATCAGATTGGAAACACCATTTGGGAGGGCCTACTACGGTTGCAGCAGACACTCCACTTCTTTAAGGTTTGGCCGACCACTTTTTTGATGTATCTGAGTGTTCGAGAGGATTGGAGAGGGTATGAACGCACATGAAGGTCAATCCCATCATCCCTCGGCTCTCCGACTTTTCTAATGAATCCTACCGCGCAACTCCCATATATCACACAAACCAGACGACCTCACCGCCAGCGGTCTTGGGATCGGGCCCAACAGGGTCGACACTTAGAAGTCGGACCCTCGATCTCTCTATCTCAGATTTCGATTTCGAGCCGGGCACGACGGGCCCGTGACCAGGCGGCGAGGAAAGAAAGAGCTTAACCGCTCGTCAAAAAAAAAAATCCGGCAACTCTTGTCTTTGCTTTCAAACGCTTTTGCTATGATGTTTCCTACTCCGGAAATCAGGCAGCCCGTCCTGATCACCAGACTGTTCTATGGACGGGAGCCGAAAATACGAGCATCACTTCCGTGCGAAAGCGAGAAAGACAAAGTATTGTCAAATGGCGCGCTGCTCCGCTGCCAAAAACCCATCTCATTTGTGCCAAAACTTGTTCGAAAGGACAAAGGGGAAACATAATTATCAATCAAAGCCAGAAAAAGGAAGTAAAAACGCCGCTCATCCTGTCAACTTCTCCGGGTTTCCCGGTGGAGTATCAGATTGATAACCAAGACAGAGCCAAGTATATGCTGGCGTATATCCCCAAAGCGAACAAAACCCCCCTTGCATGGTTCAGTTGCAGCCAGTACCGGCATCGACTAAAGTTCCCATGGCCGAGCATTCTCTCCTTTTCTCTTTCGCCCTGCCGCTCCTGGTTTATACGAGCCGAGTCGCGGCGACATTGAGATTGAAAGAAACGCAGAAGTGGGAACGGAGGACGATACACGGATGAAAAAAGCAGGTTCTACTAGTCTTGACGATTAGTTAACTACCTGGTCAGATAGTAGAAATAGTCCAGGGAAGGAGGCTGTCTCCCCTCGCGGAGCGATGCCGACAACTCCGGTCCGAGCCCCCATCAGGGCAAGATAATGAGAGATTTCGGCCACCTCACTTTGCGTTTTCCGTCTCCCTTTTGGTGAAGCTTCGGTGAAGTAAACCCAGCATTGTAACCCTGCATGTAATGCTCAATCAGGTGGCCACCAGTCTAAGGCAGAGAGAGTATTGCAATGGGGCTACCTATGTTAAGTATGTGAGAGAAACACCATAACTTTGCTGTGCTGCAAAACTGTAAAAAGTTTATATTCTGCAGGGACTTAACTGCGTGACGATCAAGGTACGAAATAACAGCTCAGGCGTGCTCAGGTTACTTACCTAGTGGCCTGTACAGTGTAGGCTGTAGCCCCACGCCCCGCAGTAGATACCATTTGAACTCAGGTCTCGGCCGACTCTGGGCCTAGAGCCCAGACATTTTCCTCATCTAGTTACCAACATCTTTTCTCCGTCGACCTAATCTCTCTTCCTTATTCGGTGAACCAGACATGGGGGTCTGAATTACGAGAAGAAAGAACCGTCACCATGTCATCAGAAACAACAGCATCGACATCGACCGCTTCGGCGGGTGCCGGAGGCCCGGTCGCCATCGTCTGCGTGGGAATGGCGGGGTCTGGGAAGACCACTTTCATGCAGCGCATCAATGCGCATTTGCACGGTCAGAGAGAGCCGCCATATGTCATCAACCTGGATCCTGCAGTTCTGAATGTCCCGTTCGAGAGCAACATCGACATCCGAGACTCGGTCAATTACAAGGAGGTCATGAAGCAGTACAACCTAGGCCCTAACGGTGGCATTCTGACATCGCTCAACCTCTTTGCCACCAAAGTCGATCAGATATTGGGTCTCCTGGAGAAGCGCACCTCTCCCGACCCCGCCAACCCCGGCAAGAAGCCTGTCAAAAACATCCTGGTAGATACACGTGAGATATCCGCTTACCAACCATACCATCCTTTGTTCAAGAGCTTGTGTGTTGACAAGTGTTTTGTAGCCGGCCAGATAGAAGCCTTCGTGTGGTCTGCTTCGGGGCAGATTCTCCTCGAGTCCCTCGCATCTTCCTTCCCTACCGTCGTAGCTTACATCATCGATACGCCACGTACCGCTTCCACAAGCACGTTCATGAGCAACATGCTGTACGCCTGTTCCATCCTATACAAGACCAAGCTGCCGATGATCCTGGTCTTCAACAAGATCGACGTCAAGGACGCCAGCTTCGCGAAGGAGTGGATGACGGACTACGACGCGTTCCAGGAGGCCTTGGCCCAAGACGAGGCGGGGAACGCCTTCGGCAGCGTCGAGGGCGAGGGGTCGGGGAGCGGGTACATGGGCAGCCTGCTCAACTCTATGAGCTCGATGCTCGAGGAGTTCTACGCGCACCTGAGCGTAGTGGGCGTCTCCTCGATGACGGGGGCTGGGGTGGACGACTTCTTCGCCGCCGTCCAGGAGAAGGCGGACGAGTTCCGGCGGGACTACCAACCGGAGCTCGAGCGCAAGAGGAGGGAAAGGGACGAGCTGAAGCGCAAGACAAGAGAGAGAGAGCTGGAGAAGATGATGAAGGGGATGGCCATGGGCGAGGAGAGCAGCAAGACCACCACCGGAGTCGCTCCTGCGAAGAATGACCAGGATGACGACGACGACGACGTGGTTGCGTCGAGCGGCGACGAGAACGATGATGACTACGCCGACGTGGACGATGAATACGACCGCGAAGGACTGCAGCAGAGATACGAGGCAGCCATGGAAGCGAGCGCAGACTCGACAATGGACGATGCTAGCTTTGCCAAATACCTACATTCTCAAAGGAGACAGACATAAGAAAGGCTCGGGCAATTTTGTAAGCGGGGGGTAATGTTTGCCCTATGGAAGGTCAAATCTCAAGTGGCACGACACGGCGTAATGAAAGAAAAGGTTGCACAGGATCGATCCAAAGGGAGTTAGAGGTTAGACTAGGTATTCGGGGGGACATAACATGGCGCATTGATACCACTTTAATCTGATTTATTATTTCCCATTTATGGCATCTCCTGGGCTCTCAATTCGAATCAAACAAAAGATAGTACCCCTCGACCCAAACCTCTAATTAAGAACTCCCTAACTCCGCGGAAATGCTGTACTTCTTGCATCGTAGCTAGTGAATAGAGACAGCCTGAGGCCAGACGTCGACCCGTGCCACAGATAGAACTCCTCCTTGTGTAGCAACTGGTCTATTACACTTCGTTACCGTCTCTTCTTGCAAGGCTCGTATCGAGATTGGAGTAACCCGTACACATGACCCTATACCAACTTGCGACAACAACTGCGACTGTGACTGCAACTGCTCGTTTTTACCGAGCCTCAAACTGGACCATCCTGCACTCGAGAAGGTTAGGTGAGTCAACAATCAAAATATCAAGCTAGCAAACATCCGCTCTCGGTCTATCTCGCGTTTCTCTCTCTTCATTTTCGATCCCTCCTTTTTTTTTTTTTTTATAACCTTCTCTGCCTTTCCTCCTAGTCGTCACAATCGCGAGAAAGAACCAAAAAAGGAAGGAGAGAGGGGAGGGGGGAGGAAAGAGCAGAGACAGACAGACCTCTTCGTCCGCTCCTTGTACAGGATGCGGCAGCCGCACTCCTTGCAGCGGATGGCGTCGCTCCGGCGCAGGGCGAACTTGAAGCCGCAGTCGCCGCAGATGTAATTCATGGTCGCGCCCTCGGTGTCGAAGGCGCCGCGCAGGAGGGCGTTGGCTGCGCCGCCGCTGCCGCCGCCTGCTCCTCCGGTCTGGGAGGTGGGGATCTGGTACGCTTCGCGGGACATTTTATTTTTTCTGTTCCCCTTGCGTGTGTGTATATATATCGGGTCTCGGGAGGAGAGTGTTGTATTTTTTATGCGGGACGTGAGGACGGTGGGAACGAAGAAAGGGCCTGACTTCTGTCTTGTCTGGGCTTAACCTAGGTTGCTGAATACTGCGACGCGAAGATATCGTAGATCTATCGTTTCGGTCGCGGGTCGTCTCCTCTTTTCGCCTTCTCCGATGTGTTCGTTGATGGATATCTGTTGCCTGATGGAAAGGGGACGTTGTGTCAAACTTCAAATTTTAATGCGATGAACTTGGTTGTCAAGCTGGATGGAGGGGTCCTGAACAAAGGTGCCAAAGACTTGAATGAAGGCAAGCCCATGAGCCTCAAAAAAAGTTAACCTAACCTCCAGTACGAGTATATGGGTGTGGGGCATGGTCACAATTGGCAAATCGGGGTTAGCGGCTGCCCTGAAAAGACCAAGCGCTAGCCTACATGTAACTAACAGAGCAAACTGTCGCCCAGCTAAAACGGTTTTGGAGACAGACCGAGGCATCGGGTCGTTTTTTACCTGTTGGGAAAGCTTCTCCCAAGGTAACATAAGGTAACCTAGACTACTGTACAATACTGCTTTACTGACATCTCCTCCAACGGAGAACTCTAACCTAATTTGTTCTCACTGCATCTGCTGTACATTTACCAGGTCAAACCGGTGTCATAAGCGGTCTTGTCTTTAAAGCGCTTCTTCATTCACACCCCCGGAGACCATATGCAGTTCATGTCATTTTTTCCTGAGTACCCTCTCTTTGTGTGTACTTCTTGTGAAAGGACGGCGGCGTAATCGACTAGGACAGGTGATAAGAGATCCAAATTACATCCAACATCCGTCTTTCAGATTTCACCATGGAGACTGCGCCCTTCGACCCCACCGTCCTACCACCCGATAGCTCGTGCCCCTTCTGCAACATCGCGGAGACGTACCCGACGTTCCCGCCGGAGGAGCCTCTGGCGTCCGACTCGCCGGAAATCGACCCCTACAAGCTGACGCCCGCCTCCTTCGTCGTCCTCTCCACGCCCCTCCTGATGGCCTTCCTGGATATAATGCCCCTGTCCCGGGGCCACCTGCTCCTGTGCCCGCGCTCGCACAGGCCGAAGCTGTCCGACGTGTCGGCCGCCGAGGCCTCCGAGCTTGGCGTCTACCTGCGCCTCCTGTCCAAGGCCCTATCGCGTGCCACGGGCGTCCACGACTGGAACATCGTCCAGAACAACGGCGCCGCCGCCGCCCAAGTTGTCAACCACGTCCACTACCACCTCATTCCACGGCCCGAGATCCGCGCGAGCGGCAGGTTCCGCGAGAGCTTCACCATGTTCGGTCGAGGTCAGCGTGAGGAGCTTGACGACGAGGAGGCCGCCGGTCTGGCCGCTGAGCTGAGAGAAAACATTGCTGCGGTCCTAGCCGAAGAGTCTTGTAGAGGCAAATTATGAGAAAGTAGAAAGAGAGAGGTTTAAGCAATTTAGACGGACGCTACCAAGATAAAGGAAAAAGCCCTGTCCATGGCCTACAACTATCTATTGCCGGACTTGGATCCTTCGATGTTCGTTGTTGCATTATCACCCATGCACTGCGACACCTCTTTGTCCCTGTCTATCCATACATCTGTCTCCTTCTACGACGATGAATCTTGGTCCCAAGCAGGGTCCTCCTCGCTCTGTTTCGAGTTCCATCTTACTCGTCGTCGCCAAAGAAGACCTTGACAGGCAACCAAGCATCCTTACACACCTTGAAGCGACCCTTCAGGTTCGACAGCGCGTGCATCTCATCGTCCGTCAGGTTCCAGCCGTCCAGCGCAAAGTTGGCCTCGATTCTCTCCTTGTTCACCGACTTGGGGATTACGTCCCAGCCGTTCTGGATACCCCACTGGAGGAGGACCTGCTGTGGCGTCTTGCCCTTCTTCTCCGCAATGTCCAAGAGCGTCTGGTCCTTGTAGAGGGGAGAGTCGGTGCTGCCGAGGCACGAGTACCCGGTGCAGTGGATGCCCTTCTCCTTGCAGTAAGCGACGAGCTTGGGCGAAGGGTTGTTGGGATGAAGCTCAATCTGGTTCACAGCCGGCTTGATCTGGACATCGGCTCTGGTTAGTTGCCGGTGATATTCTACAACGGTGGGGTATTGTTACCTTGCAAGACGGGTCGTTCAGCAGCTTCTCGAGGTGGGTGATGCCAAAGTTGGAAACGCCAATGTTGCGGACCTTGCCCGTACCGACCAGCTTCTGCATCTCACGCCAGGTGTCGATGTAGTTCCAGTCGTCGTAGTGCTTCTTCGTGTCGTCGGGGCATGTCGAGCTCGGCCAGTGCATGAGGTAGAGGTCGACGTAGTCCATGCCCAGGTTCTTAAGGGAGGCGTCGATACCCTCAGCAACGCGCTTGTGCCAGGGGTTGTCGAGCTTGGTGGTGATCCAGACCTGCTCGCGGGGCACGCCGGAAGCCCTCACGCCCTCGCCCACCTCGGACTCATTGCCGTAAGCGTAGGCAGTGTCGATGTACCGATAGCCAATCTGGAGCGCGTGCTTAACGGCCTCGGCGGCCTGGCCCTTGGTAGACTGCCACGTGCCCAGGCCGATAGCAGGGATCTTGTCACCCGACGCGAGGGTGTAGGTCTTGCTGTTTTCCCGGAGAGGTGTGTCAGTCTACAGAGCGAGCTTGCTTTCACGCAACAGATTCGCCCCTGGCTGTAGGTCCGCATCTTACCTGCTGTTCTTCAAGTCCGCCATCGTGGAAGCTTTGTAGTGATCTTGAGAGTCGAATTGGGATCGGGGTGGGAGCAATGTACAAGTGAAGACCGGGGAAAAGAGGATATGGGAGAAAATTACGGGTTATGGCGTATGTGTACAGCAGTATGAGGGGGCGACCCGTGTCTTAAGACTACGAACGAGAGAGAGAGAGACAGTAGGTTAAGAGGTAGGCACATTCCCGGCCGCTATTTTTCCAAGACCGGCTGGCTTGTGAAACTAGTAGTACCTACTTACACTACACTACTTGCCTGCATCAATATGGAGAGGGCATGTACCTCTTCGATTGGATGCAATGACGCACTTTATCTACGCCATCATACCCGCCTCCTGTCAAAACAACCTAGTCTCGGTGCCATTTGCACTTGGCTGCTCCGCAAACAAGAACTTGGTTTGAGATTTAGATCAGGTACCAGGTGGGCATCTATCTAAATGCTTCTAATAACCTTCTACCGTCTTCTCTCTTTCTTCTTCTTTCCCCCTTTTATGGATACGGGGATCTAACTTGACGGATTTATAAGCATACAGCTGTAGTTGTATGCTGTATCTCAACTTTCCTACAGCATACCTTATGCTTTTTATCATTTACGTTTTTCGTTGCTGTAAAATCAAGCCCTTGCTAGGGAACAGAACCCCGCACTTTGTGTTCTCTTTTCTAAAAGGAACAGACAGTTTATTTTGCCTATGATGATGTACATAAGGTACCTACCTAATGCTATACTAGATGTATTGTTCTCTTTTTACTTGTGAATTAATTTATATATAGCCAGTCAGCTTAGGTAGGACAAGATATTGGCAAGTAGGTAAGAAGTTGATCTTTAAGTTTGTTAGTATCCCTTGTATTAAGTAAAGCTATTGTTATCCCTTGCATACATGTAGGTAACGCCATCGTAATATATTACATGCCACTTTTATAGCATACCGACTTGTCGATCTACAGTAACAATCTGAGCTCTGTATAAAAACATAAGCCCTATTGCACTTTACCTCAACGTTTTGCAACATCTCAACTCAAATGTATACCCAAGAAATCATCTATCTGTCCACGACAGCAGAGTTGTCTGTTTGTTAAATACAATGACCTGAGTTTCACAGAGCTAGACACCATCACCAATTTTGGACAGGGTCTAGTCTAGTACTTGGAGGGAAATATTGATTTGCAGGCATTTATTGACAGGTACACATATCCATACTGTACAGCTGGACTTCGTACTGCTGTATCTAGCAGGTGACCTCTATCATAAGCAGGTAGACTATGCCTGATCTAGCATCCCCTTAACCGAGGCAATACCAGCACCGGCGGAGCCACGGTGCAACGGATCGGGTCGTTTTGGGGTTGCCTATCGTGGCCCATACCACAACATGGGATACCGTACAGATGTTGGCCGTTTCTGGCCGCTTCACGGCGTTATCCGCTGCGTATGCCTTTCCTTCATGTGCCGGGGGCGATTTCTCGCTTCTCCAGGGTCACGGGTATCTTGAGAGTGGAGTGAAGATTCACCCTCTCCCTTTTCGCCCTCACAGCGCCTCAATTCAACAATGATCCATAAATGTCCCAAACGCCGTATGCCGCGCCCAAAAAGGCCACTTCATGCATATCCCGTGCTTTGCCTTGGGGTCCCTGAGTCCTCGCCGTAAAACAAAGTTCGTTCGACCCGCTTCCATCCAGCATGTGAAGCCTGGATCGACGAGTGGTAGCTCTTAGGAAATGAAAGGGAAAGATATACAGCTGTATGCTGTAGGTGCGGGGAGGTATGTATTCGCTCGCTCGATCGTAAAGTCATGAAATAACAGCAAAACGAAGAGAAGCTAAAGTAGCTAGCTCTTACGCTGCGACTCATAGGCTTTGACGGCGGCCTCGAGCTCGGCAAGGCTGCCCCGGTCGGCGTACGCATCCATCATGAGCTCGGCCTGCCGCCGTGACGCCACTTCGGCCTCGGCGTGGTAGACCTGTTGTTGCTCCTGGTACTGCTTGAACTTGGCCATGCCGTAGCCTGTTTTCCCGGTAAACGACTCAGTTAGTCTCCACATAGTGACATGACGCGGACCCTGTGAACAGCCCCTGGATCGAGTGTCGAAACGGGCTACTCGAGTCAAAGGTGCAAGGAAGGTACTGGTTCAAAGCGGATTCGAGGCTTACTAACCAATGCCTACTACTGCTGCCGTCGCCGTAGCACTGCCATGTGTGACGTCGTAAGCTTTCGTCCTGTAACTCGTTCGATGATGTATGGCGTGTAAGGTCCGAGACTTACAACTTCTTCTCCATTCGGCCAGACCTGTACAGCTTAGGTAGGTGGCTCGGGTAGACGTGTGACGTGGCCGAGAATGGTCGAGGTGCGGTGTTTGACGGCATTGTGACAGGTTGGGTTGCCAGGGCTTATCAGGTTGTCGTCGTGCTTCTGTCCAGTGGTTGTAGTTGCTGTAGGTAGAAGAGTTGGTTATGCCTTGGGTATGTACAGGCACCTGTTGTGGTGGACAGTGTATACTATAAAGTAAAATGTAGAGACAGAGGGAAACGAATATAGGTATACAAGAGATATGTCAGTAGGATATGTCAAGATGAGACAAGAATGCGACAGGTGGGCGAGACGGGATTCCGGGGTCTTAAGTATCTCGAGGCCTTCAAGCTAAGCTAAGCTTTGGGATGATGGCACCAGCATCATAACCCCGCCATGTTATCCTGAATTTCCCGCAAGTCGACGGTCAAGATGGATGATGATCTTCCTACGTAGGCACGAAAGGGGGTCCCCTTGTTTGGCACTACTACCCAAGACAAAATAGCTTGGGTACCTGACCCTAGGCACATCACTTTAAAGCACAACCGCTTACTCTGGGGGAACGGGGCCGGGACAGTAGTAGGTACTAGGTAGGGATGTTAGGTGGATTGCCAGCGGACGGAGGTAGCCGGTTGGACAGCTTGGATCTAGATGAGGTTGCATGTGGAATTGTGAAAGGGGGTTGAGCAATGGGCATAAGTGCAAGTGAGTGACCAATGCAGCATGCGGGGGAATGGCGGCAGGCATCCTTGGTACGGATGCAAGAGGAAAGTTAGCCATTCCTTCCACAGCTCGGAGCTGAAACAGCTCTATGTCCCCTACCTCTTACAAGCTCCAGTTTCCCCAGTAAATACCCCAGAGAATCTAACCTCTAGTCTTAACCTTTCGCCCCTTCCAGCCACACAGATAGCCGACGAGAGCGATGCCTGCCTGACTTGGCATCTTGACTCTGGACCTGATTTGACCGGGGAAGCCAGCATGGTGATCTTTTCCGGCAATGCTTCTAGCACTGTAACCAACATCTTACCACTTGCACATGAATAATCACATGTCATCAGCCCATATAGTAAGATCACAACACACAACCTGACAGTTCGATTATGACTAGTCTACATATGCTCCCACCTAGGCAGTTATAGCCAGGCGGGGAAAAGGATCTGGACATGCATTATAAATATCTACATAGGTGATTAGATGGTTGTACTGCATGTACACGTGCATTAGGCAAAGCCTCTGGTGCGAGAGGTCGTAGTTTTAGAGATCATGTAGCTACAGCACCAAGCATGTACCGCTCACCGAGCGACAGTTATTAGCACCTGCTTATATGCGAGATAGATGCATGGTCAGCTTCAAATGAGGGCTGCCTACCTATCAGCTTGACCGGTTCCAACTTAAGAAGGCACACGAATGCCTGCTGCTTTCCTAAAGTGAGGCATTTAAAGCAGAGGCATACCGCACCTGCGAGGGTGAGATCTTGAAAAAAGAAGTTGACTCCTCCTTCCCCGCAAAGAAATCTGTGCGTCGTACAGGCTTCGTCTGCATATGTTCTCAGCCAATCACACGGTAGGCCACCGTACAGGTGGCTGCATGGCATCCCACTGGCGGCAGATTGTCAACCAAGAAACTCATCCTCGACGACAAGTCAGCTTAGGGCGCTCCCTGCGATATTCATGAGTTCGAGGAATCCGAAGGCTTGTCCGTCATCTTGACGAGGGTGCCATCACAGTCTACCGAGGTTTGCAACCCATAGTAAGCGCAGACTGAATAGTGTTGCCACGCACCACCTACCCGAAGTCAGTAAAACAGTAGGCAGCGGAGTATATCTAAGAGAAGGAGCGTCTGCCTTGGTGGGTATCTGCCATGTTGACTTCGTTTACTTCTTCAGATAATATCACTGGTAGGTTGTAGCGTGTACTCCCTGCATTCATTCCATGGGTTAGGCGAAGGACCTGCGCTAGCCTTGCCTCTCAGGCAACAAGCGCACCGTATTCGATACATCACAGATGGGCTACCTACCGAAATCAAAAGGATGTATTGGTTGTGTTTGCGTTTTCTATATTAAGGCCGGCTACCCCAGCATCCGATTTTCATGTTGACCGGACCCCAAACAAATTGGAACTCCTACAAGGCCCGGTGTTGATCTACAACTGGATATCAAGCCTTTTCTTTCCCCCGACTCGGGACTTCATGACATGCTAGCCGAGTAACTGAAATCATCGCTTTGTCATATCTCTATGTGCAATCTTCAGCCCGCACAATGGCGCTGAAGATTTGTTTCCGAGGCTCATACCTTCAACGTCCATTTAGATCGACGTGCCAATCTTGTTCAGGCCCTTGAGCGAGCCGAGGCTTAGAGCTAGGCCCTGTGATCTACTTCTTATGCGAACGAAACCAGTGATTGGTCCGTCTTCGCCTTCCTTTTCTATGCTCAAGTTGGCCAGAGCATCCTCTCCTGTGCTCGGGTCAGTATATCAAACAAGTGGAAGGGCGCCTCTAAAAGGGGAGGGCACTGGATGCACCTACCAAACACGCTCCTGGCGTAAAGATTAGCACTGAGGAACTGGCAATCGCCCTTCATGCTCGCCTCTGGTGTCAGGCAGTTCATGTTTGTGCAAGCCATAAGTTGCTCCAGGAATTCGCGAAGGGACTTCGCCTTGCTGTTGATGTTGACCTTGTTCTCCCATTCAAACTCCGTCCACATTGTGCGGAATTGCGTCTCCGTACACGTAGCCGGTTGAATGTAGTCCATAATATCAACATGAAGATCGTTGAGGATGACGACATTAGTATCCGTACTGTGAGCGCCATCATATACCACGTTGCCAAAGATGACACCAGTGTCGGTCGATGACACCTTGATGGTGCACTGGACATTGTGGAAGTCATGTGGTGCAAGATTTTGCGTGGTTGGACGCTCGACGACCTTAAGGTCGCCCAGTGTAGCGAACTCGACCGACAGGTTCTGGAGAGTCTCCGTCGTCTGGTTGACGAGTAGTACATCCAACACAATGTCGAACTGATGTACTTTCACATAAGCTTCGACATAAACCGGGTCAGAGAAACCGGTGAGCTGGACAACACGGCTGAGTTTCGATGTGAGATCCTCAGCAGTCGCCTCGCCGCCGGTTGCCCTCTCGAGATCCAACTCGATCTCATCAGCACCGTCAACCTGATTCTTCTTGGACAGTTGGCGAACCTGGACAACATCATCCGCCTGAATTGCCGCCTTGGCCTTTTCGAAAGCCTCCTTTGCCGCTCGCTTCTTTTCTTCCACCTGGACCATGGCTCGGAAAGCCTTCCGGGTATCGTGGAGGAAAACGGTCTCAAGTTCCTTGTTCTTCTCGAACTCGGATAGTGACCGAACGCAGGACATGATACGATCGACCGAGTCTTCATCAATAGAGGCCTTCACGAACTGGGACTGACCCACCCGTATGATGGAGACCATGATCAGCATGGCTTCAGCCTTGAGAGCGTTCGTCCGCGCCTTGTCCGAGGAGATCTCGGAATGGCGCATCACGAGCTTAGTCAACGTGGCTGAGAGAACCGTCGCCAGGTAGTAGTCCCCATCCAGGATCAGTTGACGTAGCGGTGGTTTTTGCGCGGCCTTGACTGCCTCCAGTCTCGCAGCCGTGGCTGAGGCGCTCGTCAATGCCGTCTCGGTGGCGTAGGTACCGTCTGCTAGAACCCTCCGAGAGCCTGTGGGCTGGGCCGGTTTGGAGTGACCATTGACGTGTTCCTCATTCTGTCCCTCCTCACCCTCGACATGGTCGAGTAGTCGTTGCTCAGAACCCAGAATCGGTATCTCGCCCAGACTCGCCCGTATTTTCTTCCATGCATCCCTAATGTCATTTTCTTCAAGAGAGTACTCGCCAATAATCCAGACGATCCCACGGTAGACCTTACCTGCCCGGACCTCGCTGAGTGTATCAACCAAGCGTGCGACAATCGCAGGCCGCAACTGTGGAAATTTCTCCACGACCTCCTTTACGAAGCTGATGACGTCAACAGCAGACGTGTTGCTGAAGTCGGCAATGAAGTCCATGAGCAGGTCCACAACGCTGGCCGCAACTTCGGAGAACTTGATGGCGCATTGGTGGATCGATTGAATCAGAAGCTGGCGATACTCGGCGTTCTTCTCGTATTCCTGATCCACTGTCTTCGAAAGCTCTTTCTTCAACAACAGAATAACCTCTTCCACATTCTTGCTGGACACCATTTTCAAAGCGATTCCAAGAGCTTTCCGTCTTACATCGATATCGGGGCTCGAGAGGACACGAAGTATTTCCATAATGAGGTCGTCGAGGACGCCCTCGTTGCGTTGGCGAAGCTGATCGACACGGTCAAGGACAATGAGTTTCACATTGTTGTCAGCCTCTTTGATACTGAGCTCAATGAATTTGGCAGCGGCAGCTTTGACCGCCACGGGGTTGCTCGTGAGGCTTGTCAGCGACGACGCAGCCTCGTATACGACAGTCGAGGTATTAGCCTCCAGCAGATCGAATATAAGTCGCAGATACCGAGCCTGCCTATGTTAGCTGAAATTTATTTCAACCCACCAAGTAGATCTTTCCACCCACCTTGTTCTGTTGATTGTGGATGGCGTCTTTGCGGATGAACTCAAGCTCTACTAATTGTAGCAGTTCCTCTGCATTGGGAATGCCCTCAAAGACAGTACTCAGGTAAGCAAGGGCCTTGTCGTGGTCGATGCTGGACAGAGCGGCAAAAGCATTGCGCTTGCAAGTCGCATCACTCTCTCCCTCGAGGAAAGTCGCAATCAGGTCTGAAGCGTCTGGGATGAGTGATGGGGAATGTTGGTGAATGGAGGCGACGGCAAAGACGGCATTTTTGCGCACATAGGCGTGTCGGTGCTCGAGACAGGACCGGGCAGACGACAGAAGAGGCTCGATCAATTCGGGCTCCCGCAGCTTGCAGAGAAAGCGCAATGTATTTCCTCGGATATACTCGTTGGGATGTTGCAGATCATTCCGGATGCCGTTGCTAAAGATTGGGCAGTTAGCACCAAATTATACACCCGCAATGATTCCGGCACAGCGAGGCTCACCAGACAAGGATCATTTCTTGTTTCAGTCTCCCACTGGCATCGTGCTTGGGGCAGATCTCGTAGTAAAAGTATAGAAGCTTCTTCAAGTGCTTCGACTTGGACGGCATAACAAATCGGATGATATGCATGAGGAGCTGGGGCATAGGATCGCCGTTTAGCATGATGGTCAGGATCCGTTTCATAGTGTCGACCTTGCTCTCGTCGGTGCCCTTCTCCAGCTGTGTGCGCAGCTCCGACATGGAGGGGACATCGGCAGCATTGTCCTGATGGACTAAGCTGTAGGCGTTCTCGAGGAATGTGGTCATGGTGGGCAACAATCGCGGCTCTCGACCGCCTCGTCAACGTAGAGAGGGAGTTTGGTTCAAGGCAAGCCGGTCAGAGAATTATCGATCAAGGTATTTGACAAAGAATCCAGACTTGTATCCAGATCTGGCGTGTTGAGGAAGCAAGACGGTATAAGGAGACTGGTTATGGGATGTTTATAGCTCTAGCGAGAACACGAACAAACGAAGAGGTCGGTTTATGGTAGTAAACACAACACGACTATGCATCACCAGGGGTGAGGGAAGGGGAGGTGTCCGCTGTTTGGTGGAGTTGGCGTTGCGGTGATGAAGGGACACCAAGCTATAACACATAGGAGGCGCCTGGTGGATATACGGTCGTGAGATGGCTGTCAATTCGATGAAGTTACTCAAGAGTCGGGCTGTTCCAGGTGCCTGCCTCCATCCTACCCTGTACCTATTATGAGAGATTCCACATAGAAATCTGTCCCTCCTGAAGGAGTGGATCAGTCTGGGGTCAAGTGTGGGCCAAGACTGCAGGTGTGTTCCTTAAGGGATCTCCAACCTACAAAGTAACTGAGCCACAAAGGCTTTAATAAGTGGCTTGCTGTCAGCTGTGGCTTCGAGCTTGAGCCACTTGACTGCCAAGCCGTGCCAAGATCGGCAGTGTTGTTGTACTATCATTAAGGTCCTTTCTGTGCGTTTTCTTGATGCCCCGCCAAAACCACTTCCATACAGTAATGATCAGGGAAGTATCATGTATGAGACAACAGTACTACTCGTACAGTACACAGTACAGTACCTAACCAGTATCTAGATACAGTGGACAAGCAAGGTGCTTTGGTTGATGAAGCTGCATTCATTAGTCGACTTGTTGATTCAAGTCCGTCGCAATACAGCAATACAGCCTCCACGCGCCATCATCATACCTTTGCCAACTGATAGTCTTCACCCAGCTTGAACAATTACGAAACACTACATACCATAGCGCATTTCGATTTGCGCTTGCTGTTCGCCCCGAACCTTGACTATTTACACGTTACTTGGCGCATACCTCGCAACACCAAATCCACAGAAATGACCACCTCTAACGAGCCCTTCTATATACGATACTAGTACGTCCCGGCCCTCGAGCTGCGTGAGACGTCGACAGTCCAGCTGACATACTCAAATAGCTCCGGTCATTCTGGCCGTTTTGGCCACGAATTTTTGGGTATGCATTCCCGAATCACGATCAATACGAAAGGACGGACGGATGTTCAGCTGAGTCCGGGCGAACGGGATGGAGATACATACTTCGTGTACGGAGAAAAGGACTGGTTGGCTGACCGAAATGACGCTCGCTGCACGCAGAATTCGACTTCAGAGTAGTGGGCGATGGACGAAGCGCGATAGCCCGCTATGCGAACAACTCAAACTACCGAAACGACAGCCTGATCCGGAAAGAGAGTAAGCGCTTGGCTCCTCTCCTATATACATATATATATCCCATCTCGTTTTCGACTCTTGACTCCTCTCGCGATTTACTTCTACCCTCCTTGTTACCACACTAGGGGCATCCGCGTTCCAACCCTGTTTGACCGGACCCTTGCTCTTGAAAATCGGAAGCCTGACGTGGATCATGCTGACTTTTTGCTCATTTAGTGTGCGTCAGTTCCCTGGTAGTGGAAGAGATCAAGCGCATAGTGAAGTCGAGCGAAATCATGAAAGAAGACGACTCAAAATGGCCACAGAAGAACAAGGATGGCCGCCAGGAACTCGAGATTCGGCTAGGAAACGACCACATATCATTTGAGGTATGTATATGTCATTTCAGTTCCAGCTTTGAAGTGGCCATGGGGCCACCGTTCCACTGCCACTGCGGATCGTGTTTACTTACTCGAAAATCCACCTGCAGACGGCCAAGATTGGCTCCTTGATCGATGTCACGGAGTCGGCCGACCCAGAAGGGCTTCGGGTGTTTTATTATTTGGTGCAAGACCTAAAGGCGCTGGTATTCAGCTTGACGTCGCTGCACTTCAAGATCAAACCCATTTCCTGATGGTGGCTGCACTAACGAATGCGCGGCGAAAGGAAGAACAAGAATAATGGTTCTGTCATGTATACGAAGGCTATACTTCTTTGTGCAGAACTAACCGAACATACCCCTGGTGGCTGATATTCGGACAAGAAGAAGAAAAAGCAAGAGAAGTTGCTATATCCGCTATCGCTCACTACTACATTGAAATTCTTCATGACAACGAAACCTCGTGTTCATCATACTATGTTGAGATCGCGGTTGTGTATATTTCCCTTCTGGAATATATGCTTCGGCCTGACCTTGGGACTCAATTTGCCCCTGCGCATCCAGAGCGAAACTCCTCAGCCGCACAACCGATCAATTACCAGCGGATGCATCACCAAACCAGATGTACACATAACCGACCATCTTGTTGTCTAGCGGTATTCAATGGCGCTGAAACAGCCCTTATCTTCGACGTGCTTAAGCTCCAGTTGTTGGAATCTGATGGGCGGCCGGTGTTAGCATCGGGTACGTGGACAGCCTTAGAGTCTACGGGGATGCTTACTTTTCGCTTTTAGCATGAAAGTATATTCCACTGATGCTTCCCTCTTTCTGGTTGAAGCAGATATAGTAGAAGCCTTCGAAGCTGGCACCGGTGAGGGAGGTGACACGGTGGTCTGGGACCAAGAAGTGTTCCTTCCAACGCATGAAGATGTTCTCCTGCTGGCCGAGGTTTGGTATCGTTACCTTGGTGCCGCTTTTCAGATACTTATGATATTTCCGGAATGCCGAGAACTTGCTCCAGTGACTGAGATCATCCTCTTTCGTTGCGCCCCAGTCCTTGTGCCTTGTCACGAAATCGTACCGACTACCGATGATTTCGCCCTGAAAGTAGGTCGTCAGAGTAGGGTTCTCCTCGGTCAAGCCTGTGCAACCCGACAATGCGGTGGTCAGCCAAATACACTGGAGAAACTGAACGAAAGAATGGGGCAAGAGCAGGGGCCAAGCCATTTGACAACTTTCTCGTGAGACGCTGCTTATGGGGAGGCATATGGAAGAAGGGGGGTTCACCTTGAATTTTGAGGTAACCACAGAGGTAAGACTGCCGGAGGTCGACGTATTTGAGCTCCACTTGTACGTCGTATACCTGACGCTCCGATTGCTGTGTGCCAATAAACTTGCTTCCTGCGCGTAAAAAGGAGGACGACGAGGTGGGATATATCTGAAGGATTGTTAGCTCAACGGCCAAGGGTCGTTATTCAATCTACAAGATCACATGCGCCTACCCGAACATTAGTCCTGTCAAGGCCCATAGGGGACTCGTATGCATCCCGTTCTAGAGTCGCTTGCGGGTCATCGTGATCAAGTCGGTCGGCTTCTGTAGTTCCTGGTTCGAGGTCGCACCACGTGACATGACGGCGGCGGGTTCTTGCAGCGGCCGCAGCGGCCGCTGCATCCCATCCAACAGTTGTCTCGCCCAAATCTCCTTCCACGGGCTTATACATTGACAGCTCCGCACCTGTCTCCTCTGAACCGCCACGGTCCGTAATGGTAGGGCTGGAGGTAGACTGCGACGATTCTGTGACGGAACGTGGCTCGCCCAAGGATTCTATTGTATCGGAGGTCGCACTTGCAGGAGATGACGTCGATGCGTCAAGTACGTCTTCATCCGGCCGCCAGCTGCCCGGCGCGGACGTATCCTCGGGACATGAAGAGCTATGCGTTCGTGGTAGTGCTTGGGGTTGATTAAGCGCGCTGGCGGAAGGCGTAGGCATATTCGCCGAGCAGGTGCGCCGCGATGGGCGAAGTGACGACACCGATGATGTTGAATATGTATGTGGAGTCCAATGGGTTTGGGAAGCGGCGATGACGCGAATGGCCCCGTACAGAAATGCAAGCAGGACCGCTATGTAATAGTAGATAGTTAACTTAAAGTATGTACACAGAAACGCCTAACCTTGGATGGCTTGAGAATAAATTGAATACCGAAAGACTAAAAATGTAAATGAAATAGATAGAGGCAACTTGAAACTGATAAGTCGCAAAAATACGGGCAGCAAGTTTGTCAAACAAAAACGATTATATGTAGGTTAGATAGGTCTGTAGGACCACGGATTTGGTCAGTAGAGGAAGGAGGTAGGTGGGTGGATAGTTAAATCAGGCAAGAACAAATCCTGGGGCGTGAAAAGCGTAAAGGGGGAGCTGGCGCCGAGGGTCATTTGTTGTCAAGGGCCAAAATAGTTATAGCCCAGAATCCAAAGAAATCCACTTGAAAAGATGGAGAAAGATGGAGAAGCAAGGTCAGTGTGCGTGTCTAGACTCTAGAGAGGTTCCAGACACAGCCAGAGAAGGGGCAAGAGGTAGGGGTTTTGCACAGAATCGGGGAGGGGATGATATACAAAGGAGGCCACCTAAGGAGATGGGAAGTTGCGCAAGCGAAAATGGAGGGTTGGCCAACGTTTCGGGACTGGGCTACAAGTTAGCTACCTTTCTAGTCTAGACAGGATTCTGCTCATTAGATATGTACAATGATAGGTAGTTTTTCTAAATTCCGGCATCCTAATAAGTGCTTGGGGACACGGGCGGACCTTGCTGGACCTTGATATTGCCACGGGTACCTATTGGCTTGAAGCAGGCGCAGATGCCATATGCACATTTGAGAAGTCAAATTCATGCACTGGGAACAACCTGGCACTGAAGAGCAGTGTGTGCTGCTTAGAAAGTGGTGGCCGTGAAAACTGGCCTACTATTAGTCTAGCAAACAACTTGAAGCAAGTCATACGGGAAAGTCAGGGAGGGTACAGAGTCATGAGTAGGCAAGTTTGGCCTCCTAGCAGATGTAGGTGGTCGTGAGTAGAGGACAATCGAGTAACTTTTCATTGTTATGCTGTACCTGAGGTTGCCCAATCTCTCCAGTTGTGTACACAATACCTCATGTTGAATGGTTACAACGGACTGTATGATGTTGGATGGTCCGATACAGCCCAAAGGGTGCAGAAATAACAGAAAGCCGGATGCAGAGAGGAGGTACACGTGTATCTACAAAGCTGCTAACCTACATTACCTAGCTAACCGGGCGGTTACAGCAAAACTAGTGGCAACAAGTTACCTCGTCATATTCTCTATAAATTTGTTGCACAAAGCTTTAGAGACAACTTCTGTTTCTTTCAAGTTGTGCTCAATTTTGTTCTTTTGGCCCTCAAGTTTGAACACTCGGCTCTCTGTAGGGGCAATTGACCATTTTAGTGTCCGCTCCCCACCAAGACTCCAGAAGCACCAGCTTCTCTAGTGAAGAACAAATGCTTCTCGAACATTTACTCCGTCTATGTACCAAGGGTTGGTTACATACATCACGCGTGATATATTGTTCCCTTCAGCATCCATGAACGGTTTGTGCTGTTGTATTGCATGGATTGCACCACACTTAGCACTTGGGTGTACTGCTTAGGTCCCTGTAAGAACCTAGTGTCGGGTACAAGTAGCCAAGGGGGACCCCTGGAAGATTGTATCTGACATGCAGAAGGGCAGCTCGTCTATTGGTTTTCTGCAGTAACACGTCTCTGCGAGAGAAGTCCAAGCAGAACTTTAGAGTTGGAGATGGGGGCAATCTAACCCAGGCTCAACTCAGCATGACCTATCTAAATTCACTCCATCACGGATCAGGCATGATCAGTTCTCAGAACAGGTAGCCATCCCGCCACAAGCATCTGTCACGTGTACAAGCACCTAACCTAACCTTAGATTAGATGCAGTCTGAGAATGGTGTCGCATGGTTAGACAGCGCTGAAGTTGATACGATATCAACTAATCTAGTACACATTGGCCGACTCATTGCGAAAATGCGATACTTCGCACATCATCGATGTGGGTGACGTCGAAAAGACATCGTCCGTTTGTCGTACCTTTTCCCTTCCTAACGACACTAGGACTCGAGAAAATGCACTGGTTATAAGTACCTGTCTTGAGAAAGCCCGCCGCCCTGATGGAAAAGCATGGTTGACAGCGATGCCCTTGGTCTGTGCTTCTAGTGCAAGTTCGTGGGGATTCCACCTGGATGCAAGGTTGCCATCTACGTACATTGCCGCATATGCATCGGATATGGTCCAACTGCCTAGGTTAACACTATCAGGACGCATGGCAGACTGAACCCATCTGTCATTCTAATAGGTTGCACGGCAGCGACTGACAAGATATCTCACGCGCCCGTACCACATTGTGTTTACAGTCAGAACTCAGAAGCCACAGGCTACGAATGAGTCATGAAGATGCTAGGAGTGTTCTTGGAAGTCATGCTGGCTCCAGGTCTACACAGACATTATCTCTGTACCTTGGATCTGGCAAGATCTTGATCCAACCTACTCGGCTAGCAGACCCGATGTCTGACCACACTACGTATGCACGGCAGTCATGTCGACGTACGATACTACGTCTTATACTCGATCAGGAGGATGCCTAGATGGCGCTAACTTCTCCTCGGGTCTTCGTCAGGGGCTACGAAATATACCAAGTCCCAACACGCAGGGCACAGCGAAGAACCATGATTATAGATGGGCTCTATCGGCGCATTTTCTTCTAAGTTTTCGCTGGCGCTGTATCGTCATTGGTCGCTAGTTCGTGCTCCGACTTGAAGCCCCTGAAGTAATGGCGGCGGAAAGGATTCAGATCGTCTGCGGATCGGCCTTCTGCCCCGTCCACTTGCTTCTTTCTCTGTGCAAGCGCAGCCGTGTCCACCTCGGTATCGGGAAGTCGCCGGTAGGTGATCAGTCTTCTTGACCCTGGTTTGAGACAATGTATGAGTCGGCTTCCCGAGGAAATGCTCGATGGTGGTTTATGTTCGGAGACTTACATTTGTTAAATACTTGTGTGCACACTACAACGACTTCTAGACAAGGATGCGTGGGCACGGCGATTTCCTGGTCCTCGTCGTTTGCCGTTGGCATCCAGAAAGATAGCCGGCCATTATCTACGAGCATATCTGTGGCGAAGTTGAGGATGTCATCCAGCATGGCAATGAAACTGTACGGCTTCTTGGGTGGGATAAATGCCGGATCTCTAAACAAGGAATAGTCAGTACACTCAACATAAGCAGGGAGATGGACGCCTTACTTGTACATCTGTTTCCCTCTTTCGATGCTATAGGCTTCCTTGACAGGGTCCCTACAACCCAGCACCTTCAAGCCCTCTCTAACGCCGTAGGGAGGGTCGCAAAGTATACCATCGAGTATCCTGGCTCTTCGCATGGGTGTGTTTGTGAGATCGCTAACGAAAACACCACCTAGGCGCTTCTCCAACCTGTATTGTTGAAAGTTACCAAGAAGGCTCTTCTTTCCGCCGCCACCTCGCATACTACGACCATCGATGTCGCTTCCCCAGACAAGGGCACCGAACTGGGCGCAGGCGATTGGGAAGCTACCCGTCCCCACAAAAGGGTCGAAGAAGAGCTTAGCCGGGGCTGCGAGCGCGATGTTGGCCGTCACGAGCGCTAGCTCCGAGTCCATGGACGTCGTGCTGATGTAATCCCTCTTTTTCAAATCGAACGTGTTGATCAGGTCCCTCGAACTGTGGGCGATCAGCCTGCCGAAGTGCACCCGTACCGGTTCCGTCGCCTTCCTCGTCGTCCCCATCTCGGGATCGGACTCACCGAGCGGCCACTGCTCGAAGAGGGTGAACTCATGCTCGGGCGACGAGAGCAGGATGGGGCCCTTGAAGGGGAGGTATGCGAACGTGTTGATGAGGGCGATCTTCTGTCTCTGCGACCGCGAGCCCCGGAAGGAGTCCACGCTGAGCTTGAAGGACGGCTCGTGGTAGAGCGGCCAGAGGTCAGCCGTGTCTCTCTGGATCGCCGTGTGCAGATCCCCGAGGGTCGGCGCGCTAGCCCAGTGCTCGTAGATACTGTGGGCTAATATTGAACGCCCGATGACCGTCTTTGCCGCCTCATCTGAAGGGAGCTCAACGAGACAGAAAGGGGACTGTGTTATTCCATGAGTAAGGGGGCCAAACTCAGTGTACAGGGGGGAAAAGTTGAGAAAAGTTGAGATTTCGTTCCACTCACCTCCGCATCGTAATGCAGCACTTCCAGGTCGACATTTGCTAAGGTCGCAAGCGCCTGTATCTCAGCCAGACGAAAGCTTTCGTGTAATTGTGTAAACCGGATGAGGTACTTCATGGCGTGTGGTGCTTTGCTTCTTCTCACTGAACTCGACCTTGACGTCTTATCCTTGAAAAAAGCGAGGTAGATTTCACTTTACACAGTCTCCAATTTTTCTCGTCTCATGGGCGGACTATGTCTGTTTATTCTTGACTTAGGTCGGGTATGTGCTTGCTTGGACAAGTAGTACCTAGATAGGGCAGTTAGGTTCCCCTGGTAGGCGACGTTTCTATTAAAGTGTGTGTGGGGTTAACCCAGATCTTTGAGAGATGCCAGGGGAGTGCGCCGATGAAAAATATGGCCGAGTGCTAGTATCAGGGAATTCATTATACTGCTTATTACGAAACACTTGCGATTCATATCGTTGACCTGTATGAGATTAAGCCATTTAAGAGTCAGGCGGGAGTATCTCTCTAAAACCACACGTGGGCGTCTATCTATCTACCGCATATGGCGCAGTCAATTTCTTTGTTTTCACTATCCCGCCTGAACAGAACGGCTCCTGTGAACACGGGCTTCATTAGCACCCCTGGGCACATAAACCCGAAATCAAGATTAGAAAAGATCATGCTCTCATTTCCAAACCCAAGCGTCTACCAGACGTCGAAATGTTTTGTCACATATGGCTCCATGAGCCATCCCAACACAAGCCAACTGCCGACCCAAGCTAAGCCATGGAGCGCGTTACTGTCACAAGACTACATACACAAGGTTAGAATGGGCGAGAGAGTGTTTGGTTTTGTGGTGCCAATGACATATATGTAGCCCCGAGGCAATTATGTTAATGTTTTTTTCGTCTCTTGCTGGCTTTCCCCCTTATTGTGCTGTTCCTCTTCTCTTAAAACTAACTTCCGTTTAGGTCGATCTCATACTACCGCAGGAGCTACTCCAACTCGTCCAGGAGAAACTCCTCAGCGACGACACGCGCGTCCCGAGATATCGCCGCGTGATCATGACGTTGGGGCAGGTGCTCGAGGGTGACTTCTTCACGCAGTATATTAAGATTGGTATGTCTTCCTCGAACTTCTTAGTAATACGAAATACAAGACTCATTATGCTCGCTAGGCAATATCATGATGCTGTCAGAAGGGAAGGTGGACGCGGATACAGTATTTGCAATCAAGAACGGTATATCGAAAACCCGTCTCCATCACAATGATGGGTAGAGAATTATGACTAAGATATGTTTCTCTCTAGGCAAGCTCACCATGTACCTCGACCGAGAGACGTACGAAAGAGCTGGCCTGGTTGGCAAACCACACGGCGCCAAAGGAGCAAGAGGGCTAAAGCCCCGTTGGGGTGAGTCGCTGCGGGTGGCTTTTCCAACGCACGCAGCTAACATAGAAGCGTGTAGTGGTTGAATACGACCTCCGGAGCCCATCTGCATTGCATGGGAAGAAGGGATTCGACAGGCTCGTCTATGCTTGCAAGAACGTGTTGAATCTACCTAAGACCTGGCTCTTTTGCAATCTTTCCAATGGTATTTCTTTTCTCTTACTAACTTGTCTCTATCCTTCATCCGATGACAATAGTACTGACATGAGGGATCCAGCTCCAAATTCGGATGCTCTCGCTCGACACTTGCCAACGGAATATACATCAAGTCCAGGTCTTGTGCAGAACATGGACATGAAGATACCGTCTTTGAAAATCCCTTCAGCGGTGCTTGGCAGCAGGAACCGCTCAGAACTGGATGAGGACGCTGCTGAGATATACGAATGGATTTCTCTGGTCCGTCTCGAGAGCCCAAGGTTGGAGGTTGGCGATACCATCGACCCCTACCTTTCCACATACAAAGTGCCGGGCAAGCCCTCAGAGCAAACGATTGGGCGCCTTTGCAAGATCAGCTGGCGGGGTTTCATACCGCCAAAATGGGCAGCGGATACTTTGGCAGCGCTCATCCATAATCTTCCGCAGAAAACATGGTTCTCATTTAGCACCACAGCATTCACCCGGGCAGCCGTCGGCCATGGCGCAGACTGTACGATCATGCGACCACCAAGCAGCCCAGGCGAGTATGTTCTCTGGGAGGTCAAGGGGCACGAATGACCGTGTGGCCTGGTGTGTGGCTTGTTGTTTGACAGTGGTCTCTAAGCCGCCTAGTCTTGACGAGATCGGACATTACGGTCTTCAAGATTCCTACCAGAAAGCGCATCCTGAACGATTTGTCTGAGTGCCGCCTGCCCCTCTTCAGTGTGGAAATCGTCGCGTTGAGCTAATTCCTCTATCCTCCTCCTGAATTCGGGATCGGGTTCGGTCTCGTTGACTTCGTCGGGTGCAACAGCATTGACCGAAATATTAAAGCCGTTGGGCAGGCTTGGCACACTGCGACCATCCTCGGTGGGTTCGCCGTTGACTTGTCCCTGAGACGCTTCTTTTAACCGCAGGTACTCGGCAACTTCTGGGAAATCGTCTTCCTCAGCAATCTTTTCACGAGCTGTGTGGCCGTCGGACCCCTTTATGGTCAGATCTGCGCCGAGTTCCTCGACAAGAACCTTGGCAGCCTCGACTGTCTCGACTACAAACAAGGCGGTCTCTTCATCCTCGTCACGAAGATTGACATCGACTCTGAATTCCCGAATGAGGGCGCGTAGAAGGTCGAGGTGGTTGTAGCTAGCCGCGGCATGGACCAGAGAGTAGCCGTGCTCGTCTTGTTGGCTTGCCAGGTCTGGGTTCTCACGAAGGAGGGGCAGAAGGGATGGGCTATTGTCGGCCGCGAGAAGGAAAGGATTGGCAGACATCGTCGATGATATGGTGGGAAATAGGTTTTTGTGACAGCTTAGCTATTCGTGTCCGAAGTCAGATTGATTGTGTGTATATCTGGGGTGTCTGGCGCAGCAGTTAATCATTCACTTTCAAGTGTTTGACAATCCTTGAATACCCATCTTTTTTACCCTTCTCTTTTGGAGGGGTCTTGTCTCCAAAAGGCTACAGCAGAAAGATATGGTGTGACCCCACCAAACTTGCAGCTCATCTAGGGTGCCAAGCCTTGGATGGTGGGCCAGTACGCCATCATGGGCCAAAACACCTTTGAACTGCACAACTGTTTTTTTCCCTATTGTTTTTTGACTCTTCGTTGTAGTGCGTTTTTGGACCTCAAGACAAGAGAAATACTTATTTGGAGGCTGGCCTAGCAGTCAAATGGGCCAACAACGCCTCCAGAGAGATGTAAGTTAGGTAGGTGCTGCTGTACCTTGAGAGCAAGGTACCTGAGGTACCACATAATAAGAGCCTCTCCTTTTGGTGACCCTGACATCATGAGGTAACTTAATCTTTACGTTTCCAACTAATAACTGGGCACAATAATGGAATCATGTTTCAGTCGCACAATCCCTACACCTTTTGTGTCATTCGGCAACCGTGAAGGCTCTAACCTAAGAGCAAGTTGGCTGGGCTGTATGGCTCGGGTGACTCATGCGGGCAGCTATAAGCTCCATCGCGCAGAGGCAGTGCGCAGCATACCTAACAGCATACTAATGGACAGCGATTTATAGGATTCCTTATTCCCTTATTCTAGGTAGGGGCTCTGCATACAGCTGTAAATACAGCAGTAATTACTAGGAATGTGCGTGAGAGACCACAGGTGTGACTACCAGCTACGTACTGCCAACCAACCGCCCCTGCCTGTTGCCTGTTACTTAATTGAAGTCTCGTAAGGTGTACTTGCCAGACTCAATGCAAAGCTCATGTATATAAAGCATGTTCAGTCCCAAGAGCGTTCAGATAACAACAGCTCTCCTTTTCTCATCTCTCTCGTCTCACTTATCCCAGCTTGTTGCTCGTTAACGTTTGCTTTGGTTCGTCTCCACTTAGGTTAGCAGTGGAAACCTTCTTCCCCATACAAACAAACACCCAAACCCCAACCCACTAGGCAAGGCCAACCAGCTAGGTTACTAACTGCGACCACCCAAGCAATTCAGGCACGCATCAAGATTCAGAACCGGCTTCATAGCGAGCTTCTCATCCAGCCCTAAATTTCGTTGCCTTGCTTGTCCCAAAGCTACTTCGTCACTTATTGCTCTGCGGTCCATCCCTGGCAGCCGTCCAGGATTCTCACTTGGAGCTGTTCGCTTCTCCGGTACATCCCACCATACCCGCCAGCCTGACTCTCAGCCCATCATGGATCTGTCCAATGCTCCGTATAGCAAACAGGACCCTCAGGAGATCTCGCAACTTGTTCGGTCCTTGGGCGATGCTAGCAACAAGGCTAAAAGAGGATTCAGAGCCAAGAAGACGACTTTCAAGATCGCTGGTTCGCCTGACGGCATTAGCGTAGACTCATGGCGGTTTCAGGATTGGGATTATAAAAAGCCTAACCTCCCAGTCTATGCCCGCGGCCTATTCACGACCAAGAATCGTCAAAATAATTATGAGATTGTGATCAGAGGCTACGATAAGTTCTTCAACATCGACGAGGTCAATGACACCAAATGGCGGAACATCGAGCGTAACACAAAAGGCCCGTACGAGCTCACATTGAAGGAGAACGGCTGCATCATATTCATCAGCGGCCTTGAGGACGGAACATTGCTAGTTTGCAGCAAGCACTCGACTGGTGACCGAAGTGATGTCCAAGTTAGCCATGCAAGCGCCGGTGAGAGATGGGTGGACAAACAACTGGCCACCATCGGGAAGACAAGGGAAGAGTTTGCCCACGAACTGCGACGCAGGAATATCACAGCCGTCGCAGAACTGTGCGACGACGAATTCGAAGAACACATTCTGGCTTACACTCCGGAGAAGGCTGGCTTGTATTTGCACGGAATCAACGTCAACGTACCTCGGTTCATGACGTACCCCAGCACTTTGGTCCAGAAATTCGCAGAAGAATGGGGATTTCGAAAAGTTGGGCTCCAAGTCTTCGACACCGTCGAAACAGTCAAGACATTTCTCGAGCAGGTTGCCGAGTCTGGTGCACACGAAGGCCGGGACGTCGAAGGCTTCGTGGTCCGCTGCAAACTGGCAGCCGACGCCGACAGAACCCAGTACCACGATTGGTTCTTCAAATATAAGTTTGAAGAGCCGTATTTGATGTACCGACAATGGCGAGAATGCACCAAGTCCCTCATCTCGGGCAAAACCCCCAAGTACAAGAAACACGCCAAAATCACTGAAGAATACCTTCTTTTTGCCCGTCAGAGACTGGCCAAAGACCCGCAACTGGCCAAGCTCTACCAGCAAAACCATGGCATCATCTCGCTACGAGACGAGTTCCTCGCCCATAAAAACATGAAGGGCTCCGACGCGGCAAACCTTGACGATCAGGGCAACGATGCATCGAGCGTGACCAGGGATCTTGTTCTTGTGCCTATTGCGACCATTGGATGTGGCAAAACTACAGTTGGCATAGCCCTGACGCATCTGTTCGACTGGGGCATCGTTCAGAACGACAATATCCAGGGTAAGAACCGCCCTACAAGAATGGTGGAGAGCGTCATGTCACTCCTGAATGAGCACCCAGTTGTGATTGCCGATAGGAATAACTCGGAACGCCGAGAACGAGAGCAAATCATCACCGAGGTTCTCATGCGGCACAAGCACGCGCGCCTTGTTGCCCTCAACTTCGCCCATGGAGACATAGACCAGGTCCGAAAAGTGACACGGGAGCGCGTGCTTAAACGCGGCGATAATCATCAGACTATCCAAGCTGCATCGGACGAGAAGAAAGTCATCGGTATCATGGAGAACTTCATATCCAGGTTCCAGCCATGTGACCCGGAAAATCGCCCTGACGACGGATTCGACTTGGTTATCGACCTCGATCCTACCCAGGGGAGCCGCGCCAATGTCGAGAAGGTTGTCAATGAACTCCACAAGAAATACCCGCAGTTGATTCCGGAGATACCCAGCGCGGAAGATATGGACGCAGCTGTCAAGGGTGCCATCGAGGACTACTCACCTTCGATAAAGCACAAAATTCCGGACCGGACAAACAATAAAAGAGACCAAAAGCGCCAGGAGAGCCAGAAAGACGCCCAGGAGCCCAAAAAGAAGGCGCTTGAGTACATGTCTATTTCAGTTCCCGCCAAGGAGGTCACCGTGGCGCTTGAATCGGCTTTCAAAGGCGTGGCCGCCGAAAACCAGCGATTTTACAGACAGCTCCAACAGACCCGACGTATCCAGCCCCTGTTTCATGTCACGCTCATGCACAGGGCCACTGCACCTCAGCACCCTGAACTCTGGCAACGTTATGTCACACTTGAAGCTGAGGCCCAGTCTGTCGATGGCAAGGTCGGCGAATGCGATGTGTTGCTCGAACGTGTCGTCTTCGATGACCGCATAATGGCTATTGTGGTGCGGCTACTGGATGATGAAGGGAAGTGGACATGCGTTAACAAGGTGGCGCACATTACCGTAGGCACTCGTGATAACGGAGTGAAGCCCAAGGAGAGCAACGACTTGCTAGCACGATGGCTTGAGGTCGGCAGTGGAGGTGAGACCGGTATTGGCGAACGTGTTTTTGAAGGGAAGCCGGTATTGAAAGGAACGGTTCGGGGCGTGTTGTCCAGGTAGAACCGACAAAACCCTCGGCATAGGCGATATCAGCATCGAAAAGTGGCAGAGGAGCTACCGGTGACTAAATGACAATGGTACATCATGTGTCTAATCATACATAACGGTACATCTTAGACCCTCATCAGGCGCTCTACCATAAGTATTCTACCATAGGCAGTTATTTAGGTCAGGGTAGTCAAGGGTTGTGGTATCTGAGATGCATATTGTCCCAGAGAACAAGAATAGCCAATATCACACAGTGACTTTGGGAGTTGCTAGAATTAGACTAACCACGGCCTTTCCAAAAAGAAAGAGGTCGTAGCAGCCTTTTTGGCCCATCCCTCCCGCTGCATAGGCGTCGGAACTTTGCATGGCTTGTAATTTTTCGGCTCATATAGGCAGAGTATTCGTAACTTCGGCAAATGCACTCCACTGTTTCCAAGCCTCGCCGCTCTTGATCGTCCACCGCGCCCTCCTGACGCCTTCCTTCCAGCGTCCGCCCCCGGGACCCCGTGCCGTTATAACGACACCGTCGTCACCTGGCCCCATGGCGCTCGTGTCGGCCTCGCAGATGCCTGAGACGACGAAGAGAGCGGCCGTGTTCATGAGCACGAACTCCAGGATCGGGTCGTCATCGGGAAGCTGGCCCTGAAGGATCTTGCGCAGTATCTCGGCGTTCTCATGGGGCTCCTTGCCCGGGGACACGGTGCTGAGAGGGTGCGTGCTCAACCCGAAGTCTTTGGGCTCCAGGAGAAAGTGCTCCACTTCTACAGGACCGCCGTTCTCGCGCTCAACCAGCTGCCAGCAGAGCGTGGGCCCGGCGCACGATATCTCGTCCAGCTGTTCCCGGCCGCAGACTACCAGGCCCTTTTTCGCGCCTGCCATCCGCAGAGCCTCGGCGAAGACCGGGCCGAGGTCGTCCCGAGCGACGCCCAGCATGCGGGCCTCGATGGCGTCCTCGAGCGGGTTGCTCAGGGGGCCGAGGAGATTGAAGATGGTGCGCCAGCCGAGCTCCTTGCGGATCGAGGCGACGTGCTTCATGCCCGGGTGGAAGACGGGCGCGAAGAGGAAGGCGTAGTTAGAAGACCGGTAGACGGCGTCGATGGTGTCGGGGTTGATGCGCGCGAGCTGCGCAGGCTGGGGCTGCATGTTCATGAGCAGGTCGGCCGAGCCGGACTTGGACGTGGACGCACGGTTGCCGTGCTTGGCGAGGAGGAGCAGGGGCGAGGCAAGGATGGAAGACGTCGTGGAGATGTTGAAGGTATTGTGGGAATCACCCCCCGTACCTACTATATCGCACTATACGGGAAAGACCAGCACTGATTACTATTCATATTGCCTTGATTTTGATTTGTGGTGATAATGGCCCTTGAATGGGCATTATAAACTGGCGCCGCCTACTTCTGGGGAGAGAGCTTACCAGGCCTCCATGGTATTGGCCTTCCGGCCGCCTGCCTTTCGACATGGCTGCCTTTAAACTGGAGAAGTCGATCTGGGCCGCATGGCGCCGCATGGCGGCTGAGGCCTCAGCTAAAACATCGGCGCGGCGGTCCCATCCGGTGAAGTGCAAAGCCGTCAGGAGCGAGCCTGTCTGCACGGGGCTCAGCCGGTTGACGAATATCAGCGAGATGGCCTCGGCAATCTCGTGCGCCGTCACCTTCTCCTTCTCGGGATCCGGCCACAGGCGCTGAAGAAGAGGGCGGATGTCGACTATCGACTGTTCGTCCTGCATTGCGATCGACTCGGGCTGTTGCTGAGCAGAGGCAGCCATGCTTTTAAGGGATAACTTTATAATACGGTCCGTAGGCGAAGCCAGCTTCGGAGGGAAGCAGCAAGTGTCTAATTGGCAACTCTCTACGACATGTACAGTATTGAGGTTCCAGGTAACATAATATCGAAACGCCCACAACAACCCCAAAGTGTCGCGAATGAGCTGAAATCCGTGAACTATCGCTTGCCTCAACAAGCCCATCTATCCCCTTCCGAAACGATGAGTCAGATACGTGGCATCCGTATTTGTTCTTTTCTATCTGATGCGATACCTGCCTCTGCAACTGCCCCGCCAGATCGTCCATTTATTACTCATGGAAGGTACCTGATCTGGAGGGGTAAAGGCGCGCCTTTCGTTCCAACAACGAACTTTGAGGGTCGGAGTGGGATAAGCAGTGTCTTATCGATAGACAGCTGAATGATACAGAGGTGGGTATTTGAGCTAACTAGACTAGGTACAGCAGTAGTCGGGGAAGGTTTGAGGCCAAATACGCAGTAAATATTGAGACAAACTCAGGTAAACTGATAGGGCACTAGCAACAGGGTAGGTGCTACCAGCCTGGGCAACGATGTACAGTAGCAACAAGCACGGTCCAATTATTTTCTATGAAGCTTTTTGCGACGTTCTTGTCTGTGGAGAGTGGGAATCATCCATCACTCGCCATTCCGATCGCAGCAGGTCCGACGCTAAGGCTCAGGGAGAGCCCTTCAGAGAGCTGCTGGTCATCGGGTATCGCACGAATCACCAAAGAAAATGCCGCCGCGGCTCAGTTGCTCAGCGCGTAACAGCGTAGCGCGAGCCGTCCAACGGACGACAACAATACCGGTGACGGTATCGAGAGCACCTGCTCTCGCTGCTCAACATGCCCAGATACTTAGCACAAGGCAGTATGCAACTGCAACGCCACCGATTTCTATCGGCCCTCTAAGGTTACCAGACAATTACATCCCTCCGACACAGCCTCCGAGTGCGCGCCGACCCGAACTAAGGAAAACCCAGTTGCTTCGGGCCTACACAGCATTGCTACGAACGACGCCTCTGATGTTGTTCTTCCAGCACAATAACCTCACCGCCGTGGAATGGGCTGCTGTACGACGAGAGCTGCGTGCTGCGCTAGCCGAGGTTCCGCCCCCTGTCCCTGGCCCCGATGGCACTGTTCCCGTCGATATCACGAAGGCCATAGAGTTTCAGGTGCTGCGGACGCGGATATTCAACATCGCCTACAAGATTGTCGATTTGTTTGACCCCAAGGCCCAGGCCGACAAGTCCAATGCGTACACGCACGATCTGTCCAAGACAGCCTACGAGGTCACCCGCTCGGTGCCCGTCGACGAGGCGTCTACATACGGTCAGATTAGCCCCTTTCTAGTGGGTCCCGTTGCGGCCGTGACTTTTCCGGCCGTCTCCCCGGCGCACCTGGCTGCTGCGCTCAAAGTTCTTGCGCCTTCTCCTCCGGCCTTCCCCGCGCCGTCGCGCAAGAAGAACCCTGGTTACTACGACCCGGTTGCCCAGAGCGGGTTCCAGAAGCTGATCCTGCTGGGTGGGAGAATAGAAGATAAGGCGTTCGACTACGATGGAATCAAGTGGGTTGGCGGCATCGGCGGCGGCATCGACGGCCTGCGGGCGCAGCTCGTGTCCATGCTCCAGAATGCTGGCCTCGGCCTCACGACGGCCTTGGAAGGCCACGGCAAGGGTCTCTGGCTCGCACTCGAAGGCAGGCGGACGCAGCTCGAGGAGGAAGCCAATCCCAGCAAGAAGGAGGGAGAAGCAGAGGCGGCTGGTGAGGCACCCGGCGAGGCCGCCAACTAGCGGGTGTGTACTATTCATGTGTACTATGTATGTGCAGGAGAGCGATGTATAACATTATATACCTATTATTTTTACAACAACTGAAGCATTGTATTTGCAAAGGATGCACATTGGATCTGGAGCACAAGTTGCAGTCCAGACGGAAATGGGAGGCTAATGAAGAATAGACCTGCAAACACTATTGCTCCGGCAATTCATACCACTGCTACTATACTTTACTATCTAAGAATTTATAGTACCTGCCCGTTATGTGCACATTTCACCATTGATGAAGAATGTACGTCAGACCTGATGGGTGAAAGGTGATATTTGCGAAATACAGCTCCACGTACTGCTGTACTCCGTACTAATGAACCCTTGCCTTATTTACGCCAACATTTATAATGGCAAGTAAACTGCGTAGAGCTCGTGACCCTGCCAGCATTCCACAAAGCTCTCAATCCTCTTGTCACAAAAATGAGCCTCTTCTGTTTCTCCGTCATCTTTTCTAAAGACAAAGGCCAAGTAATGAAAGCTGTGAAAGTCAACCAATAGACGTACATAAACTGGGCACCTGCGTACTCATAAGTCGAATTACTGGAGCTAGGTCCATATACCTTACTTTAGCTCTCCACTACCTCCTCCGAAGCACAACCACGGACCGACCAGGAAGGTACCTGAATATACAACGACGCGACACGACACAGCCATAACGAAACTGCCTTTCGAAACGGGATTGCGTGCATGCAACACTGGGACGTTAAAATAGGACAAATAAGGACAGAGGGATAGTACAAAGGAGCGGGCGGCGGTCAGACTGACCGATCGATTGAGAATAATCTTTTCGTGTCCTGTCACTTTCTTCCCTTCCTCCAACCCGCCCCTTTCCACGCCGGGTTCTTATGCCATGGATTTCGCGCCCTATCAGAGCTCACCACCGGAGCATAACCGACCCTTCTCCCCTCCAGTCGAGAACCGGAACCACAACAACAGCACCCTCTCACCACGCGCATCCCTAGACAACAACAGACGTTCCTCATTCAGCCCCGTACACCGGAACCTCCCGTCGTCCTCGCCTCCGCCGTTACAGCATCCGCAGCCGCAGCGCTCGTGGTATGCCAACACCGGATACGTAGACCAGGAGGAGGGCTTTACTGGCGGTGGTCTCGGAGGAGCAGGAGGAATTGGCGTGGGGAGTGGTGCTGCCGGTGGTGGTGGTGGTGGTGGATACGGCTACTACAGAGACGGCGTCGTGAGCGAGCTCGACACGAGCCTGGGGATCCGCCTGGACTACGAGGCCGTGCTCGCCTATGTCGGCTTCCCGCCCCTTGGCGCCATCTTGCTCCTGATTTTGGAGAAGCAGAGCGATTACGTTCGGTAAATCCTTAACCCCCCCTTCCCGAAGAAAATAGCAAAAGAGGGATGAGAAAGCAGAAGGAAGTGCCCGTGCTAACGTTCAATGCTCTCTTCACTTGGGCGGCAACAACAGCTTCCACGCATGGCAGTCCAGTCTAGTCTTCACCGTCCTCTTCGTTCTCCACCTCCTCTTCTCCTGGTCCACCTTTCTTAGCTGGGTGCTCATCCTCGGAGACCTGGGCCTGATGGGGTTCCTTGCCCTGCGAGCGTACAGGGACGCGGATACGCTTGACAGGTGTGTATTGAAATCTGTTCGATTTTCTACTCTTTACGAGCTTTTGTTCCATATGATATGGATACGGTCTGGTCCGTAGAGGATGCCCTGAATTTTTGGCTGACTTCCGCTGTTTTATCACGGATTGCTTGGCAGATTCGAAGTGCCAGTCTTTGGAAGCATAGCAAGCCGCATATTAGACGACGAGTAACCGACTGGCTGTAACACGTCAAGATCGGGATAGTCTCGAGACGCAGTAGCAATTGCTCTCCAGTGTATCAAGAGATGGGAAAGAAAGAAGAGGAAGAAGTCCGTTATTGTGGCACGGGATGCTGCCTTGCCTGTTGACGAGTTTCCTATAAAGGTACTCACACAGTCACAGAGGCAGCTTTTTCGTTGGTAACCCATAACTCCACGTACGCACGCACATACATACGTGCATATATATACCCCCAAGTTATATGCTACCAAAAGCTGTTACCGACTTTCGCCTATAATATGAATATACTAAGTAATCACCAGTCATATATTTACGAAATCTAGCAAACTCTATGGCTATGCGTATGTGTACGGAGTATTCGACTTGACCTAGCTTTAACAAAGACCCGTCCTTTCGGCCTCGTTTCCCGAAGTAGATCGATCGATGATATTAGATCATCATATAAACATGAGGATGGATCATAAACGTGATCATAAACGCTATTAATGCTGCGTTATCTGGCCTCTAGTCAATTAAACCGACCTGTAAACAGAGAGGTTGCAGAAAAGCGGCGGTGGACGGGAATCACGGGGGTTTACAAGTTTACTGTCCAACTTGCAATTTGTCAGCGATCTGTACTGGTGTACTGCTGTGCAACCGGACTCCGCTCTTCCGCACCACCATGCCGAGGAACCCGGGCGTCCTGGCGTGAACATTGGCAACCCTACACCCCAACTTACCGTCTCTCATACCATTCTCCTGTCAACGTAACAGAGGATGTATCCCTGACTTATCTTCACCTTTGTAGCAAACGCGCCATGGACAACAGCCAGTGGGGACAACCGAGCGAAGAATGGCTCAAATTCGCCAACGCTAATCCCTCCCTCGTGGCGCCAGCGCCCAAGGGGATGTCGGCGCTCGAGCAGCAGACCCTGGCCAATAACCTGCGGGCCAAGAATTCCCTGGCGCGCCTAGAGAGCTCTGGGCTCAAGGCCGCCGTCGAGACGCGGGACTACGCCGTGCCCACGCGCGAAGGTGGGTCCATCACGGTCCGCGCCTACCGGCCGGCAGCGGCAAGAACGGAAACGCTGCCGCTGTACGTGCATTACCACGGCGGCGGCTTCCTTCTGGGTAACCTAGAGACCGAGGGCTTCAACTGCTCTTGGCTGTCGCACGCACTGTCCATCGTGGTGCTGCACGTGGCTTATCGGTGCACGCCGCAGCACACGGGCCTTACGGCCTGGCACGACGCGCTGGACGGCTTCAAGTGGGCCATGGCCAACGCGGAAACACTCAACTACAACCCCGGGAAAGTCCTCGTGGGTGGCATATCGGCGGGTGGCTGCCTGACGGCGACCGTCTTGCAAGCAGAGGTGCAGAGGGCGCGGGAGACCAAGACTCCCGTACGCGTAAAGGGCCAGATCCTCCACATACCCACGCTTGTCCGCGGCGAGGGCTGCTATCCGTGGGACTGGTTCGCGGACAGGTCCAAGGCGTCCATGGTGCAGTGTGCGGAAGCGGACTGTCTGAACAAGGCGCGGATGGATCTGTACTGGTCGCTCTTGGGCACCGATGTCGCAGTTGACCATCCTACCTGGAACCCGGGCTTGGTGGCCGAAGAGGACCTGGCCGGTACGCCACCGACCTTCATGGCCATCGCTGGCTGGGACCCGCTTCGAGACGAGGGGCTTGGCTATGCGCTCAAGTTGAAACGTGCTGGGTGAGTTCCGGTTCCAGAAAGAAGGTGTACTGGCTGTTAGAAGCAAATCTGATAAAGCTGCTAACCGTCAAATATCGTCACGTCACATATATGTAGGGTCCGGACCAAAGTCCATATCTTTCCCGGTCTTCCCCATCTCTTCCTCGGCTTTCCCCAACTCCCTTCACAACAGAGGTGGAGCGAGGTGACGCTCGAGTCCATGCGATGGGCACTTGCGGACGAAAGCGAATGGATCGTAGAGAGAGCGCCCCCGGCAATCCCAAAGGCGCCCTCGACAACCACGTGAAGGAATGAAATCATACGGATGCATGGATCACGGATAAGAGTTGGTATGTTGTCGTCGGGCCTTGTAGATTAAGAGGTGATTCTGGGACTGAATTGGCTGGAGATAGATAGATAGCTTAGAAAGGTTGAGCTGGCTCTCAATCCAGGACTGGGCGAGATGTCCGGTAGCCTTGCCGTCGAAGTGGACCTCACGGATTTTGACACGTTCCTTGGGACATTCCCTGTACTAGAAGGATGTTGCGCCCGAGCTGCGGTGATTGGTCACAAAGGATGATGACGGTGGTCCATGCTTATGTTGTTATGTATATACATGCCCTTGAGCTGTACAAAGCAAGGGGGTTGTTATGTCCTTTCCTTTCATCATATTTGAGGGAGGTTTTCTCCCACCTCCAACTTCATCCATCCACGGTCTTCCCTTCCCCTACACCCGCCAGCAACATGACGACCGTACATAGTAACGCCCCATGGGCAGATGGGCCATTCCGTTTGCTCGAGACTCCCTTAAGGGGAGGGGAAAGGGTATGCTCTTTTGCACTTACCAACTTGTAATGCTAAGCAAAGTTGGCGGTCTCGAAAATTGCTGCTAACTACCAAGCTCAGAGTAAACACTTCTACCTTGAAGCTGCTTCCGAGATGACACATGCCCATAATGTGCTGATCCGTGGCTTGAACTCCATCCTCCAACAAGGGCCTCATGTCCCAACCGATGCCACGCGTTTCAGAGAGAAAGATGTCAAAGACTTCCTGCATTACGTCCATTGCTGGGTCAAGATGGTCCATCACCATCACTGGGTAGAAGAGACCTTCATGTTCCCCGAGATGGGCAAGCTCAGCGGCAAGCCCGGGTTCATGGACGATCCGCGGCACCAGTACGAGACCTTCCAGTCTGGCTTGGACGAACTGGAAAAGTACGCGACGAGCACTCGGCCAGACCAGTACCGGTGGCGCGACATGGAACAGATCGTGAACGGCTTCAACAGAATCTGACTGATCACCTCTACGCCGAGATTGGCACGTTTATGGAATTGGACTACCTGGACAGTGAGGGATACAGGAAGACATGGCTTAAGGTGGAAGAGGTGGCGAAGCAATCGGGCAACATAAGACTACTAGTAAGTATAGTTTCTCTATCTCACTGCAAGGCTGTCCTTCAAGACTAGATGGTTGACATTTAAAAAAAAGTATGACATGGTTCCCATGGTTCTCGGCTGCGCCGACAAGACCTACCCAGGAGCGCACAACTTCCCGCCGTTCCCGTGAGTGATGCCGTACCTTATCAAGTACTGGTTCGGTGCTGGCAACGGCGCCTGGAGATTCAATCCCTGCGACTTTGGGGGAAACCGAGGCCACTGGCTTTTGTCCCAAAGGAATGACAGCAGCAGGGCCTTGCACTGATCCTATTTTGGGACCCAGAGGGTACTGATTCCTCCCTGCGTGCATGGATCCTTTCGACTAGTAGCCAATTGGCATAGGGGAGTATATACATGTTAGTTGATAATACATGCGTGTTGGTTGATAATACGTACAATACATGTTGGTTGGTAGATAACACCTAGATATTATTTTACTTGCAGTGCCGCATCACTGCATCAGAGCCTTATGAGAACGAGAAATAGATACTACCTACTTTAAAGTTTGTACATCGCAAGAAAGGATGAACCTGTCACAGAGGGATCTGCTGCTCAGTGCCAAGTACTATACTATTTGCTAACGGTGGCAGCCTATTCTAGATCAGAGGAAGTTGATGCTGGACAAGTTAATCACGTGTTCCACGTCACGCTGCAAGTATCCCTAAGCCACCATTTGAACCTATTCTAGTTAACGAGCCAGTAAGAGACACACCTTTTTTTCTTGTTATATTTAGTGAAGCCGGAAATATAGACCACGCTAGAGAGTTTTCATGACCTATACTTTTCCTGTTCGGAAAAGACATTTGTGACGATCAGGAAAGTGTACAGATATTCCCTCTGAGTTTCGTCCCATTGCCGAGTCCTTCTTGTTGGGTGTATTCCTATGGGTAGACTTATACTTGGACTTGGACTCAGCACTTAGCAGTACTCGCATGGCTTAGGTTAAAGCTGTTGGAATTTTTCAAGATATGTAAGACCGGCTACTCACTGAGGAACGAGAAGTTGATTTCTTTAATAATAGAGTGTCCAGGTATCACTTACGGCGGTGAGAACCTAGGTCTGGTTTCAAAATTCTAATATAAATATACACTTACAAACACCGAAATCTCGGATACTTGTGCTCGTATAATATCCAAAGCCATCTCAAATCACCTTTCTCACAGAGAACAATATCCAACCTTCTTTCGAGAGGACGGCTCGCTTTCCATTTCAAGTTTCCCGGGCCTCGTATAGCGGCAGCTACTCCAGAGTACTATGAGCTGGCTGATTACCAAGAGGTGAGGGGTGCTCAGTTCGCCCCTAAAGTCAAGAGACCTTCATTCCCAACATGGATGGCCCTATTGTGCGCAACAACCCTCACGAGCTCTCCGTTGACAACGCGTACTTCCACGATGGACGCCGCGGTGAGCAGTGAAAGATAGACATCCCGAGCTTCTCCGCTTTTCTGGGAACCACTCTAGGTTCTTTCAGCACCCCGGAGCACCAAATTGCACAGAAGCAGAAGATCAACATACACTCAATTCTTCTCCTCGACCAACGTGATGGCTTCCGAGACGCTTGTTGTGAAAGAAGGTAGATCATTTATGCGAGATCTTCTCTTCCAGGCGTGACCACCAGCCTGACTTATTTTCCTGCCCTCAGCTTGTATGGACTATACATGGGCCTTCGGGGAGTCTCTGGAGCTCATAGGCAACATGAATCTTGCCCTCTATGATGACTTTGGTTCGGAAGGCCCCGCGGCAGTTACATGCCGTCTCTCGCACCATATAGCTAGAGTGTTCGATCCCCGAGAGGTAACTTGGACAAATACAATTAGTAGCTTTGAAACCAAGCTGACAATGGTTTCAACCAGAGCTTCAGCTATCAGAAGCTCAACAGTCTTCCATATCTTGTCTGCGAAACCGTCTTCGAACAAACTGTTTTGGTCAGTTCCATTCTGATAAATCCTTAGCGAGCGGTAATGACAGAGAGTGTTCTTTTTCTTGACGTTGCGGTTTTTCCAGAGCCAGAGAAGTTCAGGCCGGAGAGATGGTTGGATAAGGATAACCCCATCGATGAGAAAAGGCACTTCGTCGCATTTGGAAATGGCTCGCGATCATGTCCAGGAAAGGAGTAGGAGATCTCTATCCCATTCTCGTTCAAACAGTTCCGTGCTCTGACTAACCACTGAAAACAGCTTTGCCACCAACCTTGTTCAGCTGACTCTTGCTACATTGGTTCAACGGTTCGAGTTCCAGGTTGTTGATACGGACTGGGAGCGAGATGTAGCAGTCAGTCGTGAGTCGACGCTCACGGCTCCGTCAGCTGGAAGCACTGGGATCAAGTTCAAAGTCGTACGGGCCAGGGATGCTCTGAAGGTCTAGTACAGGTTGAACATTCGATTAATTGTTGCATCGCTTATTTGCCTCCCCAGGCTGGTTCGTCCTGACCTGACTCTCATGTTCAGTTGGTGGCATCGCTGGTATCGAATGTAACTGCCCTTTCCAGAGGGAAGTCGCCATTGGATTGGAGGGATGCATAGATAAGCTGTGTAAGCGCGTCCTTGACTTGCGTGTATATTCATCGTTCAATGGCATGGCATGCATTTCCAATCGTCCGATTTGTCACTTATCTCCAGTCAGCTAGGCGTCAGAAGTGGTTAAGGGGAAAGAGCAGAGGGCGATAGAATAGCAAAGGTCGGTGTACATGAGCGGCCTTTAAGTTTACACAATGTACAGCAGTATTTCATCCGTTAATTGTGTCTCTTTTTCTCCTCAGCCTACGAAGGGGGGATAGCGTCTGTATTTTTCTTCTTCGGTATTGGTTCATGCAAAGGCCAAACCGGGAGCGGACGTGCTTACCCTGGGCATGTCAATCCGAGCTAGGAACTGTCGATATCTACAAGTAGGTAAGTAGGCATGCGCACAGGCAAGTGCTTCCCTGAACCTTACCCGGTTGTTCCGGGATGCAGTACTGTTGGTTAAAGCGCAACCCACCGAGAAGGTGTAGCTCCAGTCGTCACCTCCGCGCAGAGGCACCAAGCCAGATAGGTACCTGGCACGACTGGTCTCGATGCTGCCGTGAAGTCTCATAAGCCGTTCTTGCATGCATTTACGCAATCAAACATGAGATTACATGTGCCATGGCCCATTGGTTATCTGTTTGGGCTTTATGGAGGAGGACATTGCGTGCGGATACCGCAGGGGTTCTTCATCCCAGGCAGGATGGTGACTGCAACGTTTGGGCCGGTTTCGGAGGTAGATAACAGATACGACACCAATGCGCAATGGCCATGCCTCTGTCCTTCCCAGAGAAAGTGACAGAGTTTGCTGGCATATGAGTGTTTGCTTCGAGCTTGCCACAGGTTTGTGCCTGGCTGGTGGGTAAAGAAAAACCAATCTGGTCGTCTGTAAGCAGCTCATCGGATCTTGTTGCTGCTTGCCCTAGGAGGCAAGGTTCGAGATCTTAGTGTCCATGGGCCTGTTTGGGTCTATTTGGGCCCTGCGATTCCCAGGAACTTGGAGGGGTCTTGGTAATAATACCTGATTAAGTAAGGAATTGGACATGAGCAAATTTGAAGCTTATTGTGGCGCCTGTACCAAGTAATCAGCGGTGAGCGCAAAGAGTGACTCTTGCTGAAATCCGGCTTATCCTCGATGGTTTACAGGCAAAAGACGGATGAGGTCTAACCTCAGATCCTCCACAGCTTGAACCAATACCTGCTGTCTCACTGTGCGCAATTCCTCCCCTCTGCTCTGTCAAAGGAGGTTTGAGAGAACGTTCCTGCTCGTTCAGAGCACTGACCTGGCAACTTACCTAAGCGCTCCATAGTTGGTTCAAGCTGGTATGGAAGCCGCAGAGGCGGGTGTTGCAAAATCTCCTAGTGAAATTGCGCAACATGATACAGAACCTTGCCTAGGCCACAGGTATGTAAGTACCGGTCCCAGTCATCAGGTAGGTGCCTGGCTAGCGTCTGATGAATATTGGCGTGATTCGACCCGAAGTTGCCATGTTGCTTGACTGGCCGAAACAACTATGGGAAGGAGTTATGATATCAGCCATCTACGGGATGGTGTGATAGCCCAACTGCCGCCCGGACAAAAACAGATGTCATAAAGCCCAAGCGGTACCGGCGCTTCCTCTCGTAGCTGCACGGCATTATCAATGCAGAAAAAAAACTTTCCACGTCGTAATCGTCTGGAGACAGAGATAGTGACCAACGGCGACCAAGACTCGTCATCTATAAGTTCTTCTGGCCCAAACCTCTGGCCATTGCCTGGCCTTCTGCTGTCTCATCTTCGGATCCCCAGTATAGGTCTGAATATCACACAGGCCAGATTATCACGGTCAGGCCCTTTGCGAGAGTATTCACACTGAACACATCAACCGACAGTTATTCGGCTCTCTCGTCTTTATAGAAGCTTTCCCGCATCTTTCTTCCACATTGCCTCAAACAGTGCGGACTGCAGCCAGGTCAGTAGTCGGTCGCCACTTTACGGGATATCAAAACGAAGCCATGGGTATCCAACACGAAGCACCGCCGAGCACGGCCACCCTGCCCAGCATTTTCTCCGAGAAGATAGCCGCGTCGGCTCCGGAACTTGAAGACGAAGCGCTGAATCTGTTGACGGTATCGCCGTACACTGACAAGGAACATTTGCTTGACTTGAGAACACTTGATATGGAGAACGCAATTCTGGCGCAGGCGCTAGTTCACTTCAAGTGTCTCCGGGCCGACTATGCCACTGCCCCATACGCCGATACGTTCAACTGGGCGGAGGTCATGGAGCACGTAAAGCGGCTAGCGCGACAAAAGGGACATCGCTGGAGAAGCAGCTCCTTTTTCGTCGTGGCCTTTCGGTCCCAGATTCCGCCGACGACCGTATACGAGGATCTGGGCGTCTTGGATAAGGCAGCGCACGCAGAAGCGACGGCCAGTGGCGGATTTCTCAAGTAGGCGGCTCCACCTGTCCGATGTACGGCAACGCACTGACATAAAGTGTAGATATTGGTTTGGCAACCCAGATAAGGATGGCAAGAATTTGGCTACCTGCGTGTGGAGATCGCAAGAAGACGCGAAGAAAGGGGGCGTCGGACCCGCGCATCGACGGGCAGCGATGGCAGCTCGGGACTTGTACTCCCATTGGAAGATTGACCGGCATAGGCTTATCATTCGCGACGAGGTGGAAAGTTGGGAGATTACCGAGTGGGCATGACAAAAACCGGTGGGGTAGCATCCGGGCAGTCTTAGGCTACAGTGAGAGCGGACTTGTGAAAGGTGCAAAACCAGGGAAGATAGATACGGTTCACCGGCTGGCGTTGGCGAATGGGATTCAAGGCAGATAATCGACCGGGGTTGCACAGAAGACGCACCGTCACACCGTCACATGCCTGTGCAGATTTGGTTGAGATTCGTTAACGCCTCGGAGCAGAGCATGCTATCGGCGCAGGGTGTCATAGTGGAAAATACGGGTGGATTAATAATATCTGGGTAGCGGCGCATACGAGACAAAATCGACATCGAGCTGGGTTTGCCATTCGGAAGATGTTGTCCCTCCTCCCCCCAAATGTATAGTGATTATACCACAGTAAGCAGACGAGACCGGCGTAGCGCTGCGCTGGGCGGCAGACATGATATGCACCCAAGAATCCTGAGACGAGAGCACACCGACTGGCCAGCCTGAGAGCGCTGGGGAACTCGCTGGGGAACTCGCTGGGTGATCGCTGAAGGAGAGGAGGAGCGAGCGTTTGCGGAGAGCAGCTAATCAGGGCCTTGTCTTGGTCGCTCGTGGGTATAGAAATACTGTAGCCTGATCAGTAATAGCTCCATTTGTAAGCTCCTGGTGGCCAGCGGGGCAGGACACCAAAGTAATCTGATCCGAGGCGGCGGACAACCACAAATAGATATGTTGCTGAAGCAGAACCGAAGAGCGGCGGTGACCGTCTTTAATATATAGAGGAGACGACGTCAAATGAGGCTCTTTCCTAAGACTCTATTAGTGGCCTAATAAATGGAAAATGACATGGAAGGATGACAACACCCCCGAACTCCAGCGTGGGGGTTCAAGAGTGGGATTTCTTTCGCTTCCCTCATCGTGGGATTGGATCATGCGCCCAGTTGGAAAGAAGCAGCTGCAAAACAGATGTTGATTCCGAAGGGACGGAAGTAGCTCCGTTACTTGGAGCAAACATACATGTAGATACACAGTACAGCAGAGGTACTGCACTGTACTGCTGTACTGTCGTACTGCTGGAGTATCCATCAGGTACATACATATGCACGTATCCTGTATGCACATAGCATCTTTATATTGCTACTGACACCGGCTTTTATACTGTGTACATAGCTAGTATGAGCTCCTTATCGAGGCACTGTACTGCTGTAGTATGGTCTTTCCCTTTCTGCCATTGGTTGCCGCCTTCCTCGTAAGCAACACCACCCACACGCACAATTTGCATACCGCCCCGAAACCCAAAATTTCGAGATCTGGTGAGCGCGTGCATTGGCATCGTTCGTCATCATCAACCGAGCACAAGCCACACCTCCGGCCAAAACGAGACCTCCTATTTTGGCGACTTGTCTACGGTTGAAAACATGGCCGATTCTAGCAAAGATATACCGCTGAAGGCGGTCCAAGTGGAAGCTTTGGTCCGTCAATTTCCTTGTGCCCCTCGCTAGACCCCTCCGGGATCACTGTCGTGATTTTCGAAGGCAAGTCAGCTACTGACGGGTTATCATGTGTTCAGGTTTTCATGAAGATTGTCAAGCACTGCTCTGCCAGCTTCCCGACCACGGCTACCGGATCGATCGTCGGTATGGACCAGGATGGGGTTCTGGGGATCACGAACACCTTCCCCTTCCCTACCGCAGATGTCAGCAGCGCCGATGCCAGCCATCAGAACGATGCCTCTTCGTTGGCCGCCGCCGCGCCCCGGGCCAAGGCGAACATCGCCTACCAGGCAGAGATGATCCGACACCTCAAGGAGGTGAATATTGACGCGAACAATGTCGGTTGGTACACGAGCGCCACTATGGGCAACTTCGTCAATCTCGGCTTCATCGAGAACCAGTATCACTATCAGCGTGAGAACGAGAAGACCGTCGCTCTTGTCCACGATGTTAGCCGAAGCTCCCAAGGCGCTTTCAGCATGCGCGCGTTCAGGTTAACGCCCACCTTCATGGCTGCGTTCAAGGAGGGCAAATTCACAACTGAGAGGTTTGATATCCCTGGCGAATTGAAGCAAATAATATGGTACTAACTCACGGTAGCCTTCAAAAGTCCAAGTTGTCTTTCAAAGACATCCTTGCCGAGTTGCCCGTAACTCTGCACAACTCCCATCTCCTCACCTCGTTCCTCCACCAGATCCCGACGAAACCTGTCACTGGCGATGTGACAATGCCTACTTCACTGGCAGAAATTCATAATAACCCTATTCCGATGCCTCTACACCCCTCTACAGATTCCCTGGATCTCTCGATAGATCCCTTCCTCGAGAAGGCGTGCGATCTCCTCCTAGACAGCATAGAGTCTCACTACACCGAACTCAACAACTACCAGTACTATCAAAGACAACTGGCCCGAGAACAGACCAAGATTACCGCGTGGCAGACAAAGCGAAAGGCAGAGAATGCTGCCCGCGTTGCTGCCAAGCAACAGCCACTACCTGAAGACGAGTGGCAGCGGATTTTCAAGCTGCCACAAGAACCGAGCCGTCTCGAAGGTATGCTGAATGCCAAGCAAGTAGAGCAGTACAGCAAGCAGGTCGATGGGTTCACTGCTTGCATCAGTTCGAAGATGTTTGCGGTCAGGGGGAACCTTCTTCCAGAATGATTCCGCTCTGATTGAGGAAAGCAGGATGATGTTTCGGTAGGCATGCATCTGGCACGGCGTTCGGCGATTGGGTGCTCTTATTGGGGTTCTATAGAACAAACAGTATCTATCCATCTTGATACAGCATCCCGGATGATGTTGTTTCTCGTGGGGCTAGGTATGGTCATGAAAAAGGCGGCAACGGTCTTGACAGCATGCCTTCCATGTCACTACGGCGACGAGGGAAAGGCAGAGCTTCTTGCAAAGTATGAACGGCAAAGGGAAAAGCGTTCCCACGGTGATTCAAAGAATCACATGCTCAATAGATGTCAGCTAAGAAATGGAAGAGGAGGATGAGATTTATCAGGACCCGTCCGAGAGCGCCAATTACACGCTCTATGATCATATCATGAATTCACAAATCACGAAAAACGTGGTCCATGTTTACGGACGGTTACCCAACCGGCGTTTTTTGCGTGAGACCATAGCTATCGGAAAGTAAATCATACTTAAGCATGCACAATCAGGAGGTCTTGAGCGGGGTTACTTTTGGGCTACGTAGTTGTCGCTCCGAAGGTTTCTTACGGTACCTACAGTAAATTAGATATTTTATTCTGGACAATCAAAGGCTATTAATTTATCTGTTGGGAAAGCTCAATCCCCGGATTGCCTGCTGCTCGCTGCTCGCTAAGACTGGCGGTTTATCAGCTTACCTGGGGTAAGTCGTTGGGTGGCCATATTGGATGGATGGCCTTGTGCTGGGAGGAGGATCCTGAATGCTGATGGAGAGACGTGCATGCACTAGGGTGCACTTCGGTTGTTCAACACCGACATGGCGGCAACAGTACAGACAAATCAACTGATTCAAGACAACTGACAGATGGGAATAGTAATGCTATGTGTCAGTAAGATGGCGTACAATGTAGCAAAGAATAAGCAAGGGGGCAGCACATCAGGCTGTGTACACACATGGACAACATTATGTGGAGGTTTTGATGTCCCGCTGTACACGGATATACTTTTCAGGGTATGGCAGTACTGCTCTAACTTTGACCCGACTATCCAGCCCACTAGATTAGACCAGACCAAAGATCCAATGGTCTTTCAGCGTCTGCCTCTGAATCAAAGCCCAGCCATTTGCCGATTTTAGTGCAATGCCGTGGTGTGAAATTCCTGGCAAAACGAGGGGCTCAGGGGTTCCTCCGGAGTCTGGGCAGTGGAGGGGCGGCAATGGAGGGGTAGGTAGATCTGGTCCCAAATTTTCCAGGGACTTTGGTTGGCAACTGATGAAAAACTGTCCGAACATTTTTTTTATCTTATCCGGCCCCTCAATGCTTACTACTTTATTCTCCTCCTCTTTCACCTTCCCCTCTTGCAATCTTTGTTTCCCTTTCACTCTCCATTCATCTTTCATACAAATACATCTGTTTGTCGTGTTTCCGTAAGTTGGCACAAAATTGCACAATCGTGGTTGCCGTTTGCTAATCTGTGCTCCCCTGTCTCTCCCAGATTTAGAAGGGCAGTCCATAAACCCTCAATCAATCTTCCATTCGCATTTTCATATCAGAAGTAAGTGTTACTCAGCTGGTCAAGGGGGCCCGTTGTTGCTGATTGGAAAGCTCACTGACTGTGTTGGTTCAGAAATGGCTGCCCCCGCTTCCAAGTTCAAGGTCGCCGACCTGTCCCTCGCTGCCTTCGGCCGCAAGGAGATCGAGCTGGCCGAGAACGAGATGCCTGGTCTGATGGCCATTCGCAAGAAGTACGCTGCCGATCAGCCTCTCGCCGGCGCCCGTATTGCCGGCTGTCTGCACATGACCATCCAGACCGCTGTCTTGATTGAGACCCTGACGGCCCTGGGTGCCGAAGTCACATGGACCTCTTGCAACATCTTCTCGACACAAGACCACGCCGCTGCCGCCATTGCTGCCTCCGGTGTACCCGTCTTCGCCTGGAAGGGCGAGACCGAGGAGGAGTACAACTGGTGCCTTGAGCAGCAGTTGACTGCCTTCAAGGATGGCAAGAAGCTCAACCTCATCCTCGACGACGGTGGTGACCTGACCTCGCTCGTCCACAACAAGTACCCTGAGATGCTCAAGGACTGCTATGGTGTGTCCGAGGAGACCACCACCGGTGTACACCATCTATACCGCATGCTGAAGAATGGAAAGCTCCTGGTTCCCGCCATCAATGTCAACGACAGCGTTACCAAGAGCAAGTTCGACAACCTGTACGGTTGCCGTGAGTCCCTGATCGACGGCATCAAGCGTGCCACCGATGTCATGATTGCTGGCAAGATTGCCGTCGTCGCTGGTTTCGGTGATGTCGGCAAGGGCTGTGCCATGGCTCTTCAGGGTATGGGTGCCCGCGTCCTCGTCACCGAGGTCGATCCCATCAACGCCCTGCAGGCCGCCATGGCCGGCTTCCAGGTCACCACCATGGATAAGGCTGCCTCGCAGGCTCAGATTTTCGTTACCACCACCGGCTGCCGTGATATCCTGGTTGGCCGCCACTTCGAGGCTATGCCCAACGATGCCATCGTCTGCAGTGAGTAATAATCCTAGACTGGAAGGAGATCCCCAAAAAATCAGCAGCGTGCTAATCCGCTTTCAAGATATCGGCCACTTCGATATCGAGATTGATGTCGCCTGGTTGAAGAAGAACGCCAAGAGCGTCCAGAACATCAAGCCTCAGGTCGACCGCTTCCAGATGGCCAACGGCCGCCACATCATTCTCCTGGCTGAGGGCCGCCTCGTCAACTTGGGATGTGCCACCGGGCACTCTTCCTTCGTCATGTCCTGCTCCTTCAGCAACCAGGTCCTTGCCCAGATCATGCTGTACAAGGCCGAGGACGCCGCCTTTGGCAAGAAATACGTTGCCTTCGCCAAGACTGAGAAGCTCCCGGTCGGCGTCTACGTCCTTCCTAAGATCCTGGATGAGGAAGTCGCTGCCCTGCACTTGGCGCACGTCAATGCGGAGCTTACCAAGCTCACCGATGTCCAGGCCGAGTACCTCAGCCTGCCCGTCGAGGGTCCTTTCAAGCCCGAACAGTATGTACCCCCCGCTCCCGTAGGGTTGTAACTCAATGGGTTGACTGCGATACTAACAACTTCTCTAGCTACCGCTACTAAACTTAATGTACATCAACGATTCGTCTGCCCACAGGCTGCTGGGATGTACAATGCTTTTTTCTGTTTCGACAAGCATGAGTAGGCATCAACTTGCATGGGTTTCATACACTGGGAACGGGGGTCTCTAAAAGGTTACACGGGGGCTGGCCGGTCATACTTTTCAACAAAAGGCGTTGGCTATTTATGAATGCATGATTCCCCTCATCGCGTTTGATATTTCTGTAGACACTGGCATTTACTGTGTCTCAAAGATACCGACAGCTACGGAGAGAGCTGTACGATCCGTCAACCGGATCTGAATATGAACTGAAGAAGCCACTTGAGCTTCGCCACCATTCCTGGATTCGTCACAAGTCATGCCTTTGTGATATGTTCCTTGACGTGTGACAGAAGCCGTGTGAGTGCGGCAAGCACCCTGAGCAGTATCTTTTATGATTCTTGGGAGCTCTCATCTGGATATGGCGGGACTAGATAGACTAAGCCAGCTGCGGAACTTCAGGGTAGGGTCTATCACCTCTATGCAAAGAGACACGGGATAAGAGATGATGTCATCTTTTCTGTCTAGGAGTAAAGTACTGCTGTATTATCCACGAAATCGACTACATAAGATGGTCACTTCACGTTATGAAACTCCAGTAGTCGGTAGCGATGATAGTACGAGGGTGCCGGACAACCCTTCGTTAGAAAGATGAGTGGGAGCTCACATACGGACGTCATGCTTGTAAGTGAATCTCAGCCAAATCTCAACACTCATCAAATCCCCCTCATCACACAGTACCTAACCTAACATAATCACGGGGGACAAAAAGGCTGGCGCGGCAGCAGCGTTCACGGTTGATTTGTTAGTCTATCCCCTGGACACGCTCAAGACACGGCAGCAGAGCCGGGACTTCCTAAAGGAGTTCGCGGACCCATCGACGAAGACCCCCCGTCTGCCGCCCCGGCACCTGTTCAAGGGCTTGTACCAGGGCATAGGCATCGTAGTGGTCAGCACGCTCCCGGCCGCGGGCACGTTCTTCACGGTGTACGAGGCGTCCAAGTCTCTGTTGGGTAGCCAGAGCAGCCGAAGCTCGAGTTTGTTACAGATACCGCAGCCACTCGCCCATTCGGCAGCGTCGGCTATCGCCGAATGTGCGTCCTGTCTCGTGTTGACGCCCGCCGAGGTCATCAAGCAGAACGCGCAGGTGCTGCAGGAACAACAGGGAGTCACGCCGCCGAACAAAGAGACTGGTCGGACCAAGGGGGGGCTGCTGCCGTCGTTCATGAGGAACTCTACCTCGCTACAGGCGCTGCGTCAGCTGGGCGGCACTGGTGCCGGCCCGAGGCTGCTCTCGGGCTACACGGCCCTCGTGGCGCGGAACCTCCCCTTCACGTCGATCCAGTTCCCCATATTCGAGTTCGTGCGGGCGCGGCTGTGGGCGCGGCGGCGCACGGGGTCCGGAAAAAACAACCCGGATCATCATATTCATGGCGGCAATAATGGGTCGTCGTCGGCCGTCGACGACTTCGGAAACGGCAGGGAAAAGCGGAGTCTGCTCGAGACGGGCGTCATCACAGGCGCAAGCGCGGGCCTGGCCGGGAGCTTTGCGGCCTTCGTCACTACGCCGATGGACGTCGTGAAGACGCGCATAATGCTGTCCGCGGGAAGGAGGCGGGGAGCCGATGTGGAGAGCGAGGCCAGTGGGGGGCAGGGGGTCTGGCGATCAGGGAAGGGGAACGACCGTTCCTTGGGAGGCTTGGCGGTTGCAAGGCAGGTTGTTTCTGAGAGAGGCGTCGCCGGGCTCTTCCGGGGTGCATTGCTCCGATCTGTGTGGACAACCGTAGGCAGTGGCCTGTATCTGGGCATGTACGAAGTTGCTAAGGCTTGGCTCACAAGGGGCAAGGGAGACGGCGACGAAGATGCCTTTCCGTAAGAATTGTTAATGTGCTCTGAAAGCAGAGGTTATGAAGACACACTGCTGTCCGAATAATAAATAATGTTATATTCCATACATCTCGGGCCGACCCCTTCATTTAATGTCAAATCCCACCCAGTGTCGATTATAAAGGCAGTCGATCACTGCCCTTCGGATCAAAGTAATAATGAAAACGATAACCGAGGACGCAGTGGTAACATTCAGGGAATGAGGGTTTTTATGAAGCAGCAGGGTGAGGATGGGAGTATTTCCTGGAGTAATTTGGTTGTCGTTCCTGGCACCGGAGGACGTAAAGCTCATATAGGCTTGTTCAATACTTCGTGGGAACGAGAGCCATGGGGATCTTTCACTGTCACGAAGTCTGCTCGACCCTTACAGCAAATACAAATCGATTTTCAAATTGGAGTTAGCAGATTCCATGAGCTGTGGTAGACCAATATATGCTGCTCGGTCTTGAAATCGTCTGCTCGTCAGAGCCTAAGTAAAGTTTAGACTGAGGATGGCGCTGTATATGTTTTGCTCTCCACCTCTTCGCTCTTGTATGGCGTAAATCCTTAAGTGTAAACTGGAGCCGCGCACCGCTTCAACCATGGGGTCTTATCTGGATTGATAATCTCGAGTCCAGAGTGCCTTTGTGACCGTGTTAATCGGTCGGTCAAGTCTCCCTCACGAATGACTACTTACTTACCTATAGATCCGCAAAGATCAGGGTTATTGTGTATATCCGTTACCACATGGTTCTTGGGGTTCCCAACGAACGCTCAGAACACTGTTTGTTACCCAGCAGCTTGTTTCGAGAGCAGTTGCGTCCGGACGAAAATCAAAATAAAATAAAAGGCTTTGAAGCTGGGATGTCGGTGGTCCGCGAAGCCGAGTTCTACATGATCCGGAGAAGAAATGACGAGCACAGACTTTGCCTGACTGCGTGAAACGGGATTACGGCCCGTCTGCCGTTTCCCAGCATGCAAAGTTCGATGATAAGGCCGACCGCGTCGGGGCAGTTCTCGACCAGGGACGAAACTCCCATCCATGCGTAATTCATATGTGCGATGTTTGTCGCCATATTCGGGAAGTGTTTGAATAATTATTCTGTATTAATAGCCTTATTACTCAGGATCAGGTTAAAACATACAGGCAAGGGGCGCGGAGAGCCTGGAGGCACGCCATTTGCTATGTCTGATTCGACGGCACCTGGCAGCCTGGTCGTCGGTCGAGGAGCCGCGGGCGGGCAAAGAGCCTAACACTAGCCTAATAAGTGGCAGGTAGACTAGCCCCAGAGTATTTCTTTTCATTTCGGATCGTCTGCATACGAGGCGAAGATCATCGTTGTGTGCCGCGCGGGTATGCTAGATTGTTGACATCAAAAGTCCTCTCCACCCGTCTGACAGGGGCATTGGTGTGCTCTCGCCAACCGGGATGAAACGTCATGAATCGCTGGCATGTGCACCTTGGTCTATCCGTAGGTTAGGTGCTTATTCCAGCCATCGACCTACCAACGGGAATGCACCTTGTTATTAGATTGCCATGCGGCCCTTCCAGAAGGATTTTCGTCCCTAACCATCCATGACGCCAAGAATATCGTTCCCTAACATATGTATTTGTCTGCTCCGGCTTGCAGAAGTTGCTGGCTCAGGAGCTAGGTTAGCCACATGGTCAGATATGAGTATGCTGTATTTGTGAGTACTTAACAAGACTGGAGTATGTAAGTCCTTGAGCAGGCAACTTTAGCCTGGCTCGATATTTCGAGCAGTCTCATCTGGGCCAGTATGACGGCAACAGGTTGGAAGAACAAGACACCCCATATCATATTATCTACCGTTTTCTGTGGACAGGTTCTGAGTGCCATATTAACAACTGGGCCTGATCGCCAGGGCCCTAGGTTCTCTAATTCGTCGTGGGCCTCATATACTCCTGTACGCCGACAGTCTAGAAGCATACACGCATGGGGTAGGTCTACCGCTGTATGAGAATAGATATGTGAGAATACATATGTGTATAAGCCAAGTTTAACCTTGTCATGTTGCGTTCGGGGGTCCGGGTGGAGTCCAAGGTGAGCCGCTTAGCTGCACTCGAAATTAAAGATACAGTACTTCTGTACAGCTTAATTCAGGGCTCAGGGAGCTCCCAGATTGGCATGGACGGGTAATATGGACGAACAGCATGCCCCAGGTAGTAGGTAACCTAGGTACTCTGTAAGGTTAGACGTGGCGTGGGAATCGCCCGTCCCGCGAGCGTGACGCGGACAATCTGGTTAACAAGGCCAATGACAACGGCCGACAGAGGTCGATTTTTACCATCTCATACACTTTGCAACTCAGGTCAGAATGATTTATCCATTCTGGGCCCTGTTGGCCCGGATCATACAGGAAGAATGGGAGATGAGGCCCTGTCGTTCGTCCCCTAGTCTACCCGCCGGATGCCTGGAGGTTTGGATACTCTCTCATCGACAGTGTGTAGATTACTGCGAACCAAGACATCGGCACCAAGGACTCGTGTTACCAAGTGGCCTCGCTTTGAGGCCAAGAGTTCCGATGCCAAGCCTCTGTAGAGATCAATATTTGCTGCATGGTTCAACGCACTCGGTAGGGGGACATAACGGGCGACCCAGACCAGATCCAGGTGGCTTCTGGGCAGCCACTGTGAATAACTGAGGGGCTGGACGACGGCACGATATGGTTGGACACGCATGGCCCGTGGCTCAGGTTGGTGGGTGGTATGCAAGATGTTATGGACGCCATCTAGAGCACTGGGTGCTTGAGGAGGCATTATCTTTGGTCTCGTTGGAGACATTGGACAAGTAGCCCTGACCATCCTTATCCTCTCTCCATGCCATGGTTGCTGGGAAATGGTAGAGGAGGTGAAAGGTAGCTTCTACGTTACCAGTACAAATACCCCGAGAGAACTCACGAAGAGCCTGATTACCCCATGGGCAAGAAATATTTTACATGCAATAATGATGATAAAAGCTCGGCAAACATTGATTGTGCATGACCTTCAATAATTGAATTCCAACCCGCATAGAGTAGTGCTCACATGCACTACATACATATCTAGTTAGGTAAATGCGCCACGCCTCACCTTGCATGTTGTACATTGTTATCAGCAGTACTTCTTTACAACAATACCTCTGATGTACTGCTTTCCAGCTGTGCAGGAGTGCATCAAGACGCCAACGTACCTTAGGTACCTACTGTACCTACATCAAGCAGACTAGTCCAACAACAGTATGCAGTCAGCTAACTCATTATTATGTACATGGTTAAGGTGTCATGTTTACCTACCTATGTAAAGGTAAATAGTTAAGTTCTATCGGAAGCAGATCCTTTCAAGTGCCAACTTCAGTTGAGTGTGTGCGGCGTACAGTAGTAATCACGTGCCTGCTGTTTCTGGACTACAGAAAGGATGCCCACCTAGGTAACGCCACATTAAGGTACATTCCATTCCCCTTAGTCAGTACAGTACAGGTAAGGTGTAACTTTAGGTACCTCCCATTGCTATTGAAGTCACACCTGGTGCACCATTCTTTTATCTCGAACCCGAACTTACTTGGGTCCTTGGAGCATCATTCTCTACCTACAAGTACCACCCACATGCAGGTATTGACCTTGACATCGATACTGGCTGATTTTTGGTCGCATGTCGCATCGCATGCACGATGGCTAAAAGTACCTCAGGTAGGGTGATTATGTATCTTTTGCATACTGACGTTAGGTCCAGTTACTTGCTAGCCTACAACCAGATACTCGATACCTGCCATCTGGCCAGTTAACCAGATATTGCATCACCAATTGTGCATTCCCAATTGTCTAGCTTTTCTGACTGCGCACGAAGTTACCACTGCCTACGTCAGCTCCAAAATTGTTGTACCTAAGTATTCTCTCTAGTACTTGTTCCGAAAATAGTTGGCTTAGTGAGATTTGTCATTTCTACGGCATCTTCAACATAAAATACTGCACCGAAGGAGAAGTCAGATCCGGAAAGTCAGCGTAACCGAGACGTCTCCAGAGCCAACACAACAATATCGACGGCCGACATTGACATTTACCTGCTCCCAGCTCGCGATCCTCTCTCTACTGCGATAAAGGAGGGAGAACACAATAAGGTACAGTACCACAATTCTTCCGTCACCCTGTACTCCATCTCCCCCTCCCATCTGCTCGTCTCCCTGTTCACTACCAGTACGTATCTAAGGTTACTATACAAACCTGTCTCCCTGGCTATCTATGTACCCACCAGTCTACATACGATCCATCGGTCTGGTATGAGGTACCTGATATAAACATACGCCATTGCCAAATATCGAGCAAAACAGCCACTTCCGTCTCTCGCCCACTTGCTCCGCGCCTAAGTGTGGCCCTCGTTAAAACAAGCCCGGATTCCTCGTGCTGTTATTTTATCGGTCGTGAACCCATTAGGGACGGCTCTGCGCTAAACCCTTGTCTCAGGTGGCTCGGGAAATACAGCCAGGAGAAGAGCTCTACAGGAGCGTCTTGATCTGTTTTTATTCCATATGTACAGAAGTATGTATGTACTGCAACTGACTCCAGGCAAGGTTTATCAGGTCCCTGGTTGGCACTATTTCTTCCCGTCGAAGCAGCCCTACCTAGTCTCGCTGCTGTCTAGATCTATGTATGCTCGCGCCTAGGCCAATCGTCTCCTCGTCTTTGTAGGTACATTCATTCCTGCGTCTTATGCTAACCGTTAGGACGTTGAGACCGCTTGCCAGGCCGGGGAAGTACATGTTCCTGTACCCTCGTACCCTGGTCACTTTTTGCAGCATGTTTCCACTCTCCAGCATAAACTTCCACTCCCTGCAAGACCGGGAAGCGAAGTAAGGATAGGATAGGGACGAGAATGAGGCCGATGAGGCAGAAGTAATAAATAACGCCCACACGCTAGATACATGGGATCTGGCCGCACGTACTCTATACAGATACGTATCTATCTGTCTACCTACCTAATCTTTTATCTCTTCCCACTCGCTATCTATCCATGTAATGCATGCAGAAACAAACTCGCTACTACCCCCCCTCGCTGCACGAACACACCCATCCACCCAGGCAGCCTCAGAGCTCCATTCCCTGAATTCCGCTGCGGGTGTGCAGTTTTCTAACCAGGCTCCGGTCGGACGCTAAGACGAAAAGAGTAGCCAAGTGGCTAGACGGAGTCGATGCAAGAGAGGGAAAAAACGCCCAATTGCACCGACAGGTTAAGCTAACAGGAATCTCGGCCCAGGGTCGCGTCGAAACACCTCGAACATCGGACCACTACACACCAACAATTTCTTGCTCTCTCTACTGTTGCGGCGCTGCGCTTCCCCCTTGGGATTCCATCCCCTGGCTCCTCGTGCACGCACGCACGCACACACGCACGTCTCGCTTGTCGCATACCTCCCTAGCTGGCTACCGGTCTAGGTACCGCGCCGCTCATTCCGGGGTTCTAGGGCCTACCCGGTCCAGTCCCTGGTTCGCTGCGGGCTTCGTTACCTTTTCGCAGCAGCTGTTGCTACCTCGATTGTGCGTGCCCCTGCTTAGATCTCGACCCCCCGTAGGAGGTCCAATTTAAATCCAAATCAAAATGGCAGAGGCACAGGAACAGCCACAGGTTCGACCTCAGCCTGAACCAGCCTCTGCCGCCGCTGAAGAAAGAACCCATACCCTCCCACCATTACTACCACCACTACGAGATCAACGGCAACAACAACCGCAACAACTATTACCGCCGCCGCCGACGCCAAATATCAAGCCAGAGCTTGCGTCACTGCTTCTGTCACCTGCTTGCCAGACACGGGAAAAGTCCAGAGAGGCGCAGAGTTGGGCTCCGACGCCACCTGAGGCAGACACCAATGCCTCCCAACAACAGGAGCACATCCGAGAACCTGCGTATCCTCCATCCGATGCAGTACCAGAGTCAGAAATAGCCACCACATCAGCGCCGGAGAGGGAATCAGAGCAAGGAAAGGGCCAGGAAGATCGAGGCCACGAGCTACAACAGGATCAAGTTTCGAATGTTTCCATCTCAGCGCCCACGTCAGAACCGCTCACCTCGCCGTCTGTCTCCGTGACAGCGGCCACCACAGTCGCTACTGAGCAGCACCAAGAGTCGACGCCCCACACGAAACCGACAGATCCAGATACTCCTCCTCGGGATCAGCAAAAGACCAGCAACGAAGGGAAAGAACGGGACGGCGCTGTTTCGCCGTCGCGGGAGACAATGTCGCATAACCTACCCCAGGGACACGGGACTCCGCGCCAGCCACTCCATTATCCGACACCGTCCACTTATGCGACAGGTGGCATAAGCAATGCGCACTATGGCTACCAGAGCACGGCGCCACAGACGCAAGATCTATACAGGGCAACCGCACTCACACCAGCGAACAATGCGATGCCACTGCCGAGTATGCGCACCTTTGATCCCGCGCAGCAGCAATCCCAACAACAGCAGCACATGGCCGCCGTAGCCATGCCCGTATCACCGGGGCCGTCGGTGCCGGCTCAACAGCCTATATCATATTATGGGCAACAGATGGCCATCAGCGGGGTGGCGGGTCACCCGTATGGCAGCCTAGCATCCGACACCATGGGCCAGAGATATGCTCTGCCTCCTCGCGGGCCGAGTCCTGTCCTCACAGGTACTAGGCACAAAAAGGTAAGCAAATATTTATATTGATCCTCTGGTGATTGTAGCTTATAGTCGGGTGTCCTAACGGGGGGGTGTTCTTGTCTTGTACAGGAGATCAGGCGTCGAACCAAGACCGGATGCTTGACGTGTCGCAAACGTCGTATCAAGGTATGTATCGAAGATCCGATCCGCGCACCTTTCAATCAAGAACGCAATAAAGTTTTGCGTGTTGGCAAATATTGGATATTCTTTGGGGGGGGTTCGATTTGTGGTTGTCGGTTTTAAGAATTTGGTCGGTTGGACGGCTGCTTGCCCGCTCGCTCCATGGTACTTTCTCGCTTGGGGTTTGGCTTCGCTTGACAGCATGCACCACGCTACTCTTACGCTACTGAGAAGCGAGCGAGCCAGATCCGGCCCCGATCAAGAAAACATGCGCCAGCCGGGGGTCAGACAATTGACGAATGCCAGAAGAAAAGTCTCAACTGGCCCCTCATCCCCTTGGTCCCCAGGTGTGGCACAAGTGTACCAAGTGTTACCCAAAGCTCCGGATTCCGCTCCCCTAGCCCCGTTTTGGTTGCCTTAGGTGTTCCAAGCTCCCTTTAGCTCCCTAGCTCCCTTGTTCTCCCCCTCACCATCCCCCACCTCTTTCTGGAGCTACCTCATCAGAGGACAGCAACGTACCACCACCACCATCGCGCCTCCAGTCCCTCGCTCGCCTTATGAACCGTGCTCACGGGATTACTAACAATAAGGCGCGCATAGTGCGACGAGCAGCATCCAACGTGCAAGAACTGCCAGAAGTCCAAGCGCGAGTGCCTCGGCTACGATCCCATCTTCAAAAATCAACAGCAATCACCACAGCAATCTCATCAATCCCAGCCGACCCAACCTGCCCAAGTATACCAACAGCACCAGCCGTCGCATCAACCGCCCCATCAACAACCCCACCACGCCAAAGCAAGCCTTCAATCGACGCATAGTTCAGTGACTCCAACCTCCGCATCTTCCAGCTCGTCCCTGCCTCGTAGCGGGCCATCCGCCTCGACTCCACTAACGCCCAGTACTACTTCCTCGTATACGGCCGTGCCACTCGGGCTCTCAGCTGCCACCAGTACTCAATCGGCGTCGGCCTACAACAGCCCGCGCCTGCCGTCCGGGGCAAACTCGTTCTCGGCTATCAAGAGCGAAGGCCATCCCTACCATCCGTTGGACTCCACTGTCAATACTGCTCTCACAACCTCGAGTATGTCGACCTCCCATTTCCCAGCGACCATCCCCGTCACCCCTTATCTTGTTGACTACAGAGCCAAGGAGTCGCCCCATCTCAGAGGTGGGGGCTCCTTCGTCCCCATGCTTATGAACTCCTCACATACACCGCACTCGCCCTCCCTGGAACGAACCCCGGCTTACTCTGGTATTTCAGTACACAAGATGAAGGTCCAAGATCTCCTGGCTGTCGGCAATTCCGTCCCGCCTACATTGAATGCTCCCATGACCCAGGAGAAGGTCGCCGAGGTTCAAAATCTGTACGCGCAGGTCTATGCACCGGGGCTGGAGAAGTTCTTTGAAAGCGAGTGGTATCTGAGGCCTAGCGGCGGGCCAAGCGCCCTCGCGTCTAACGCCAAGGTGCAAGAGGTGCTGGCGGCATTCTTGCAGTCTCTGGCTACGACAAGCAAGGACGATGTCGCCGGCATGGCCTATTCGGCCAACCTCGAGTTCCGTGTGGTTTGGGAGTTGGCTACTTTGGTGCAATATGCACCCGAGTACAAGGTCATGGCAAGCAACGGTATTCCGCCAACCGACGATGTGGGCGAAGCTCGGAACCGAGTAATGGTATTCGACACCTTACTCTCTGGAGGCTTTCTCGATCGAAATCCCCTGAGTGCTCCGGTCGGCAACCCTGGCCATGCAAGCCATCACCGGAACAGAGAGCTGAAGTTCTGGTATGGTCTCGGACAGTTCCTTATGGTGCGAGATCATCCAAACATGGATGTGACGCCTCAGAGGGATCACGTGCTGGGACAGCTCCGGGAGCTGCTGGATGGAAGAGAGAACAGGGATGTTCTGTATTCGCTAACCGTTATCCGGGCCTTGACGCACAAGTTCCCGCCCGACTTCGAGAGCATGTTACCACCGCACCTGGACGAGAGCGACCCGAAGAGCAAGCTAGCTGTGGCACGGAAATTTGTCCAAGAAGAGGCACGTGTTACGGGAGGAACGACCAATGTCGTTCGGAGGTTCTCGGAACTCGGTGTCCGAGCTTTCATTACGCCAGGCTACAATATTGCCCGGTGAGAAATAATGGTTCTGAACTGTCCGACTAGACTGCTGGGTTGATAGACAACAACCGGATTGGGACAGAAAGAACACGAAGAGATGGTAGAGTCTGTTTCTTGGCACGGGAAATTGGTCGGCAACTTGTTTTATGCGTTGGCGTCAAGGCAGGTCAGAAAACTTTTTTTGCACGGCATGGAATCAGGGTCATGTTTAGATACGATGTACGATTAAGCTCAGAGAACATCTGCAAGGTGCAGCATGGCTTCGGTTGGTAAACGAAAGAAAGAAGAGCATGGATGGAGGTGGACAGCCTGGCAAGTCCGACTCGTTCAGCACCCGCGCGGCGTGTTCCTGGGTCGAGGAAACAGAAGGGGCTCGCGCAATCGAGCCAAAATGATATATATTTCTGCGCCTCAAAAGAGCGGTGGCTGCACAGTGGCTCGACTTTGGAAGGCCATTCGATTGCACGGAAGTCGGAATCCGGCCAGGGGAGCATGTGCTTGGATGTACAGGGGGATGGAAGCTAGAGTAGGCGAGTCGCACACGTGTGTCATGATCCATTGGCCAGGGCCCCAGCCTCCAAATGGCACTTGAAGGATCCGTCATGGAACTCATGTTGGCAACAAGCGAACTCTCACACATGAGATTACGCAGTTAGTTGTAGTCAGTTAGTATTACAGTTGCAAGGTACGGTGCTGACCAACTTAAAAAGCACCACCAACAATCTCGAAGTGACTGTAATAGTTTATCTCCTTTTTCCCTCTGCTACCCCTCCCCCCTTCGCTTCCTTGAGGCTTGGACAGCTTGCTGACTGTCAGTTAGCGGGCCCTTTACATATGCATGCTGACGGAGCCGGGGGGTTGGGGGGGGGGGAGACTCTGCCATGGCCAGGCATCGGTTCCGAGCTACGCAGGCGAGCTTCTGTTACATTTGGTAAGATGTTAATGCGTACTGGCTGACACCAATAAACTTGTTGCGTAGTTGATACCAACAGTACAGAAGTCTACTAAAATGTAGGGTTGCTTGATTCAACAGGCCATCTGTCTAGCTAGCTATAAGAGAAATATATAAGTTTTGCTTTTCAATGAGCTGACCCGTTAGTTCAACGTCTCGCAGTCTTACCTAGCATAATTGTGTTCTCCCTTTACAGACAAGGAGTACTGCTGTCGTAGACGCGGAATTATCAGGCACAAAGGCAAGAATGTCGAAAGGTACTTAACCTTACGTACTTGCAAAGGGCGGGTGTTCAGTCTACATAAGGTTAGGCCATACAAGGATCCGAGCATAAGTCAAGATGAAATTGCAGATCCGGAGATCTGTCCTGAGGATCTATCTGACGATCTGGCCCTCTCTTTCTCTTCCACTTCCTCTCTCAACGCTCTATGATGATCAAAATCCATATACTGTACCAATCCTCCGTCGTCCACCCCTCCCCCTTTTTATTTTGCTTGTCCCCCTGTGCATCCGCGTCCCGCCACACTGTTCTTCCTCTTTTCTGCTGTACCTCCCATGCCATCCTTCTGCTATCATATGTATGTATGTTAGTACAGGTTACATGCATGGAAATAAGGGGGATTTAAAAGTGAGATTAGGCAGAGCACGAGTACAGCATGAGGGCGGCGGTTTGGCTTTTTCACTGTGGTTCCATCTACCCCTGTCATTCGATGCTGCATTGAGTGAGTGGTTAGCAGCCAAATGATTATTTCTATTTATGTGCTTGTTTTGTTAGGCATATGGATGGATCTTATTATATATATATTGGGCTACTTAGTAGATAGGTAGTGCCGGAAAGCACAATAACAGACAGATAGGCATACGGTATATAGGCAGCGGGGTTCTCGAGTAAGGTGACGAGGGGAAAGGGACATGATTTACCAATAGGGTTACATGAATGCAGTGATACATGGACAACGGGAGCTCCGCCTTACATATACTTACAAAGGAGGAAATTCACGAGATAGGCAGGCCGCCAAGCTAACATCCGATCGGCCTCGGCCTGACATGTGCAAGAGCCGTGGTTTAAGGCCTGGTGTCAAAGGTTTTATCAATTGCTACTTAGGTATCGGGAAAAGCTGTCATATATAGTGTATCGGTAAGTCTTTACCTGGCGTTACTGGTTCAAGATATTCAGCGAAGAAGCCACTTAGATAGACCGTAGGCTCGCGGCCGTTTTTATTCCGACGCTCATGACACTCATCATCCCTTCTGCCGTTTATTATGTTCTAGCAAGCTAAGATCTGTAGCAATAGTCTAGGCATGCACACTTTGGACACGATCTTTCTTCTAATTTCTATCCATCATCCTCATTTCTGCATTTCTATCCTTCCTACCTTGTCTCTCCGCTTTTGTTGTTCTAGCTTTGTTATGATGATGTTGTGTTGTGCTTGTCTCCCTGGCTCAATCTATCGACATGCTTGCTTACTTGGCGCATATGCAAAGGAGTAAGTACAAGCTGACCTCTCTCTGTCTTTTCTACCTAGGCTTTCAACATGGGGGCGTGACGAGGTAGCCCTATGTATATAGTATGCAGGGGTCGTGCTAAGGTTAAGACGGAAAGAATCAAAACAAGTAAAGATGGCGAAAAGGAACGTCACTTTAAACCGAGATACTGTTTACACTACATCAAGAACTTAAGACGACGATATGCAAAGAAGTGGTGTTCTAGACATGCTTTCTTTAGGTTAGTTACCTGCTGAAATAGCACTGCCGGCCGTGACAACTCTGTGAGCGTATTTTTACTATGCCCTATGTATTTCATTAGCATCAGTATCATGCTGTCTCTCTCGCTTATATCTGTCAACTCACTTCCGGACAAACTGTCTGGAAAGAATAGACTTTCAGTCTTGCCTGCTCTATCTACCTGTTCGTGCCACTGTATCCGGTGCGTGGACTCAGCTGTTCAGTTGTCAATGCTCAGCTGAACTAGACCTAGATAGATAGCGAAAACTATCACAGTTCAGCCCTGATTTGCCGGCTTTTGCGTGCAATGTTTCTCCTCTCGCACACTTAAGCCAAGAGTGTCTTGTGCTTTTGCCCATAAGATAGGTAAGTAGGTTAGATCAATACTCGTAAACTTGGCATATTTATAAGTTCGAAATATGCACTCCGATCATGACACACGCATAAAGGTCTAGGTCTTAGGGGCCTAGAACTAGATAGTACGATGCTATTGAAGATTAGTTCAAAAATGCAGTTGCTCTGGTGGGAATATATGGCAGCCAGCAACCAGGGGGGGGGGGGGGATCACCCCGGGATATCATGATGATCCCCTTTATTGGCCATATTCCCTAGATTAGGCCTGTACAACATCCGGGGCTTTACTCATGCAGACTCGACGTTTACTGCGTTTTTGTGCTTTGACGGTTCAAAGCTAGATCGCCATTTTGTCTCCTCCCATGCGTTTATGCCCTGCTTCTACTCAGGACTGGGTCATTGAAACATCTGTCATGATACCTTAAGTACCTACCTACATAGTCTGAGTCGATCGGGAATGACAACGTAGCTCACGTAGCCTCGACCTATGGAACTACCTACCAACGTAAGAGCACTTCTCAAGATAACCCCATTACTGATGAACAGAGTATCGTAGGCGCTTATGTGTTACAATAGCAAAATTGCCAAACTTGAGCTTTTATAGGAGATAGGAGGCAAGTGCTGATAGCTAAGCGGGGGTATCTATCATTTCCTTTTCGACATTACTCTGAGAAATGCTAAGCTATCTATCATAGGCGAACATCTTTAACTCTTCTAGGAGCCGGCTTGCAATACATTGTACAAATTCAAGAGAGTGCGTAGTCTATTGCAGCGGATGGCTAACCGTCCGTTCCACTGCTTCGGAAAGTCGCACAAAGCGCCGCATAGTGATGGGTCAGGTCGAGCACGTTTTGAGGCAGAGTTGTCGCCTGAACAATCGACCTGACCTTGACCGCACCCTCTTCTTCAATCAGGACCCTTATCGTGTGGAGCAGCTCGGGGGAGAACTCCGAGTACCACCGGTATTGCCACGTCACCAGCCGAATGACGGCTTCGACCGTAGCGCGGATATCCTTATTCCTCCGGTAGACTCGCAAGATGCCCGACAGGGCCTTGGGACTAAACCGCGCCGCAAGACACGCTCTGTACGCCTCTGCCGCTTCATCGTGGTGCTGTAGGCGTTCCGCCAACGCGCCCAATATCTCCCATTCCTCGGCAGACTTCCTATACTGCATCGACTGCGCCCGGTACTGCGCCATTTGGGTTCGCCAGATGGTATAGACGCGTAGATCTTCGTACAGGACCATGAAGAGGCTATCGAGCCACCGCTCGCACAGACGTTTGTTGTTCAGTCGAGAGAGGTGCTCGTCCGTAGTTGTCATCTGAATCATGGTTAGCGCCTTCCCTGTAGCGACGGAGACCACCCGACTTACGTTGTCGCCATCCGCTTTCACCTCGCCAGGGTCGATGGTATGTGTCGGCTTCTCCACCGCCTCGCCGCCGGTGTCGTCCCCATTGGTGGCTGCAAGGGTGGAGGAATCTGTGCCTGCTGTGCTCTTCTCCCCATCATCCGTCTCCTCTGACACTTGGTCGCCATTTGTAGAGGGCTCCGGTGATCCACGTAGGCCATCGGTGCTAGGATTGCGCTTTGCCTGCGCTTGCGACGGATCGTCTTGTCTATCGCTGCGATACTCGTCCTCCATGACAAAAACCGAGCTACGAATCTTGAGCAACTGGTCCCACCCGATCTTGGCCGTCATCTCAGTAAGAATGTTGTAAGCAAGCTTGAAGGTGCCACGATAGTTTGCCGCCCTGAGGTTCAGCAAGCTTGGGTCGACTTGCTCCGAGAACCGGGACTCCGGCTCGCTATCGATCTCATCTAAGCGCGTCTCGGGGAGCGTCGGAAGGTACACTTCTTTCGGCTCTGGCATGACCGGCGCATCCTTGTCCTGGTACGTGAACATCGGACAAGAGTTCAAAATCGTCAAGGCGTTCTCCCAATCCTCCAGAGCAACATAGATCTGGGCCAGTCGAGCCCACGTACCAAATTCGCTGGGGGCAGCGATGGTGCTGCGGTCGGCGCAGCCCAGAGCCATCTTCAGGATCTCTTCCTTTTGCTCAGGCGATTCGGCCGTCATGGCCTTCTTCATGAGGAACTCGGCCTGGGTGTCCAGCATGACATAATCCATTGGGGTTTCTTTCAATGCCTGGAAGAGGGCTCGTACGCCTTGAACTTCTTCGTTGCCCATGAATAATATCTTAGCAAGTAGAGAAGAGACCTCGACGTTCTGCGATCGTAGTTTCTCGAAGAGATTGATGGCAGAGGTAAAGCGACCGGTGGTATGGAAATACTTCAAAAGCCCGGAAGTTAAATGGTTCGACACGTTGTTTGGCACCTGCACGATAGAATCGGAGCCCAGTTGCCAGCCTACAACATCCCTTGTCAGTTTTCAGCTCCCACAGTAGTAGCGCTAGCGCCACACACGCAGAGCAAGCAGAACAGACCTCGAAAGAAGAGCGTCTCGGCAGCACTCAAGAAGCGATGTTCGGTCTCGGTATTTGTAACAGGGTTGAAGCGCCGCACACCCATGATCTTGCGAATGGTATCTCCGCTCCCGTCATCGGCATAGGAGTAAGCGCGCAAGACGCTGCAGAGGTATGTTTCGAGCCAGAGTTCCTCGGTGGCCTTCCGCTTCTCGCCTCTCTCGTCGACACAGAAAGCCTCAACGGTGCCAGGAATGGTGACATGGACCCGCATGTCCAGGCGTGAGAAGGCATTGTAACAGCAGTAGACTCCCTGGACTATTTTGTGTGTGGGCGCATGGCCGTGTTCCTTGTAAGTCAACGTATTGATGTAGGCAGCAAGACTAGCCGAGGAGGAAGCGTCGACGCCAGTGACATGGTGGTAAACTCCTGTCTATATATAGCACGCACGCGCGTTAGAATTCTGGATGGCAGAATACTCACGACGGCACCTGGACGTACCTGCTTGCCGGTGTTTCGAAGGGTTTGTTTCAGAAGATGGACAAGGTCTGGGGGGCCAAGTTCACGAAGGGAGGCGAGCGTTTCTGTGCGAGCATCGATGGATTCATGTATAATCTCTTCCGAGATCCTGGAGATCTTTATCAGTATAGACCTGACAGGTGTTGAGGGTATGAAAGGCCAACCCACTCTGGAACAGCTGGCGCAGGCATTGCGATATCACTGATATAACTGGGGTTGAAGGAGAACAAGGAGAGACTGCTCTTCTCCTTGTAGCTCCTACCGAAGATGGGAGATCACAGCTATCTCGGCACGAGTTGTCGTGCGGAAGAAGTTGAACAGAGGTTGAATTGCTCCAGTGCACACTGCGGTGAGGCTGAGGTTCATGCACTGCCTAAGATCATGGCCAGCAATTCCAGCTGAAGCACAAGAAAGTTGGATACAACAAGATTAGAATGTTGCACACATGGCAGGACAAGGGAGAGACATAATGTACCTAATGTTATGTAAGAGGTAGTCTGATGCATGTACAGTGTACAGGGTAAAAGCCGCTAGGTTAGGCTGCATTCTGTACAGCCTGTCAGCAGTAGCTGTACCTGATTTGCTACAAAGTATGCTGTAGGGAAGGTACGAGGTTATGATGTAGTGCCCAAGGTTACCAAGTGGCAGCAACAATCATAGAGAAGGGACACTATAGCTGTTGTACCAGTACCATTCGGTTAATTAATCTCTTAGGTTAAAGTACTTTGGCCTAGCTTAGCTTTCGATCATCGCGCGTCTTGGGGAATTTGCGATTGTTCGCGACAATCCATTTGCAAGGAAAGATCAAAACAAAGAACCTCCAGCTCCAGCTCTTTGCCACTTGTGATTGACGTACTCATAGAGATGAGTCTATCTAGCTTCACCGTAATCCTTAACCAGGAGCAAATATTGTAGAACTCTAGAGTTCCCCCACCACGCGACTCCAACCACTGGCTTTCGCAGACTAGAGTTGCTTCGACCTTGATCACAAGTGCTAACATTATGGTAAACCCAACCAACCACCATGAACTGATGTCGTGGCATTATGCTTATAGTAATAATAGCCTGCTTTTGCAGCGATCAATGTCGAGCCCGAAGATGACTTGGACGAGGAGATCGACATTTCCCGCGAGCTTCAGATCGAGGAAGCCCTCAAGCGTTTCCAGGCTGCCCTGAAGCTGCACGCTCTGGGGCCGAAACACTACCAAGAGGCAGCCGCTGCTTATGAACAACTCCTCCAGTCCGAAATATTCCGCCTTCCCGAGAGCGCCACCGACTTTCAACGTGCAGAGAAACAAGCTCAAGCGCCTGAGCTGTCTGCCGCCTTGACCTCCCCCACCGTTCTCGAAGAGGTTCAACCTGATATCGACGGTGTTGCTAGCAGTCTACCTCAGACTCTCTATCTAGCCTACAAGAACCATGGTCAGTTTTTGCTGGACGGCATCCGCCACAAGGCCAAGGCAGGCGCCGGGGAGGGCGCCGCGTTGCTGGAAGACCAACATGTTCTGGCCCAGGCACAGAAGGCCTTGGACAACTTTAGCACTGCCTTAGACCATGACCCGTCTGATGCCGAACTCTGGAGGCGGGCTGGCCGCGTTGCTGCATTCCTCAGCAGTGCAAGGATCAACAGATATTGCCTCGAGGCGGCCATCGAGCTGGACGACGACCCGGCTGTCGAGGAGGTCGAACCGCCTTCTCTGGCCGAGGGCTTTGCTGGCGAACAGCTGAAAGCGCAACTGGAGGTCTTATCTGACCAAGTTGCACTTTCCCATCCAGCCATGGGTCCTTTTACCAAGAGGACGATGCTCGACTCCCTCAAGAAATATCTCGACCCACTCCCCTTTCTTCCGGACCCGGCACGTTCACTAACTCCTCATGCGCCAACCCTCGGAGAGCCGAGAACGCGCAGTTGTTCTATCTCCGTCTTGATCCCTTCCTGGACAGATCTAGGGCTTGCTCTCCTGAGTCACGCCGTGGCCAAGGGTCTAGGTGCTGACAGGGTTATGATTGAGATGTCTGAACTTGCCGAAGTCATCGATGATGTGCAGATGCTAGTCGAACGCCCTAAAGCGCACCCTGACGGACAAGCCCAAGCAAGTCAGGAGTTGATTGGAGAGCCCGTCACCAATGGGGAGAACGATCCGATGGAGAGTCCCAAGGAGAGTCGAGCCGACCACGAAGGCGTGACAAGCATCAGCTTGCAGGAGCGAAACAGTCCCACATCACGCAAACGCTCCCAGTCGGCTGCAGGTCTCCCTGAGGGCGCAGACGATGAAGCCGTAGACCAGAAGAGGAGCAAGCGGACACGGCGGCGTGACACGACTGCAGAAGCTCTGGACTCGAATGCGCTGATGGCTACCATGCTTCAACCCTACCAGGCCGCCGACAAAAATCTCTTCCAGATGACACGCAACATGGCCGAAAACCTTGGCGTGGAAGACAAGGATACGCTCGGCCGGCTTGGGGAAATCATCGATTCCTGTGCCTTGGACACCCGCACTTCCAGACTAACCAGAAGATCGATGGTTGATTTGCGCGACTCCTTGACGAAGTTTGTCGACGGCCATGCCAAGATCCTTCTGACCAAGAAAGCCTCACCACCCGTCGGACTTAATGCCTTCCTGGAGAACTCTAAGGCGGGTTCACAGCAGCATAGCTCCAGACCCGCATTCCATGAAACAAGAGGAATTGTGTCTTTTGTCCGTCGAGTCAACAATGACTGGATGGATCTCCAGGAGGTCGTCTTTCTCTGGATCCAACATATTGGTGCGAGCTACTTGAGCAGCACCTGGTCCGAGGAGCTCAAGCGGATCGTGGTCCAAACGATAACACATTTGCACGAACACATCTACCAATATACCCAACATGAGCTCTCGTGCTGCTCGCAAACAGGGGGTCGCGGCCCCAGAAGAGAGGCAGTTGACCAGCTTGTACAGATGCTTTTCGAATTGCATCTCGACATATATGACCGCATCACAAACCCGAACAGTGCTGTCGACTTTGCGACACGCATCGAGACGAAGGCCAAGTTGGACAGGTGGTTTTCCTTAGCCGCGCTGTTGGCCAGGGAACGCGGCGAGACCGAGGACAACTCATTATCGATGCGGTTCCTTTGGTCTTCGGTCTTTGCCGTCACTCTCACGGAGGGGTCTGAGAGGGACCATGTTCTCCAGTGCTGGAAGAGCCTTCGCGATCGTCTGAGTGAGGAGGAGACCCCCGTCAACATATCACTACCCAATAACGCGGTTATGCCTGAAGTCTCTTCATTTGCAGCAGACCGGGAAATATCTAAGCTCACTACCATGGACTTTTTCCTGGGCCTTTTCCAGACGGATACGAAGAGCCCTCTTTCGGTAATCGAAAGCCTGGAGCCAGTCCTAAACCCCGCGTCCGTGTTCGTCGTTATCGACAATGAGTCCGGAGGCGTCTCCTCGCCGTCAACCATAGCAGAGCAGCGGCCAATCACCGAGATCGCCGCCCCGGGCCTGCGCGACCTCTGGAAGTTTCTCCGAGGCACCAGCACCGAACTGCGGCTGTCTCTTTGGTCTCGCCTCGGTAACGCCTACGAAGCGATTGGGTACAAGACCAAGCAATTCTCCTGCCATCTCAAGAGTATCGAGATGATTGCCGATGACTTTGAACGTGATCCATACCTTGACGCCTCGGAGGAAACTCGGCTACCGCTATTCATGAAAATGCTGAAGTTCCTGGACGACTTGTTAATCTCGGCCTTATCAGCTTCTCTTAATGAAGCCACTGCGTTCGACATCATCGACGAAGAGCATCTGAAGTCGAGCATCGCCGCGGTAGCCAAGATCAGCTGTCTGCTGCACGTCCCGTCCATGTACGAGGACGAGGTTCGTGTCGGCATGAGCCAGCACGTGTCCAACAGCTCCACATATCAAGCCTACCTGAACAAGCTCCGTGAAATGCAATGTAGGAACTGGTCCCTACTCTACACCCTTCTCAAAGCCGGCACCTCCTTGAACAAGACAGCCTTCCGCACGCCAGAGAGCGATAGAGCAGAGTATCTTGCCGCTGTTCACCAAGTGCTCGGACTGCGCAAGTTCTGCAAGTCTTCTAATAAGATATTCGTACGGATGATGCGCGTCGAGCTGTTGAAGCAGGATCTCATCGACAACTGGGAGGATTATCTAGGACAAGTTCTCTATGACCTTTACGGCCTCAAGCTGGGGGTGGGCCTGTGCGAAGTGCAGGACCACGGATGCCCGCCCGAGAAGCTTGAAAGACGCAATACGATGTCCCTGGTCGGCAGGATTTCTGTTCTCGCCCACCGGATGCCCATGAAAGACCTCCTCAAATCGGATCTGAAAAACACCATCGATCAAATGCAGCAGGCGATCGGGCCGACCAAATCCAACCAGCAGCTTATACAGAATCTCCGGATATTCAACCATACCATGGCGAAACCGATACACCCCCTCCGGCTGTACGAAGCCTTCAAGGGAAATGTCACCATTGACGCCGTCAGCGTGAACACGGTCGACAGCAGCCTTGCTAGGTTTGGGTGGTTTTTCCTGCTTGGTATGATTGCATTCACAAAGTTCAAAGGTGTCGATCTGAACCGTCGCCAGACGCCTGGCGCGACAGACGACCTTCGCATGGGCGCCACCTTCCTGCGGCAACAGCTCCAGTTCACCCCTGACCAGTGGGACGCGTGGTTTCGGCTAGCGGAGTGTTTTGACTACGAGCTTGACGAGGCCGTCCTGTGGACTGCAGACAAGATGAACAAGGAGCGAGGGGAGCTGGTCAAGTTTCAGCGGAACGCAATCCACTGCTATACGCTGGCGCTCTCGCACTCGCGCTCAGTGATTCTAGACGATACTGAGGAGGCTAACGATGCGATCCATGATCTTTTCCACAAGTTTGGCATGCGCATGTACGCCTCCAGTCGGGAACCGTTTGCCATGGAGCCGTTTCAGCACTCAGACCACAAACGATTCATCATCCACGAGTCGGGGACCGACGCGAGAGAGGTCCACCCCCAGATGCAGGATTACAAGGTCTGGAAGTACGCCGCCAGACTGTTCAAGAAGGCCATGGAGGTCAAGCCCAAGGAGTGGAGGAATCCGTACATGTACGCCAAGTGCGTCTGGAAGATGTACATGACGTCGCCCTCAGACCTCGACCATAACGACCAGATACACCAGCCCACGGTGGAGATGGTTGTCAGTGCTCTTGAGCGGTCAGTCAAGGTGATGTCGGCGTTGCCGAAGCCTCGGCATGGTCAAGACCCGGTCCTGGAACCGCATTACAAGATTGTGTCCGTGATACACAAGCTGGTGATGCGCGGGGATATGGAACCCCAAGATGCGGCCAACGTCCTTCAGCGACAGCCATATGCCATCGATGAGGGTGGTCATGTCGAGCTCCCAGACTTGGAGAGCTGGGAGGAGTTCGTCATCAAGACGCTCACCCATCTGCGCGAGAAGGATCGGGCGAATTGGCAACATCGCATTTTCATGCGCCACGCAAGGATCCTCTTCGATGAGCATTCAGACGAGTCCAGCGTCGTCAACGCAATGGCTGCATTCAGTGTCCTTAGAGAGTCCATGCTCACCAAGACGATGGTCATGAACGTCTGGAAGTGCGATGCCGAACGCCCCGGCCGGCACCACGTCTACACCGAGCAATACGTCAGGTTTGTGGTGAAGCTGCTGGTGGTACTGAAGGATAGGACCAGTTTTGAAGCCATGCTTCGCCGGTTGCGTAAAAAGGGGGCCGATTATTACCACTTCACCGAGCTCTGGCAGACGTGCTGCCTTGCGTATCTGCGGCTTATTCGTCAGGCATATCACATCACGCCGCTGTTCGAGGACGAGTTTAAATCGACGACGGCCGAAGAGTTTGACATCATCACCGCCAGGATCAACAAGTGGTGCACAGACCCGGCTTCGTCACACCCTGCTCTGAGTGCGCTGCAAGAAGTGATAGAGCTGAAGAAGCTGAACGGCGGCCTGATGAGGGTCGGTGCCATTGACGATCTGATAAACGACTCTTACACGGCGCTGTACTTCGACGTGGGCAAGTCGCTACCGGGCCCAGACATTTCTGGGCTCCTTGCCGAGAAGGACCAGGAGCGAAGCCAACCTGACACTCAGCCGTTAGAGAAGAAGGATGCCAAGGATGGAAAGCATTTAAATCCATTTAGCGGCATACTGAACCCCCAGTCTCATGAGAACTCGGGGACCGAAGGCGGGCATGGGGACCCTGCAGTTGCGCACGTGGACGGGGTCCGGCCGCGAAAGGCTGGAATACGAAGGGCCGACGTCTTACGCCGGGCCGAGCAAGCAGTTTTGTGTGCGCTGGAAGGGCCGAAGTCGACGAATGGCAAGACGCGGGCCTCGGTCTCTAGTGGAAAGACGCCTGCAGCCGACGACAACGGCAATGGTGAGAGGCATAGCAGCGAGACAGGCAACGAGACAGGCAGCGAAAGAGGCGACAGGGACGGCGATGTGGACATGAAAGATGAGGAGCCGCAACGGGAATCGAGCTCCGAGCCTGGCAGCGTCCACGACTCTGCAGACGATGAGAGCGACCTCAGCGACGTGCCGCCGGAAGATCTCCTGGACGAGCAAGAGGCGGCGCATCTTATGTTCCCCGGGCTTAGGGGAAGGATGAGCCAGTCGAGAGGGCCTGATACTTCTGACACGGATTCAGAAGAGGCCGGATCGTCCGTTGGCGATACCGAAGGCTAGGCGCCGTTCTCAAGTGCCGTGGCTAGTTCTTCCCCGCCCGCGTCCGCGGTCATCGTCTTTTACGGTCCCCTTGTAACGGAGATAATGTGATCGGTTTCGCGGGCCTGGGACGTAAGCTTGGGGGATTTATTAGCTAACTGGGGCAATTGCATATCACAAGGCGTTTCGGGGGGATACCAGCGGTTACTGTATTGTATTTTATATTATTCGTCGGTGACTCCGTTGCTAGGAAAGGAGACATATTTAGCATGCGTTGTCTTCTGCTGCTGAAATGAGAGAGCGTCTTCCATACTATCAGTTGCATAGGTCTTTCTGCCGCAGTATCACGTGTATTCCTAGGTCAACCTTGAGTTGCCCGCTTACTAAGACCCCATCAACCCCCTATCCTTTTAACGAGTACGTGCAGGTACAGGCTAACTTGGGCAAGTCCATGATATATAAGATGTAGATAATAAGGTAGACGGCAGCCTTGTTGACATCTTCCCATGCACTTGAGTAAATAAAGGGGGTTAAAGGGAGACGACAGATAACCGAGTTGCAGATTTGGTTTTTTTCCCTCTCTCTCTCCATATTCCCCCATATCCCATACAGTAAGTACATCGTCCTTGGATGTAATATACAAACAAAAGTGTGGTATTTTCACTTTCTAGTTTTTCTGCTTTTGGAAGTGGTTTTTACTACACCTTTCACCTTTTTTTTTTCCCCCCGGTGACAAAAACACGCTTTATAACCAACATTTTCACGCTTCCGAAAATTTGATAAACCAGACAAGAAGAGAATAGGAGGGGAAAACGCCGAGGTATCGATGAGATAGCTGGGAACAGTGAATTTTCGCTATATTGGTATCCTTTCGTAACGTAACACCTTGCGGTCGATGGTTTGCTTGGGCTTGGTATTGGTTTGGTTTGGTTTCGCGTGAATATGGCCATAGTAAATATTGGGGGATAGGGGGGGTGCAACTGTGGTTTATTGGTGTACCTATGCAGTCGGGGGGGTATAATAGCGGTTGTTTGTGGAATGTCCCACGTCTCTGTCGGGTAAAGCATGGGAAGTTCATATTTGATCGTCTCATCGTGAAAGGAGTATGTATTAGTAATAACATCGTGAGCAGGTTATTAGTTAGCGGGGCCCCCATGGCCATGGGCAAAAAAATCACTGGACCTGCGTCTCGGGTTTCTGCCGCGAGAATAGCTTCCGCAAGCCGGCTGTCGAGCGGGATCGAGCTCGCGAAGGGAGACTCCCGGGATGTGGTGAGATAGTACTATCGGGGGACAGAAAGGAGTTGGGCGGGGGTGGTGGTGGTGGTGGTGGTGACGTGGGCTCGAAGGCGATGGCCGTATCGTCTCTTTCCTCCTGCCGTTGAGGCGGTAACTTTGGCGGCGGCGGCGGCGGCGGTTGTTGTGGTTGCTGTGGTAATGATGGTGATGGTGGTAGTTGCGGTTTGTCTCTTTTTCGTAAGGGGAGCAAATGCTGTGCGGACGAGGAACTCCTCGCCCCGAAGCCGGCGAGTTCCGGTATCCGGTACTCGAAGCCGTTTTCGATGACGGACGAGCTCGTTGTCGTCGTGGTCGTGATTGTGTCCTCAGTGAACTGCGTCGACTGCGACTGGCGCATCCAGGTCCGGTCACGCGGACTCTTCGCGCTGCTATCGTTGCTCCCTCTTTCTCCTCCTCTTCCTCCTCCTCCCCCTCCTCCTCCTTCTTCTTCGAATTCCTCTTCGCACTCTTCATCTTCAACGTATTCCTCCTCCTCATCCTCTTCCGGTATCTGCTCGCCCGTGTCGCGGTAAGCGGTGGGGTTGTACCGCTCCTCGTCGCCGCAGACCACGACGTACCACCGGATGCTCTCGCCGCGCTGGAGCTGGTCCCGCAGTTTCTCGAGCCACCCGGCCTTCCTCTTACTGCCAGCGCCAGCCACCTTCCTCCCATACTCGTCGCTCGGGCCACGCTGCATGGCCCTGTGCGGGTCCTGCTTCATGCGGGCCTCGTACCGGAACATCTCGTCCGCGACGGACACGGACGTGGTCACGCGCACCACGTGATCGGCCACGTAGGCCCAGGGCCCGTTCGCTCTCGACTCGTCCGTGGGGTCGAACTCCTCCAGGAGCTTGATCGGAGACGGGCTGCTATGTGTATTGTTGTTGTTATTGTTGTTGTGGTCGTTATCGAAGTAATCGGAGGCTTTCGAGGCGACCGTCAAGGATGGTGACAGTAATAAAGGGGTAGGCGCGGAAGTTTGAATCTCGTCGCTACGCCTGCTAGTCCTCGGCCGCCCCTGCGATGCATTGCTCTGTTGTGATATGCTCTCGCTTCTCGTCCTCGATCCACTTCCGTTGGGATGTCTTGGGTCGTCCGGGTAATACTCGCCGGAGCTGGCGCGTGAGACGTGGGAGCAATCGTTAGAGTGCGACAGGTTGCGCTTGTGGAATACGCGCGACGACGACGACGACGATGGATTGTTATGACGTGATGCTGGCCGGTGCAGGGGCGGGAGGAAGTTGAACTTGGCGTGGAAGTGGCGTACGAGGGCGGCCTCGCTCCTGGGGGCAATGACCCATTCAGGGGCACCGTCGTCGATGTCGTGTCTGGCGATGTAGCCGAGCACACTCCTCCTATGCCAGCGGAAGCCGTGGCACAGATAGGTCGGCATTTCTTGTAGAAGCGGCGAGAGAGGCACCAATGCACTGCACTCACACAGTAGACTCGGCAGCTACGGCGCCGGGATATCGGGGACGGCGTTGCTGCTAACGCCCGCCTCGACCTGGAGAAGCTTTGCTCATATAACAGCTGAATGCCGTGGCAGCTTTCTAACCGGTAACTGGACTAGGCTATGTCTGCAAGAGGTTCAAGTAACATTTGATAGAATGTTGATACAAACAGGAAGAGAGTTGAGATGGTGGAGAAATAAGAGGGCTGTGTTCAACTCTCGTATGGTTGACTGGTGTACAGCTGGTAAGCTATTCTCTAATAAGCAGAACTTGGCGTGTGCTTGGACTAGAAGAGGAGGAATGGGGTCTGACGAGTGACGACGACCGGGGGATCAACGGGGTCTAGTCTAGGCTTGACTGGGGGTTTGACGATCCAGATCGCTTTTCCTTGGCAGTGCACTTATGTTACACAATAACTATGTATGTAAGTAGCTGTACATTGCTTGTCACCCACGGCGATGACGCTTAACTACGCCCGGGCTAAGACGTGGATGCAACTCGCGAACAAAGCCAAAGAAAAAGGATGATAGAACAAAGGTCGGGCCATTGGTGTTCGTATGAGTGCTAGGTACACGGTGGCAAGTGAATACCTCACAGAGTCACAGGCCAAGAGCCGCTGATCCATACAAAAGGGAGTACACGGCTTTAAGTACATTGCCAAGAAGTAAGGTTAATGAGATGACAGAAGTAACGCCAAACTCACCAGAGGTTGACCTTATCTCATCACATTTACGGAGTGTAGAGAGATCTTGTACAGAAGAAGGCAGACAGATCGAGCAAGGTCTGAGCAAGGCTTGGTCGTCCTAGACCTTTGGCATCAATACAGCAGTACTGTACGATAGCAACCATCTAGCCTCAAGCAGGGTCTAGCCTCGGCAGTCCGTATATGTGTATCGTCTGACCAGGGGACTTTTACGACTGACCTAGCTACCTAGGTAGGTTAGCCTTTAAGATTGCCTAGTCTATCAAGTAGTCTGCACGCGTCACCTGTCAATAAAAGAATGTCTTGAGTCTTGACAAACAAAGGCTTGCCCACTCAGAGATTCATGGTAGACAAGTACTTAACCTTACACATCATTGCCACTCGTACTCGTACTTGCAAACTTACAAGTTACCCCATCTACACCCAATCCGCATCGTCATCCACCGGTCGTGTGCCCCTAGCCAACGCATCAAACAGCCATATCCTCCCGGTCGAGATCAGATACTGGAACCAGCCAACTGCTTCCTGCATGATGCCTCGGTCGAGGAGGTGGTCGGTCCACAGCCTACCCCACTCCCGAGCCTCCTCGCCGTCGGCGTAGCTCTTCGGCGGCGGCTTTGGCGCCCACCTGAGGCTCGCCGCTGACGTGATCTCACGGACGAGCCTCGTACACTCCTCGCAGGCAGGCCCGTGCTCGCCCTCGTACTCCCATGCGCTGTACCTGACGACGGTGAAATGCATGTACGTCATCGCCCCGATGGCGTACAGACCCTCTCGCGGCTGGCTCGCCGAGGCCACGTTCCCGAGCATCGTCTCCAGCCAGACGTGGAAAGGGCTCGCGGCGGATTTGCTGAGCCCGTACACGGCCGAGATGCCGTTCTCGTGGTTCCCGGCCGCCACGTCGCTCCGCCAGTCGAAGAGGTCGTGCGCGCAGATCATGGCCGTGATGGCGATTAGCCCGTCGTCGTCCAGATCGTCGTCTCCCCCGAAGAAGTTGTACCTGCTGAAGATGGACGTGCAGCCGCTCACCGCTCGCCACGCCATGGCCGCTTCGACGGTGCGCGCGGTGCTCTCGTCGGCGGTGCCGACGGCTTGAAGGAGCGTCCCGTCGATCAAGGTCCCGATCATTCTCCCGCCGCGCTGGTACGCCGCCCCGGCAGCGAGGGCGACCATGCGCAGCCGTACGTCGTAGTCCTCGTGCGTGAACGACCCGTAGTCGTCGCATACGGAAAGATGGGAGAGGAAGGCGACCTGCACCGCCTGGTCTATCGGGAGGAATGCCGAGACGGCAAGAGAGCACGCCAGTGTCCCGATTGAGTGGCAGCCGTTGGCGAGCGGGCTCGATTGCGGATAGAATGCGGCGCCAGCGGTGAGTTCCTCGCGATGCCGTAAGTAGCTTGCCTTCTTGTTCACGTGCGCCACCGATCGTTTATCACCACCGAAGTGATCCGCAACTACGGCGGCGGCTCCTCGCCGTGCCGCCTTGATGGTCGCTGGTCCAAAGCGCTTCACGAGCTCCCGAACCACCTCTGAGCATGACCGAGCCCACAGGGATGCCGCCCGTCGCTCCGTGTCTTGAGGTGCCATGATGACTTCCCTCGCATACATCATTGCGTCTTCCCAAGCGGGCTCATGATGAGATACGGTGCCGAGCAAGGATTTTAGGCCGTCTTTCAAGGTTGCCTCGTATAGCTCCTTGAATGTTTCAGAGTAGCTCCCCAACTTGAAGCACTGTAGGTCGTCGCTAGCCGTGTCTAATAGTCGAGCGAGATCCCTTGCCATCTCATTTCTGACTTGGTGGTCCTTGACGGGAGCATGAAGAGTCATTATGGCCCTGAAGGACTGTCTGTCGCTTTATCTGCCCCGGAGGTGTGTAAAAGTGCTCTATCTCTATCGAACCACCGAGTCTTTCTCAATTTCGAGGTTATATATATACCTTGCAGCGAGGGGGGCTATCTCTCATGTACTGTGCCCCAATGACCCCCATCTCGTGAAGTCTATAATACTCCCTTCCGTACTACTTCTGTCATCTACCCGGAGGCACCTCCACGAGGCCACAATAATGATTCACCGTCCCAGCTGAAGTGTGCTTAGCGCCGCAACGTCGTGCTTAGCCTTGAAGAACCTCGATGGCCTATCGTCTACGTTTACACTATGGAGCTAGTTGGGCATCAATGTCAAATATGCATACGGAAAGGTAGAACCTGCATTAAAGATACGGGACGCTCCGTCCCCTGGCAGTTGATTTATCCCGTTGCGGACTAGGTAGGTTACAACAACACCACTTATAGGTAAGTAGGTAGTCGGTCGATGCATGAGTTGTATGCATGCGGTTGGAGATGGTGGGAGGGGCAGACGGGTCACTCCTGAGTTAAGAGGAGTCAATAGCTTTAGTCTTCGGAGTTGCTTTACGTGTAGTCGTCGGTAACTTCGGGAGTCGACTCCTGTTGCTTTTTTCTAGTGAACACCGCAGTCGGCGGGACGTTGGTATTGATTATTACACCTAACGGGCTCTACTTATTGGCAGTGACTACACGGTGTCTGTTTGACTTACTAGCCCCTGTCGCCTTCTCAGTCACAAATATCGACGCGTCTCGACTTTGTTAAGTAGTACTGGATACCCTCAAGGGCTTCTTTTCTCCATCTCTCTTCTTCTGACCTTATGTAGGCTACTAACATCGATCTACAGGACTGTAAACTACCCCACACTCGACTTATCTCTCTACGTTACAAGCCGCTTCATACTCACTCTTCAGGCGCCTTTCAAGTGCCCAAAGGCGAGATAGCCAGACTTGCAGACACAAGTACAAGCCCCAAGAGATGACGGTCACAAAGAGCGAGAGGGGCCAGTGTAGGTGGGTGACATTAGAGTGGGCATAGAATATCATGTAACCCGGTAAGTCAGTAAGTAGGCACCCTAAACAAAATCAATTGCCGGTCGGGGGCATATGCTGGAAGATTTGGTTGGATTCCAAGCAAAACCGGCCAGAAGCCGAATATCCCGCGATACTACGCTGGTCCATCCTGCGCATATAAAACGCTCAACCCGTATGGGGGTACTCTAGGTTAATAGGGATAAAAGTATGTGTTTTCTTGTCACGTCGCTAGATTTGTTAAGACTCACAGAATACGTGTTGGGAAGAATATGCATGAGGATGGCATAGATATCAAGGAGGGTAGGTCTACTAACGACTAAAAAGCAGTGCCTGAAACAAGAAAAAAAAAGTACTTAACTCGAAGCCTTGAGGCTCATCTACAAGGAAAAACATGTGCGGGAAAACATGGGCGAGTGTGCGAGCGTGTGGTCTGAGCTAGATGTATACCGTGTTACCGAAGTGTTTGGTTACGGCTGGTCAGGAATCTCAAGGGCACACGCCACTGAACAAAACAGGGAAACTTACCACCGGCGATGCCTCTGTCTCGATAGTATCCAGAATTCATCCTCGGGCAATCTCTCGAAAGCTTTCTGCGCCTTCTTCATCTCGTCAATGGCCTCGTCGGTGCCGAGATGGTCTGCTTTGCGGCGAGCCTCTTTGAATCTCAATGCATATCTTGCCCAACGCTCGAGAGATGCTTTTCTCTGGCTGCTTTCACTACACTTGAAGCACCTCTTACCGATTACGCCGCCGTTAACGAGGGTCTCGGGAACGGTATGGATCGTGTCCCGAGCAATGAGGCAAGGCTCAACCCGGTGCGTACACAACTCGTATCGCATAGACATGCGGCAAAAGGGACACGAGTCATTCTGTGCAAGCCACTTATCCGCACAGCCGGAGCAGCAGATATGCCCGCACGGGAACAGGGATGGCGCGCAAGAACGCTCATCCGCCTCTGTCTTGGCCATCTCCAATCTGACCGCATGGCATATCTGGCAGATGAGGTTATGTGGCCTGTCAATCAGGAACGTGATCTTTGGGGATGGGACGAACGCTTCCTCATCTGCTATCCGCTTTCTTCCGTCGTCGCGGGTTAAGAACGCAGGCGTCGTTTCGGACAGGAAGCGCTTGACTAGATACTTGATATACGGACCAATGTTGCGGGACTTATTGCTGGAATCTGCCACGCCAGAGTCGCTGTGAAAACACTCGCTCCGGGATCACTCGCCGCCGAGACTCTCGCTGCTGCTGCTGCTGTTGCTGCTGGAGAGCGTGCTTCCTGTGGTGAAGTCTCGCCACTGCTGAATCGATGTCATCTCGATAGGCGCCTGGCCGGTTCGAACCGTCTGGCGGGCAGACCGAGAGCGAGACTCACCTGGTGCCGGCCCCGTTATGCTCGACGTTAGCGACAAATTGCGGTGCCTTAGAACCTCTTGGGTGCGGCTTAGCACAACTCTTCGCTGTCCGCCAGCGATGCGAGACGACGAGGGGACGTCCTCACCGCTCCAGCAGCCGTCGTCAATGTCGTATATCCTGACTGGGCGTGTCTCCCGGCCATACGGGTCATTCCGGCTACTGGGGGCTCTTCTCTGAGACATTCGTGGATATGGGAAGAAAGGATGCGTAGGCCCTGGGGTCATATGTGGAGTGTAGTTGTGAGTGGCAAGATACCATCAGTATTTTCTCGTGGGAGGGCGTCGGGGCTTCCAACTAGTTGGACATTGAGCGGGCGTCTGCTACAGGTATTATACTTATTGTGATCCCCCCTTGTTGTGCCACACAGCTGAAAAACAGAGGCTTTGTGCGCAGGAACAATGCAAAGTCACGTAACCTAGAGGATTGTGTATGAAGGGCATTGTATGAATGCCCAACCTTACCTATCCTTTGACGTCGAACATTAACGGAGTTCTTCACCGGCATTACAAAGATAACGGTAACGCCTGACGCCTTCATGATCTAGGTTCCTCAGGTCAACAAATGAGTCGCCTTGGAAGCCTGCGTACCTCTGTTAGGGGAGACAAAGCAAGATGGATGAACATACTGACTGCATCTTGTAGTACCGTAGAATGGAGAGAATATCGTAAAATACTCGATAACTTCATGTTTGGAATTCGTTCGCGTTATGCAATAACTGAATAATATTAAGCACGGCCCCCCTTTGCATAACAAGGCTGCATAAGGCGCTACTTGTAGACCAGCCATTTCGCATACAGCTGAACAACTGTACATGGATCAAAATTGGGGGACCATAGCTTCAGCCTCGTTCGTTTCTCTCCCTGATTTCTCTCCCATCCCAAAAGTAAATATACTTACAGCATACATCCCTCAATAATCGACGACTCACATTGGTCCCTTCAAAGAGTCCGCGGCTGGGCTTTGGGAGATCAAAGTCAGTCCATTGCAGGATCACTACGACGGTAAAAATCCCATCTCAGGCTTGCCTCGTTTATAACATAAAAAATGAGGCTCACGGCCGAGCTCCTACAGAACTCCCCCTCATGGCTCAACGCCTTGAAGGAGCGCGAGCTCGATCTTCGAGGTACGTCAGAAAAGGACAGATACTACACATCCATTTGATCTAGGCTTCAAGGTCGAAGGAACAGTCAGATGAGCAGAGTTGATAGCGAGCCCGTGTCGGCATGAATAGGACATCGCATTCCCGCCATTGAGAACTTGGGTGCCGCAGGTGTACGTGAATCTTCTATCCATGTCCCTCTTCCACATTCCTGATGGGATGAAGCAACTTGGAGAGCTATTGCTCAGCGCGCTCGGCGCTTCTTTGCCTACTCTACTGAAGGAGGTACTGACGTCACAAATTTTACGACCTTGCAGCCCCAAGATGCCATAGATCTGGTGGACAACGACATCCAGGTGCTGGGAAATTTCCCGCTCTCGCCGCGGATACGCACACTCCTTCTGGCGCGCAATCGCATCTCCGTCATACAGCCCACCCTGGCTAACTCGATCCCGAACCTCACAAACCTCCAGCTGGAGTCGAACAACCTGAACGAGCTGGCAGACCTAGACCCGCTGGGCGCCTTACCACGGTTGACACACCTGGTACTGCGAGATAACCCGGTGACAAAAAAGGAGGTAAGGGCACCATAGGAGAGCGCGAACGGTCGGAATGGACGGCTGATTAGGGAATCATAGAATTACCGGTACTGGGTCCTCTGGCGTTGCCCCTCGGTCCGATTTCTCGATTACACCAAAGTGAAGGACGCGGAGCGCAAGCACGCGAAAGAGCTGTTCGGCCTAGCGGAGGCGCCCACGGAGCTCGCCACGAGCATCATGGGCATCAAGTCCAAGACGTTCGAGGCCTCTTCCGCCTCGTCCTCGAACGGAGGCGGCGGCGCCTCCTCTGGCCTGTCGATGCGCCTGTCGAGGATCAAGCTCACGGATAAGGAGAAGAAGCGGCTGCAGGAGATGATCAAACGGGCCACGAGCCTGGACGAGATCACCAGACTCGAGACGATGCTGAGAGAGGGACGGATGCCGGCTGGTATTCATGTTGTCGACGAGATGGAAGAATAGGGTACCAGAATGAGGCTTGTTGTCTCTCGCATGTTGTCGAGCGGGCTTAGTTGATGCAGAATTTGATCGCCGTGGAAATACCACACAAACGTTAGGATGAACACTCTGGGCTGGCGGTCGTAACGGCTGGCTCGGTACTATAGCATAATCTGTACCATACCCATGACATACAGAGGGGAAAGGATTCTCAATAATATCAGGTTAAAATTGAATTGCCTCAAGACCGTATCTTTTACGATTATGACTAAGTAACGTGTTGTCTGCCTACACGGCTAAGTTTTCGGTATAATGAATGAAAGATGCTGCCTGTAAGTTGTCTCTTTCTCCTTAGCCGGTAGTATGAGATTTGGCACCCGAGGCTCTTCTCTCCTTTTGTATAACCGAAACCAGTGGCCCAGGATGTGCGATACCGGGCATAGCTATTCTTGAGAGCACAATTTTGGAGATGACTTGGTACCTAATCAACCCTCCATCTCGACATCTTCATCACCAGCACCCCTATTTCTCCCGATGGCGCTGCTTCTCCTGTGCCGCCTTGCACTTGTGGCCTTCCTCATCTCATCCTGCAGCTGTTCGTTCGGGTCCATGGGCGTGTCATTGTCGTTGTCGCGCGAATCGCCGTCGCCGTCGTGATCCTCGCCTGCAGTCTTGGTGACACTGGGAGCTATTAGATTTGCGATGCTACGGGCGCCATTGGCACCGCTCCCGCTGCCACTCTGGCGATTGCTACCGCTCTTGTGCTTCTTGCCGTTTGGCTGCTGAGCGTGGGACGCGCCGTCAATGGCAGCAGACATGGTCTTGGCGCCGCCGCTCAGGTTGGCGCGCGTGGCGGCTGCCTGTGCCTTGATCTGCTTGTACGGCACCGTCTTGGGGACGATGTCTTCTAGGAACTGTAGGTTGTCCTGGTGGGAGACGGCGTTTGCTGTGGGCGAAATTTGTTAGCTTCTTCTTCTTCTTTTCTTCTTCTTCGTAGTTGAATACAAAGTTCAAACTTACCCAGGTCTTTATATTGAATGTTACGTCGCGGCTTGCGCTCCAGCTTTGCCATGTTCAGGCCTTCTTCCGCAAGGTACTGGATAAACATTTCCTACGAGGATTTTGATCAATCAGTCCTCCTCCATCCGGCCATTCTCGTCTCGTCTCGTCCACACGACATGCTCGGCAACTGAGAACTCACTGTTGCTAATGTGATGACAAACGCCGCGTTGTTAGAGCATATGTTGATATCTTGGTCTTGAGCGACAATCTTCTTCACTCTCGACACTTTTTATTCGGGTTCAATCTTCACCGTTAGTATATGTATAATAGGCAAAGGCTGCGCGACGCCGGCAAATCGGCAAATGGAAACCGAACTCACGTGGGAGCTGGGTAAGGCCTGTGACCTCCTTTCTGGGAGGGATCGCTGTTGTGTTGTAGGGCATGATGATTTCAGTTTCTTCAACTCCCAAAGATGATAAGTGGTAGCTGTGCAAGTTTTACGAGGAGCAGAGGCGCCACGGGTTGCTTATTGTAAGTAAGTACGTGAAAGCTTTTTGACTGCCTGTTTATGATCTGTATGAATTTTCAGTTGAGATAGGCTTTTAGGTTTGCATCCGTGACATAATGGTAATGAATGTAGTCTTCGAAGGCTCATCTGGCTACAACCAGTACAATGGAATGAGGAGTGTGAACGAAAAGCAGGCAACAGGTTAAAGGTAACGGAATAGTGTTTCCAATGCAAGAGCCTACTTACCAAAACTGGCAACTTTCATATGAGTGGAAAAGAAACTAGTCGAGGATGAGGATGTTTCGTTTGCGGAGTAACTTCTTGTAAATCATGTAACCGTTAATAGAGATGTCAAGTGTCAACGCGTGTAGATAACCTTTTTGGGAAATCAGGAGAACGCGATCTCATTAAAGCCAGTTTTACTTGTAGCTGTCGGGACTTTGACCTTCGGAATACACCAGTACAAGCCTACAGCGGTACCATTAGACAAGATCCTGCTTAATGCGGAGCTGAACTGCCTGTACTGTGCCAAGGTGTACCTGATGCACCCAAATATACCTAGGGTCTATTACGTACAGCAATGCCTTGAGTCCAATTTATCTACAGCAGAACTGAAGTGCAACAGAAGCACATCTCGGCATCTCCGAGTTTTTTTTTGAACACATCAACTACTTGAAAGTCCTGTATATCGCATGTCTGGCAGCTGAAATAATCAGGTTGAAACCATCAGTTACACACGGCACACGATGATGCGCAGAACGCGATGAACTCAAGATCTGCCTCCGTCTCCCTACAGCAACCACAACCCCTCCGACGTCCTTCCTCCCTGAACTCGAGATATTCCTATGCCGTCTCCACGGCCGAGAGGGGCGAGGATGGCAGCGCGCCTGCCGAAACCGCCCAGATAGAGGAGGAAATCGCCGAAATCAAGAGATATGAGGTACATTTCCATACAATTGGACCGTTCTGGGAGTCGTCATGCTAATTAGTCCTCTCGCCCAGGATTTCACCACTATAGGTATGCGTCTCGACATTTTCCGAAACCCTCTAACTCAAACACCCCGAACTCGAACTAAACCTTCAATTGGCCAGACTGGGTGCAAGATGCAGCCCAAGAAAGACTCCGACGGAAGGCGCGGCGGAGGAAGACGGCAGGATTATACGACCATGGTAAACGCTCTTGGAGGTACGAACTGCGGGAATCTTACGATGCGGCACAAGGTTGGATTGTCTATACCCTCATAGGCGCTGCGATTGGCCTCAACGCTGCTTTCCTCAACATAATTACCGAATGGCTTTCCGATGCGAAGATAGGCTACTGCACAACCGCCTTTTACCTCAACGAGAAGTTCTGCTGCTGGGGCGAGGACAGTGGCTGTCCGGAATGGAAGAGATGGACAGGCTTCGAGCCAGTAAACTACATTATATATATAGTGTTTGCCGTAAGTCAAAGAATCGACCTTCTGACCCGTCCTTCTGTACACTAAAACTCTCCTTTGGAAAGACATTTTTCGCATTCACCGCCGGTACGCTCGTCAAGTCTTTCGCCCCCTACGCAGCAGGCTCGGGCATTTCCGAGATCAAATGCATCATCGCCGGATTTGTCATGAAGGGCTTCTTGGGCTTTTGGACGTTGCTGATCAAATCTGTCGCTCTGCCACTTGCCATCGCATCCGGCCTGTCCGTCGGGAAGGAGGGCCCAAGCGTACACTATGCCGTCTGTACTGGCAATGTCATATCCCGGCTATTTGACAAGTACAGACGCAACGCCTCAAAGACTCGAGAGATTCTGAGTGCGTGCGCCGCTGCCGGTGTAGCAGTCGCCTTCGGCAGTCCTATAGGCGGCGTCCTCTTCTCGTTGGAAGAAATGTCAAACACTTTCCCTCTCAAGACACTTTGGCGAAGCTACTTTTGTGCTCTCGTCGCGACCGCAGTGCTAGCAGCAATGAACCCCTTCAGAACTGGGCAGCTAGTCATGTTCCAGGTCAAGTATGACCGATCATGGCACTTCTTCGAAACCGTCCCGTACATCCTGATTGGCATCTTCGGCGGTCTATACGGAGCCTTTGTTATCAAATGGAACCTACGCGTGCAAGCCTTTCGGAAGAAATATCTGACCAACTGGGCGGTGCTGGAGGCTACCTTGCTCGCCGCAGGTACCGCCATCATCTGTTACCCAAACGCGTTCTTGCGCATCGACATGACTGAGAGTATGGAGATTCTATTCCTCGAATGCGAGGGAACCGAGGACTACCATGGCCTCTGTGAGCAGGACAAATTCTGGTCCAATATCATCTCGTTGGTCATTGCGACCGTGATTAGGATTCTCCTAGTGATTATCTCCTACGGCTGCAAGGTTCCTGCCGGAATCTTCGTCCCCTCGATGGCTATCGGGGCTTCTTTTGGTCGGACCGTGGGGATCATCATGCAGGCCATTTACCACGCAAATCCCGATAGTATATTCTTCTCGCAGTGTCTGCCCGACGAACCTTGTATAACGCCCGGTACGTACGCCTTCCTGGGTGCTGCGGCCGCACTCAGCGGTATCATGCACGTCACAGTCTCCGTGGTTGTCATCATGTTCGAACTCACGGGCGCGTTGACGTACATTTTGCCCACCATGATTGTGGTAGGCGTCACCAAGATCGTATCAGAGCTGTTTGGAAAGGGAGGCATTGCGGATCGCATGATCTGGTTCAACGGCTTTCCTTTCCTCGATAATAAGGAGGAGCACAACTTTGGCGTCCCCGTGTCGACAGTTATGACAGCAGATGTCGAGACTATTCCCATGCATGGTATGACGCTCGAAGCTGTCGAGGACCTACTCAAAGAGCCGAAGTACCAGGGCTTCCCGATTGTGGAGAGTACCCGCACCAGAATACTGGTAGGGTACATTGGCAGGACAGAGCTCCGGTATGCCATAGATCGTCTACGGCGAGACCGAAGCATGGCAGTGAATCCCCAAGCCAGGTGCAACTTTTCTCCGCCAGCAGTCAGTGCTCGCCTGCCGATCACGCCAACTGTCACCCTCAACGACCTAGACTTGAGCATGTCTTCGGCCTCGATCGACTTCAGCCGCTATGTCGACGCCACGCCCGTGACGGTACATCCTCGGCTACCCCTCGAGACGGTGATGGATATGTTCCGCAAAATCGGCCCGCGCGTGATTCTGATCGAGCATCACGGCCGGCTCGCCGGGCTGGTGACGGTCAAGGACTGTCTGAAATACCAGTTCAAGGTGGAGGCGGCCGAGAACCCGCGCGAGGATCACGAGATTGCCAAAGGCCACGAGAAGCTGTGGAGCGTCATAGAAACCGCAGCGGGGTGGTTCTCGGACAAGGTGGCCACTGCCAGCGGTGGTCGGGTGAGGCTGGGCAGCAGGAGCGAGGAGAGAAGTGGCCTCTTACAAAGTACCCAGATCATGGAAGGCGACGAGGACGTAATTGACGACGGTGTCGAGTTAGAAAACAGAAGATGACGCGATTGAGCTGCTTTGGATAACCTATCTAATGAATGTAAGAATATTTCCGTTTTCATGGACTCTATCTAGTCGAGGTTTACATATGTGACATGATGATTGCATAAATGACAATATCTCGGGCTCGATTCACTACTGTCGATAGTCTACTTGTGCTCACAGACAAGGACATGATATAGCAGTAAGACACAGCGTGTAGTCGTATTTTAAGCGGTAAAGCCACCTGTTATGTGAAACATTTCGCTGTGTGTAAACGTCATTGGCTTTGTTTGACTCTTGAATTTCTCTACCTTAGCGAGATCCCGGGGTTCCTAACAAGCCTTGCGCAAGGGTTGTGTGCATGTACAAATTGCTTCCGAGGCTCTGGCTTCTGGGCTCCGGGCCATACGGTCGCAGGGGACGGTGTCACTGCTGCATTAGAATAAACTCCACAGGGATAGCCATTATCACCAGAGTCATTTATAATTCGCAAGCCAGCACTCCATAAGCTACATTGTATAGACTAGTGCGCTTGCAACGAGAATGAGAAATAAGATTTGCTATAGTATCCACAATTTCGAGAAAGACCTCCTTTCTATCAGCCGGACCCCATCTATATCTTCTCTTCCTGCGTCTTCACTGTCGACTTTTCTTCATCCTCTGGCCCAGCCTTTTTCCTGACATCACGCCAGCCCATTCCACAGACAAAGATGCTGGCGGAAGCCGCGAGAGCAGCGACCAGGTAGAATACACGATCAATGCTATCAGCGTAAGCTTTCAGGACGAACTTGAGATCTCCAGGCTGGACAACGCTATGGAAACCTGTAGCCCCTGCATTGAGAATGGCTTGCACATCGATATTCAGCGCCCCTTCAGCCAGGCGCATTCTCAGGGTCGCATCGAAAATGACGTTATATAAAGAGAGAGCAACAGCGGGTCCAAGTGACTGGGCAAAAACCATGAAGGCCATGCCAGAAGATAACTCCTTTCCCGTCGTCACGGCTTGGATAGCGTTGACAGCCTAGGACATTGCGTGAGCATAGAGGGCGGTGACACATTGATAGAGAGAGATACGAACCACTTGCAGTCCCACACCAGAGCCTATACCGCCTATAACTTGGAATCCAATCCACTCTCCTTTCGGGCTACCAGGTTGAAGCAAAGAGTACAAGCCGCTAGCAATCGACAGGATCGTCGAAGAGAGGAATCCCAGCGGCATCACGTACCCTAACTTTGAAACTGTCCGATGTATTAGCCTTCGCATCGAAGTATATATATTCAGGTGCGGCGTACTTAAAATCCCCGAGCAGGCTGCGGTGACAAGTTGGGGCAGGATGGTTGGCAAAAGGTAAACACCACTTAACAACGGACTAGCGTTGTCGATGGCCTGGAAGTAGATGGGGAGATCATAAACGCCACCGTAGACAGCTGACATTAGCAGCCCTTGATAGACACCGGACGCCCAGACAGCAGTGCGACTTATTATCCCGCGTGGAAACAAAGCCTCGTCTCCCTTGCGCCGGTTCCAGAGGAACCAGACCACGAAGTTCGCAGCCGAGCCGGAGAAAAGACCAATGACACGTGAGGAGTTCCATGGAAAATCATTTCCGCCGTATTGCAGTGCAAGAAGTAGCTGCAAAATCGCCGGGGCAAACAAAACAAAACCGATGAGGTCCAAATGGCGATGCAGCCGGCGTGCTACGACCCGAGCAGGAGGTTTAGCGGTCTGTTGGGGAATGTGAAGTAGGATAATGACGACGACGGCCACAGCACCGACAGGGAGGTTGATGTAGAAACCTTTTAGTTGTTAGGTACAGCAAGAACTCTTTGATGTTGAATTAACAGACTTACACCAACACCAAGTGGTGAAGGATGTCAAAATACCTCCGATGACTGGCCCAACTACAAGTCCGAGTTGGTTGACTAGAATCGGTCAGCTCATGCGACACGAAGGCCGTTCAGCTGCGGGCTGGTGGTTGACTCACATCCCATTGTAATGCCCAGCAAAGCTAGAGGAATATATGTCAGTGATATTCGTTAATTCCAAGCGATCAAGACTTCAGCAACGTACCAGGGCGCCTTTCTTTCGGGACGCAGCTGGAAATGATAGTAAGTGCTCCCACGATGATACCTGAAGCACCGAAGCCAGCCAGAGCACGACCAACAATTAGCATAGACGAAGAGACTGCCGCACCGCAGAGCAAGGAACCGAGCTCTAAGATGCCAAAGAAGGTCAGGTAAGTCCACTATTTGCCAGTTAGAAAGTTTTCGTCCCAGTTCCAAACTCCGAAGTTCCAGTTTTGTGACAAACCTTGGTATCGAACAGAGTGTAAATCTTTCCTATCAGGAGTTGAGGGGCCGCACTTATGCCATGTCAACACGAGCGCGCCCACGTCTTCATTTATGCCCACTCGGAGGCCCAGCTTACCTGCCAAACTGGTATGCGCTGGCGTACCAACCGATATCTGGAAGTGAATGGAACGTGTCGGTGATGGATGGAATTGCCTGTGGTTGATTGGCGCCGTCAGCTCGAAGACATTCATAAACCATAGCGACAGCGTGAATACATCATGCATCATGTAGAAGCCTTACAGTGCTAACGATCAAGTTGTCCAGTAGCATCAGAAAACAAGAAAGAGCCACACTAGCAACAACAACGGCCAGCTTGTATCCATCAACATATCCACCTCCCTCATCTTTAGATTGTTCTGTTGGAGAGTGGCGCTCGGGATCATTTACTGAGATCGCGGGCTCAGGACCGGTAGTTCTGATATTCGAATCGGTCTTGGTTGGAGGTATCGTGGGGTCCGCCATTTTATTTCTCTCTTTCTTTCTTTTTTTAATTTTTTTTAAAAAACAACAACAACTGCTGGACCTCTATCACCGCGAAACACAGACAACAGTCCAAGGAAAGTCGAGAGCGACTGAGAGAAGTAAAAGCAGATTATTCTGAGACTGTGAATTATAATGAGGACAAGCAGTTGAGGGTAAGAGGGGGAACACCAGGGGCGTCATGCCCCACAGACAGGTGGCCAGGGGTTTGTTTACATTTCAGAGACGTTGATGCAACTGCAATATGCAAGCAACTAACTAACAATGTCACCAAGTCGCCGCAGCTCTCGTTTGGCCAAATGTAAAAAGGAAAAGAGTAGCTTCCTCTTTAAGGCGAGGCACGTAATTACGAAAGATAGGATCAATGAGAATCCTACCATGATTCAATACAATCGCGCGAATGGTGTCGATAATAACACGGCATAGCATACACCTGCGGTGTCCACTCTTTTTTTATTCCCCAAAACCAGCTACAACATGCACATGCACGGTCCGGAGTCCCCAGGCACGGTTAAGGCCCAAGCCATCGTCACCCAAACATCGCAACGTCCAGGCAACCTTCCCTGTCTTAGTTCTTATTGGCTACGTAAATATGACTGCCTGCTCATCTCATCTCTCCAGGTTGCGTCCGGGAATATGGAGGGAATAAATTTCCTGATATCAACAGCATCGAACGTCCTCTGGGCTCTTCGCTACTTGGCCTCTTGTAGCTTTTCTCTGCTACCCTGCAGACGGGAGACAACAGAGGAGAAGTTGGCTTGTGGCAAAGCATAGAGACCCGATAAATCTCGACATTGATGCACAAAACCCCATCCGTTCGGGGGCGTCCAGGCAGTGTCTCCAACAAACAAGGGTCTCTCGAGTGTCAAATCACCGGAGCATAAGACTGCCTTTTCGCGGCAATTAGTCAGCCGACCGTATATCACAAAGCCACATCAACAGTCCGCTCGAAGAAGAGGTTGACCCCATACCTGACGGAGATATTCAACGCAATGATTGACATGTTCTGGCGCTGCCAATTCCCTGCCGTTCTGGAGTGCGATGATTGCATGTTTGATCTCGCCCTGAAATTAAACGGGTATCATACACAGTCAGTTCGTGATATTGTCTTGTCAGATCGGGGTACCGGCCAGTGTGAGACATACAACGCAGTGGATTTGATGGAAGACCGACGGGACATAGGCCTCACTTTCCGGTGACACGTTGCCGTTGTAGTATTTGCTCATAGGCAAGCCCCCTTTCAGTCCATAATCTGCCGGGTGTGCAATCTCAATCCAAGCACCTTCAAAAGATGGTTAGCTCATAAGAAATGCCCCCCCGGAGTGTTGCAGAGTGAAGGCTACCAGCGAATACCTCGTCCCATGGCGTTCTCAGCTCCTTGGAATTGCCGTCAAAATTCCAGAAGCCATCATGGAGATCAGAGTCGACAAACCGGCGATCCTCCACGAACAATCGCGGGAAGGTGGGTGCTGGTCACGGACAACTGTGTGAGTTGATCTTTTTTTTTTTTGTTGGTATAGTTACCATTTGGAGATGCCGGTCTGCTTACTTGGTATAAAATGGTCTCGGACTGTCGAGTCTTGATGGCAGGCGCCAATTTGTAGTGATGCATAACCGCCAAGAAGGAGACCGAGAAAGCCCAGGACCATGGAGAGAATATGAAGTCTTGCCGAACGAGATGCTGGCTTTTCCGAGAAGCAAGCGGGACAGACATGTGCTTCTTCACTCTTGTCCTTGATGGGCTGATACAGGCGAGCTGGGAGGATGGACCAGCCTTTCACGCCCTTCGGGAACACAGTTTCGCTCATCGTGAGAGAACAAGGGAGGATTTGAGGTGCGAAAAACCTCCAAGGTCAAGTTCTTGCCGGTAATAATTTTTGCGAGGTGGGCTTTTCCAAGTAAAGCCTTCTATATCATGTTATTAACTCAGCTGCAGCTTTCCAAAGTCCCTTTCGCCTCTGTCTGCCAAATCAAATCTCCATCCGAGTTGGCCTGAGTTTCTCCTATGGAGCCTTCATGCAAGAGCTGGGCACTTCCCTAGTATACCATCCCCCGGGCAAATGCGAAGAAGAAACTAAAAATATGCTGCATGTATCAGGAAATATCATGCGTTCACATCAGCACTAGATACACAGCGCTTCAAGGCCGTAGCGCAGCATGCAAGCTGACAATGTCGTTGTATCTGCAGGGGTATGGTACAAAACTCGACATCTTCTATGAAAATCGCGTCCTTGGTCAACAACAGAAGTGGTTTTCGCATGCTCCGTTGGGGACAGGCGTAGGCGGGTGCATGCAGCTGCAGATCTTGGGGTGAAACGGGGCCAAGGATGTAATATAATGATGACATGATGGTGTGGAAACCGCACACTGCGCCAACACAAAGCTCTCTTTCTGCAGTGCAATAATCCAAGCTTCGGTACTGACTACGCGGACAAAGGCCGGACAAACGAAATGGTAGGACCACCCGAACCGAGAAGATGGCCATATGCAACACCTCTGCGTGATGCAAAGCCTCAGGCCAACTTGGAGCACTCTTGCATAACTCAGGTCCTCCTTAACATTTAGTTCCAGTCTGCAGATTGTTTGGCTACCCTGTTTAAGCTGTCATTCTTATCTCGGATGATGTCCCCGATGCAGGGCTCGTCTAGGAGTTGTTGTCTGCACATAGTACAATTGTAGATGCGTGTCTTGCTGATCCCCCCTGTTGGCGAAGTCTTGTGACTTTCTTACAGTTTATCTCTTGCCATGTGAATCTCAACCACGGCGTCTGGCGAAAAGCTTTCTTGGAGTCAGTAAGCCCAATGCAACAAGGTGTCGACTTATCTGCCGTCAGATGCCCGGTTCGGAATTGGAGTGGACAGAACTGCATCGGAACTAAGCAATGATGTCGTACACATTCATCAATAAGGGCAGAAGACTCGGAAGAAGGAAGTTATACTCCAAGAGTGCCTCTATAATAACAAAGACCGAAACAGAAATACTGTTCTAATAGTCAAATATTCAAGCGCGGTGTTCAAGACTCACAGACATGTAATAAAACAAAAGTAAAATGAATAGAGTGTAGAAGAAAAGGGCGGTTATACCTGGTCTATTGCAAAATGTAACTACCTGCCCAGTTTCTTGGGTGCCAAACTAGAACAAATGCAGCAGCATCTAGTATTAAAAGTGTCCTTGCTGTTACGAACGTGCGTACTGACATCATGGCTGGAGGTTGTGGTGGACGACTAAGCGATGACTAAGCTACGACGAACATATTATCGATAATTCTAAATGTACAATTACTCTCGACACGCCTTCGCCTTTGTTTATTTCCTTCCTTTCTTCTCTAGTTTAGAATCTTCGTCTGTAGTATCAATACAAGCTGTTATGGTTACATGGCGATCGTGACACTTGCAAGATGTGCCTCATTGTTGTACATGCCACCTAGCAGTCGCCGTAAACAGTCTCCCCCTACCCGCCCCCGTGGTGTATAACTAATGACTGGCAGCACTGGCTCAGCGCCCCCCCCCAATAATCACATTGGGTACCTAGTTTCTGCGCTTGGGTACCTGGTTTGGACGATGGAAAGAATAAGGATGCCTCTTCGCCCAGGTTTGTTTCGGTGCTACCTAACACAATTGCTTTGATAGGATGACTGTCGTGAAACGCTGTGATTCTGAGGCTGTAGTTGTTGCATGTCCTTTCAAAACGTAATTCCAGCAGTAGGATTGCAGCTTCTAGTTCAAGTGCTTTTGTTGGCAAGTTGTTAAACAATGATGAAGAGGATTCCGGTTGATTTGAATTTGCTTTGAATGTGTTGTGGTCGATTTATTCTAATTACGATGTTGTGGTGTCTAAAAAGTGATCCAGTCACTTAGGTGATCGAGTCACTTGT